>WBMV01008472.1:46253-176753 GCA_013396655.1 Campylorhamphus procurvoides
AACCCCCTATTCCTGCTCTCCTCTAACCCCCTATTCCTGCTGCCCTCCACCCCCTATTCCTGCTCTCCTCTAACCCCTATTCCTGCTCTCCTCTATCCCCTATTCCTGCTCTCCTCTATCCCCTATTCCTGCTCTCCTCTAACCCCTATTCCTGCTCTCCTCTAACCCCCTGACCTGCTCTCTTCCTGCTGAGCTGGAACATCTCAGTGGACAAACAGGGACAGGGCTTTGAAAAGAACCATACAGCAACACCATCTCACTTAATTATTCATCCCACACGCCCAGCCCCAGCTATTTATCAGTGTTTATTTAAATTAATGGAAAAAGCTGCTTCCCCCTGCAGCTCCCAGGGCAGGCACAGCTCGGGTGCACCCTCAGCACTGCTCAGTGCTGGCTGTTCCAGCCCTGCCGAGCACACAACCAGCTCCAGTTCCCTTTAGCAAATGGAACTGGGAAGAATTCCACCCATTCCCAGAGGGAAGTTGAATCCAGAGCGCTGGGAGAAAGGAGAAATCAAACAAACCAAGCCCAGATCTGACTGTGTTTAGAGCAGAAATAATTGAAACTGCAGGTGGAACCTTGCCGTGACATTTGCAAAGAGTGACTTCATTAAAACTCCTCCATTCCCTGGGATTGCTAATCCACCTTTCCTGCTCCCTCCCAGACAAATACTCCAAATGCTCTTGCCAGGAGCTTAGCGAGGTTCCAGCTGCTCACCCTCTCTGAGCTGTTTTTAGATTTCTGGGTCTCTTTTTTTTCCCTTGGTTTCATTCAGGCAGAGCTGAGGGAGATGAGATTCAAACCCTCAGACAGAGCCATTGAGGGATTTGTCCTGGGGCACACACAGCCCTGGCAGGGGCACCAACACTATTCCCTCACCACAACTGCACCTCTGCCAGCCCTGGATCAGCTCATGGGTTTGCTTTGACCAGGACTGAACAGGAACAAAGATTTTACCCTTTTCCAAGCAGGATGTTATCACAGAATCCTGGAACGGTTTGGGTTGGGAAGGAACTTAAATCTCATCCCATCCCACCCGTGCCATGGGCAGGGACACCTCCCACTGTCCCAGGGTGCTCCAAGCCCTGTCCAACCTGGCCTGGGACACTCCCAGGGGCAGCCACAGCTTCTCTGGGCACCCTGTGCCAGTAACAGTGGTTTACTCTCCTATAAGAACAAGAGTCAAAGCCCTTACTGAGCTCATGGAGTAAAGGCAAGGCAAGCAGAGGGCTCCCTGCTGGCAATAGCACATCTGCCTGTGCCCTGGCAGGGGGAGTGGAACTGCTGCTGAAGCCCCAGCAATCAATAACTGGTTCTAAGCAATTATTCCAAGAGCAGGTGGAATACAGTCAATCCAGGAGCTGAGCTGGGCTGGCTGGGAAACATTTTCTGTACCTTTTGCAGTATTTAAAAACCCCAAACACTTGAACCTCCCCATAAATAGCACAAATCAGACTGAGGTTATTAATCTGTGAGAGCCATGAACAACCAAGATTAATCAGCTTGTCCTCCTAAGCACTATCTGCAACTCCACAATAAAAACCATTCCCAGAGAGAACACTCACAGGCACTCACTGCTTTTCCATATCTTAAAATCCCCTCTTCATCACACATTGTAAAATACAGCTTCCTTTTCCAGACAACAGTGCAAACAGCAGTTGTTACTCTGATTTATAGGATGGAAGGGAGAATCAGTGGAATTTCCTGGCTGAGCAGATGTGAAGGATCAGAGCAGTGAGTGGGAGAGGTCTCTGTGGCTGCCCCAGCACTGTCAGGACACCCAAGGGACACACAAACTGGGCTGGGGGCTCTGCTGGGCTCAGCACTGCACCACCCCAGGGGAAAGCACCCCTTTTTTCCCAAGCAGGGTGAATTTGCCTGTGCTGAGCTCCAAACTCCCTCAGCCCACCTCTCTGCTGGCACAGTTATGTTCCAGCTCCTGCAGGACTGACACTCCAGGCAGTCCATCCCAGAGTGCAGAACACTCCTTGCACAAAAGGATAAGAAAGTATCAAGAAAATGGACCAAACCCACCTATTTCTATCATATACAAAATCTATTTTTCGTCAGCTGTTTACATATTCTGCATTTCAGAGATCAGAATCATAGAAACATGGAATATCCTGACTTGGAAGGGCCCCACAGGGACCATGGGGTCAAACTCCAGCCCTGCCCAGACACCCCAACCATCCCCCCTGTGCCCCAGAGCATCACCCAACCCCTCCTGCAGCTCTGGCAGCCTTGGGGCTGTGCCCACTGCCCTGGGCAGCCTGGGCAGTGCCCACCACCCTCTGGGGGAAGAGCCTTATCCTAATCTTCATTCATTTCCCTGTGATGATAGAGAAATGCCTGCAATAAGTCTGGTTTCCCACATTTACTGTATAAATTACTAAATATTACACAGAATCTGGTTAATCCAAAGGGACTGTTATCCTGCAAAATTCAGAGCTTGGCTGCTCTGGGCCCAAAGGTCAGTCTGCCCCTTCCCCCAACACCCTGGGCTCAGTCACAGGGAGGACTCCATGGGAAAACTGATGGATAAGGAGAGACCACAAACATGAAACATAGAGTGGAGAATTGTGTTTTGGGAAGCCACACTGGGGTTTTGCCACTATAATCCGACCCCAGGAGTGGCTGTGCTCCATCCAGCCCTTGAGCTGGACACAGTGGAGGGCAGGGAGAGCTGGGTCCATCCTGCCTGCTGGGGTGGGGCTTGGCCAGCCCAGGGACCACAGGGGACAGGACTGAACCTCCCCTCCCACCCTCCTGCTGTCCCTACCCACCCAACAACCCCTCCAGACCCACCTGCTGCCAGGCAGGGCAGTGTGAGTGTTGGTGGGACAGTGACAATAAGTGACACACACTGTGGGACTCCAGTCTGGGCTCATCAGGCACAGTTCCAGTCTCAGTTCCAAGGGTGGGATCACTTGTGGAGAGAGTAGAGAATTGGATCTGCATTGTTGTCAACAGTAAGAGCATTTGGCCTCTGCTGGTTTTGCTTGTAGCACACCCAGAATTTATGCACATAATTGCACATAAATTACATCTTTGCAGAGCGTTGTAAAAAATAATAGCCCAGCTTTTCAGCAGTGCACACACTCAGCTCCAATTAACTCCCATGACAGCCCCAGGTTTGTGTGCAGGGGAGAACTGGACTTCATTATTTTGTGCATTTTTACTACAGTTTCTGTTGGGGTGTTGGTGGCCACCCGACTTCTGGCCCCACCACAGATGCCTGGCTGCACATTCATCCATAATGGACAGCTCAGGGAAACGACCCAATAATTTTGTCTCCCAGACTTATTGCAATATCACACATTAATTGCCAGAGCGAGCTGAAAACAGATCTTAAAATAGGCTGGAGGTGGTGAGCCCTGGGGAGAGGGGGGATGAGAGATCCAGTCTGGGATCTGGCTGTGTTCAGGGGGAAGAAAGCAGCAGAGGAGCTGGAGGGACAGGCAGGAGCAGATGGGGCAGAGGTGCTGGAGTTATACAGGAGTCCATGTCCCATCCGTCCCATCAGTGCTGGAGGAATGAGGATTCCCACCCGTGCCCACCTGGGAATGCCAGCACAGGGGGCAGCCCCAAACACCTGCAGGATGTATAACACCCATGTCTGAGAGTTATAGTTTTCACCAAAAAATGCTCTTTCTCACTGAAAGCAACAAATAAAAAACCCCCAGACCTTTCCTGACCTACTCCCAGCACTGATCTCTCAGCTCTCCCATCCCAGTTGACACCAGTGCCATCATTGCCACTGCTGGAATCTGCACTGGGGCCTCGGAACCAGCACAGCAAAGACCCCTCCAAAATAACTGGAGAAGAGAAGCTTTGGGGAGACCTAATTGTGGCCTTCCAGGAGCTGAAGGGAGTTGCAGGAAAGGTGTAGAGGGACTTGGGACAAGGGATGGAGGGACAGGACAAGGGAATGGCTTCCCACTGCCAGAGGGCAGGGATAGGTGGGATATTGGGAAGGAATTGCTGGCTGGGAGGGTGGGCAGGCCCTGGCACAGGGTGGGCAGAGAAGCTGTGGCTGCCCCTGGATCCCTGGGAGTGTCCAAGGCCAGGCTGGATGGGGCTTGGAGCACCCTGGGACAGTGGAAGGTGTCCCTGCCCATGGCAGGGGTGGAATGAGATGGGCTTTCCTAACCCCAGCCAGTCTGTGAGAATGGCACAAAATCAGCTGAGGAGCTCCCAGCCCAAGTATTCCCTCACTAATATTCCCTACATTCTCTCAAGTAGCCTTGTCTTAATTGTGTTCATATTTTCTGTCCAGAAATTTAATTTCTTGCAGTTCTTTAGTCACGTGTCAAAATCCTGCAATATTTATTCTCCTTCTCTGGATAACCTTGTCAATCTTAATTATAGCTTAGGGTAAGCAAACAGAATTGGCTGCCTGGCTCCAGATGAGCTGTCCCATTGTTCAATCTATTCCCTCCTTCCAAAGCAGTTTAAGTGCTGTTGCACACTGTGCAGAGCCATTTGAGCTCTCAGCCCCATTTATTTATTTCAATTGCAACCTATAAAACAGAAGAGAACACATTTCTAAGTTTCTGGCTGCCCTTGACAAATAATTAAAAATGCAATTCCCCAATTTCTCAAGGAGCACCAGCACATCAAAAACTTTTCTCTGCATAAACCCTCCCAAATGTCAAAGTCCTTGCACTGAGATGTCACCCAACCTCCCTCCCTCCTGTCTCCCATTCCCACTAAAGCAGCATTTCCTGCCTCGCTCACCAATTAAAAGCCCTTTCAAGTCAGAGGGAAAAACGGATTCTTCTCATCCCGAAGTTTGCTGTGAAGAACTCACCCAGTTCACAGTTTAAACTGGTTTGGGAAGCAAGTCCCATTTAGGTCCCTGAGCCCATCAGGTTTGGCAGCTCCTTGGCTGAGACCCAGCAGTTTGTCACTCGGCTGCTCCCAGTGCTCCCAGTGCTCCCAGTGCTCCCAGTGGGGATGAGGTGCTGCCTCTGCCAGTGCTGTGTGTGCTCCAGGACTGAAAAATCCCAGGTGTGGAGCCTCCCTGGGCAATAGGGGAGCACATACTGGGGAATAGGGGAGCACATACTGGGCAATAGGGGAGCACATACTGGGGAATAGGGGAGCAGGTACTGGTGAATAGGGGAGCACACACTGGGGAATAGGGGAGCACACACTGGGGAATAGGGGAGCACATACTGGGCAATAGGGGAGCACACACTGGGGAATAGGGGAGCACATACTGGGGAATAGGGGAGCACATACTGGGGAATAGGGGAGCACATACTGGGGAATAGGGGAGCACATACTGGGGAATGGGGGAGCACATACTGGGCAATAGGGGAGCACATACTGGGCAATAGGGGAGCACACACTGGGCAATAGGGGAGCACACACTGGGGAATGGGGGAGCACATACTGGGCAATAGGGGAGCACATACTGGGGAATATTTAACAGTGTTTAAAGCGCTTTGGATTTGCAGCAAACATTTGGCAGCTGCAAACACATTTATACAGACTGACCAAGGGAATTAGGGGAATAGCTGAGAGGCTCCTGCACTGGCAAGATCCAACCAGCAGGTGACGGCGTGGCTGGAAAAGCCAAATGCTGAAAAAGTTCCTATTACTTGAAAGACTTGATTCCTAAGGGAATGGTTCTATATAAATCATATTTGCATAATGCAGGCTGGGAAGTGTGGCTGGAGCACCTTCATCTCATTTTCATGAAGTAACTCAGAGGAGTAAGAAGCTCCTATCCCTGAATACAGATATTTCAGAAAAATTAAGGGGAAAATGATGTCTTAGTTCAAACTTCCCTAAGGCAGCTTCAAGTGCAGAAATATGGACTTCTTTAACAAATGATGAAGGTTGAATTTTACACACACTGTGGCAGTGGTAATTACTGAGGATTTGCTCCGAGCCCAGGCTCTCGTTCCCCCTGTAAATTCTAGGATATGAATGGGGGAAAGGCTTGTTTCCTCAGCAATTAACCTTCTCCCTTATGGGGGAAAAATAGAGGAATGGTTGTCCATGTCAATTCTCAGCTCCTGTCCTAAAGCCTTTTGTTCAAAGACATTGGGGAAATCCCCTCTGTGCAGTGAGGAGCAGTTTGGAGGAGCTCCTGCTGCTGGGACAGGGGGCTCCCCCACTGCTGGGGTCCTGTAGGAGTGACACCTGAAATCCCAGAGCCACCAGAGCCCCCACTGGTTTGGGCTGGGAGGGACCTGGGAGCCCATCTCGTCCCATGGGCAGGGACACCTTGCATTGACCAGGTTGCCCCAAGCCCCAAAGTCCCTGTCCATTCCCCTGGAGACCCTTTAGGCTCTGGAAAGCTGCAATAGGGTCACCTCAGAGCCTCCTCTTCTCCCAGCTTATTGATCCCCCTTCTCTCAGCCTTTCCATGAATTCCAGGGAATACACCCTGGGGATCTGGACTGGAGGTGCTGCTCACCAGTGCTCCCTCCTTCGCCCAAAGAGACACCGACAGATCAGCTGATTTGCACCATAAATGCCTCCTTTCACACCTAAGACAAGAAATGGCATCATTTTACCCCAGTTACCCCAGTGCTCCCAGCCCAAAGCCATGCCCAGTGCCCTGCTCCCTCTGCCCACGATCTCCTGGAGACCTGAGCGTGCTGGGCTCTGCCAGGGCTGGCTCCCCACGAGCAGCTGTTCTGCTCTGCCTCCTGCACCATCGATTTCTACAACAAGCTCTGGAAATATCAATATTTCTGTGCTTGGAGCAGGCGAGAAGCAGCCAGTGAAATGGAGCCTGGCAGCCAAACACGGGTCAGGCTGCAGAGACCCGAGACAGGTTTAATGAGAAAGTGGAACAGACGGCAAGAAAAAGAGCTTGGGAAGAGAAAAATCATGTGGAGGAGAGGGGAGCTCGAGGGAAATGGAGGAAAGGTGGGCAGAGAGCTGCAAACACACACTGAGGACATGCCAAGCCTGGCAGAGAATGAGATAAAACAGGAAAAGCAAAGAATGGCAGGGAGAGCCACCAGGACTGGGGCACACTGTTGGGTTTTCTCATTTTTAGGTTATTTTCACTAAATCTGCCTGTCCATGCAAAGTGCCCATGTTGGTCTCACTGAGTAACATTTGGTGATTTTATAGGATTGAAAAATCCCACAGAATTGAAGAAATTGGTGTCGTGTGTGATTTATTCCATGGTTGCCCTTTTTCCCTTGATTCCTTTATCCCCCTGGACATGGAGCAGTGGTCTTCATGGAATCACAGAACCTCCTGAACTGGGAGGGACCCACAGGGATCACCCAAGTCTTGCCAACCCTGGCCCAGATGTGGCTGCAGCTGGAGTTGGCTGGCCAGGGGCTCACTGGGCAGGGTGAGAGTTAGAGGAGTCAGGACAGGAGCCCAGAGTGGTCACAGCCACCAGGATGTCCCCTCTCCCTTGGGTGGGTCAGGACACAGGGACAGGAACAGCCCTGCAGGCTCAGGAGAGGAGGGCCAGGGAAGGAGGCCAAGTTCAGGTCTAGGAACAGCATTAGTATTTCCTCTCCTGTTTGTTTTTAGGTGTATTGCCAATAATTCCTTTCCAAAGTGGCTATAACAGAGAGCTATAGGCAAAACTACATTTTATTATTATTTTCTCATGCCAAGCATCATTCACATTATCAGCTCTTGTACTGCTGAAGGGAGGGAGTTTGAGGCACAATTACTCCCTGCGTGCTTTTAATTTGGTTTATGTTTTCAGGTAGGTTGCTCATTAAACTTTTCATGAACTTGCAATTCAGATGCAAAAAGCTGAGGAATACCAAATTCTGAGGATTTCCTGTAATTTTTATTAAACCACTGAATTAACCAGATCTGCACTGAGGGACTAGTTTTTCTTCAGACAAACCAAGTCCAAGAACTGAACAAAACTTGCCTGCTGAAGCCCTGCTGCCCTTCTGAGCCTCAGATTTCACAACTCACAGGAAGAAAACTGCCAAAAATGGGGATTCTCCTGTTTTCCAAAGTCCCACAAGTTGCTGAAATCCAAATTTAAAGAAGAACTAACACAAAAGTACCAAACTCTTCTTCCTGTGTTCTTGGCACAATTATCCACACCAACTGCTCCAGACCCACTCCTTGAGCATTCCCTCACCTGACTCTCTATCTTTGCTAATTTTCTTTAAGAATAATCTTTATGTGCCAAAAATGACGTGACTTAAGAGCTCTTAAATAAAAATACAGCAATCTTCCAAAGTGAACTGATAAAAGCTCCCTTTTTTAGAAGAAAACACACCTCAGCCAGGTGTGCCATTATTAGCTCTGCCATTAATTATGCCATTTTTAGAATTTACATCTCTTTCCAGCTCCCTCAGACATATTTGAAATAAAATATTCAAATACATTCAGTGTCTATAAAAGGGTAAATTCAGCTGTGGAACAGATTTCCATTTTCCTAATGCTTTTTGGCACTTGCTGCTGTCCAGTTACATTAATCTGTAAAAATGTTTCTACATTTATCAGCCTCCAAGTCTGTGCCAAAGCAAATGTGAATTTATAATTGTGAGTAAACAAGTCCTACACGAAAACTCCCCCAAGAACTAATAACATGTAATAGAAAGTTTATACATTTGAAATGCTTATTATCAAAACACTGTGCCTGAAACGTGATAGATCAGGGAAAAAGGAGCTTTTAAGGTAAATTCTTGACAGGACTAATAGCTTGGGTTTTTTTCCTGCACTACACATGATTTTGACAGAGAAAAGTCGAGGACATTTCAGACACATTATGCATTTTGACACTAAGTAACTAGCAATTAGCTGAAGTGCATAATTGCATCTTAATGCAGCAAAGGAGAAAATAACAAAAAAGGCTGGGGAAAAGGGTGATGGAGCTGGGGCTTGGCGAGACTGAAAACCACTAAAGCATCCAAGTGCCACTTGTGCTTGTCCTCTGAGCACTGCCAGGGATGGCACTGTGGGGACTGTGGGGACACCAGCACTGCCCTGGAGCCTCTTCCAGAGCCTGAGCACATCTCAGGGAAGAGATTTCCCCTGATCCCCCCTGAACCTGCCCTGGTGCCCCTGGCACTGACACCTGCTGTGCTCCTGTCTGTGACTCCTCTCCCTGGGACCTCTGAGGAGTCACCTTTAG
Source organism: Campylorhamphus procurvoides (assembly GCA_013396655.1). NCBI lineage: Eukaryota > Metazoa > Chordata > Aves > Passeriformes > Dendrocolaptidae > Campylorhamphus > Campylorhamphus procurvoides. Next base: position 55,342 of record WBMV01008472.1, read on the forward strand.
TGAGGGGGAGGAGGATCCGGTAGGGAATGGGTTAGGAACATTTCTTCAACTCCAAACTTCAGATAGAAATTGTGGTAGTTGATATAATTACAAACAGGTTTCCCAGAGAAGCTGTGGCTGCCCCTGGATCCCTGGGAGTGTCCCAGGCCAGGCTGGATGAGGCTTGGAGTAACCTGGGACAGTGGGAGGTGTCCCTGCCATGGCAGGGGTGGCACTGGGTGGGCTTTGAGGTCCCTCCCAACTCAAACCAGATTCAGCAGAAAAGCAGAAAACAGGACACACTGTCAGTGCTGTCAATCCCCAGTGCTCCCACCACCAGTGGAGTTGGGGCTGCTCCTCCACGCTCAGCTGGGACCTGCAGAACATCCCCAGCTGGGCTTTGTGGGCACAGAGAGCCAAAATCTGTAAGAACCAACCCTTTACAACCCTACAAGGTTGGTATTAGCATCAGAAAAGCTCTGCCCTTTAGACTGAAAATATGATGCAAATACATGCCAGCATCTCGTCTCTAATTTCTGGCATAATTATTCCATGTTAGGAAAGATGCTAATTTGAATGTCCATTTGGAGCAGTGATCAGATTGATGCCACTGTTGGAATTCAATTATCTTCCTGGGCTTTCAGTAACCCAAGGCAATGCGTGTGTCTAACGTGGCATCAGCGTTTGTTTGGATGCCGAGATCATCAGAGGCGACAAGAAAATGAATCTTCTTTTAAAAGGCAGTGCCCTAAACCAGTTCTGTTTGCTCCAGCTGCTTTCCCAGAGACACTGGAGAGTTGTGCCCTCCTCTGCCTCAGTTTCCCATCCCCAGGACACCACTGAGCCCTGTCCTTGGCTCTGGCCACAGCAGCACCTGCACTGGTGCCTTCACAGCCACACGTGGGGTGGGGTGGGAGGTTTCACCCATCAGGAGAGACACTGGGATGAACCAGGTTTAACCCCCACCTGTCAATACAGAAACTCAGCCCAGACCATCCCAAAGGACCCAGAGGGAGAGGAAAGGCCAGGGGAAGCTCCTGCTCTGGGGACAGGGAGTGGTGGCTGGGCAGAGCTGGGGGAGTCACATGGCCAGAATGGGAACAGGGTCCCTGCTGCCCAAAGTCCTGGAGGGATGAAGGACCCACTGGAGACGCTCCTGTCAGAGCTCTGGGGAGCAGGGGCTGCCAGGCAAGGGGCACTGCTCCGACCCAGATGGGAAATCCATCCTCCTCCTCCCCCCAGGACAGGGACACAACTGCCCGAGCCTTGATGCTCCTCTGATGGCCCCAAACCTTGTTGTCCCCATGCCAGTCCTGCCCTCTGGTGAGAACCTCCCACGACACTGACCATGTCCAGCTCTGCCCTTGGGAGCTCCAACTCCACACTCTCCACCAATCCCAATGGGGTTGGAGGCATTAATTGCATTCTGGAGTTCATGTATTTTTTGTTTTCCAAAGGCATCAGCCAGCCTTTCCATCTTGGCATAAATAACCCCCTGGGAGCACCTGTTGCACCTGCACAAAGATTTCATACACCCCTCAGACAAACTGAGTAACTGGGATGGTTTCCTTGTCTCTTTGAACCCCAAATTCTGAATTTAAACAGGAATAATTTTATCTGGCACAGGGCCCTCAGTATTTAAATGTACATATAAATTCTGGGATTTGTTTCTATAGCCAGCATAAGACTTGCACCTCCTTCCTTCCTTTTTGACTTAATTTGCTGCCCGAGGAGCTCTGGTTGCTGCCCAGATCTGCCTTGGTGGGAGGCTGTCACTTGGCCACTGGCAATGCCACCAGATGCTGAAATATTCCAGCTCTCATTTCAGGGGTAATTGTGCTCAATGCTCACAGCTTGCTCCTTACACATCATTTGTTAAAAACACATTAATAATGCAAATAGAGTTGCAGTCAGGACCTGAGCAGCTGTAGAGCCATCCAAAGCAGGCAGAGCTTCCTGGGAACGTCCCCAGTTCAAAGATGGCCCAGAAAAAAAAGTAGATTTTTCAAATAATCCTCTAAATAATTATTTTTCTGGAAAATCCATGACTCTCCCATTGCCATGTGCCCACTGACAGCTTCACCTCTGCCCCACAGCCTTGGGGAAGGGGAGGCTCAGGAAGGTCCAGGGTGCTCCTTCCAGGAAGGGACTCTGCTCTTCAGTCCCTGCCAGCTCTGGAAGCAGCAATTGGGTACGAGGAGGAGAAGGAAATGTGGAGATAAAGTTTTGCTGGGCCTTTTTAGTACTGCTTGAAGAGCAGCTGCTGCTTGTTATTGAGATACAAACTACAGTAACAATTCTAACTGCAAAAGTGATAAAGACAATGAATCATAAATGCTTTTAAAGGAATATATTAATGAACGTGGTGTATGATATGAAATTTAATTAGAATTTTAAGCCTTTAAGGATAAAGTGAATTAACTAAAAGGCTTTAGAAGGAACTAATATATGAGCTGGAACTGAAATAGGTTTTGAAGGTACTTTAGATAGTTCCTGTATGGAAAACCAGCCATACATGTGACTAAATTGGAACTGGTTTTGAACACTGGGAAGGAATCGTTGCTGGCTTTGTTTTATGTGAACACAACTTCTTATTTATGCACATTTAAAATGCAACCAGGATAACAGAAAATAGGCAGTTATGCAAACAACTTGATTGGATTAGGTAGAGTCAGAGCATGTGCTGAGTTCAAGGACCCAGCAGGCTCATGGAATGGAACCCCTGGCCCTGCCCAGGACACCCACCCAACACAGCATGTGGTGCTCAAAGACCTTTCCAGCACTGGGAGTTTGGTCCCTCCACACCAGGTGTCCTTGAGTCTCTGCTGGAAACTTCCCAGGGCATGGAAGGGACTCCCAAAGCACACACAGACTCCCCACTGGCTCTCTGTCCTCACCTCACCCTCTGCATTTCACAGCCCCTTCCATCAGAGAGTGTGTCCTTCAGGGAGCCCAAAGCAGCTTTGGGAAGAGCTCACACAGAACATCCCCCACAGACCCACTGGGTGTTCACAGAGCCATGGAATGGTTTGCATTGAGAAGGACCTCAAAGCCCATCTCATTCCCACCCTTGGGCAGGGACACCTTCTACCAGCCCAGGGTGCTCCAAGCCCTGTCCAGCCTGGCCTTGGGCACTCCCAGGATCCAGGGGCAGCCCCAGCCTCTGCACAGCTGGGCACAGCTGGACACAGCTGGACCCCCACCCCGTGCCAGCCGGGCACTCCGTGGTCCAGCTCTCCCACTCAGGACTGGCACCACACCAAGGACAGGGGGGTTTAATTTTGGTTTGTTTCAGGCTACGTATGAAGTCAAAGAACTTCAGATCTTCCAGCTTATGATTAATAAATATTGGTTCTATCTGACCTTTTCTTCAGTTAATCCCTGTTTTTCCTCTCTTTCCAAGTGCACAGCTAAGGATGTCGTGATAGCACACAGAGTTACTGGATATTTTGGGATGAGCTGCTAAGCTGAGGTGACACCACACTGATAAGAGCACTCCTACCATCCCTGGCTGAAATGCAGGTGTCACATCCTACCCAACCTGACACGAGGCTGAGCTGATACAACTTGACCTACTCACTTGAGGGAAAATATTTCTGAAAGGAGATGACTCTTTGATGTACCCGAAGAGACAGAGATCCAGTGTCTGACATTTCAAGGCGGATCCAGTTTAAATCAACACTGGAAGGGTTCACCCCAGGACTCCTGTGGCACAGGTGGGTCTCCAGGTAAAGCTGAATTTCTTCTCTAAAGGGTGTGCTCTAGCTGAAACCCCCCTGTGACTGGATACCCAGCCAGAGCACTCAGAAGAGATGATCATTAATAGTTTCTTCAAGACTTAAAATCTATAAATCAGTTCCATGACAAGAGTTTATGGTACATTTTCCATTAATGTCTAGTTGGACCAGGTGTGAACTCCAGAGGATCTCCTGGCAAGTGCCCCTTTGTCACCTCCTGGTTGCACCAAGAGAGGTCATGGAGCACCACGGCTTCTTCCTGAAGAAACCGAGCTGGGCCAGATGGGACTTGATGATTTTGGAGTTCAGACTCGTGATCTTGGGGGTCTTTTCCAGCCTTAGGGATTCTGGGATTCCAAGAAGCTCCACCAGCCAAGGGACACGAGCACAGGGGACTGAGCCCAGACACCCAAAGCAGCAGCTGGAGGAGGTGCTGTGGAGATCAGGTCCTTTGGACAAGCTGCTCTGCTCCCACCTCCTGTCCCACATGTCCTGTGACCTCCTAAGGCATCCAAGGACCTCAGTAAGGCCAGGGGGATTGAGAGCAGGACGGGCTGGGGTGGCACCTGCTCTGGGCACGAGAGCAGCAGGGCCAGCAGGACAAGGGAACACAGAGAGCATCCTGGAGGGCACCAGGATGTTCCTGCAGTAATGATGGCAGAAGTGCATGTTCTTCATGTCTGGCTGACATTTCAGCCATGAAAATTCCCTAAGGAAGACTACAGGATGTGACAGCCCTGGCCAGAGCCACCCCCTTCTCCTGGCCAGCACACACTTCAGCACTGGGACATTGTCAGGCAGAGGGTGAGCAGTGAGTGTTAAACATTCCCATCTGCACAAAATGTCTACGTGTACCTCGTTCAGAATCTGGTGTTCTTCCTAAATTATGCTGCATGCAAAGAAATAAACACTTCATGTGGAGAGCCAGGAGCCAACAGGAGGTGGGAGCCCAGAATTCTCCAGGGAGATTAGTCCCTAATAGCTTTTAAGTGCAGTTGCTGGAGACTAAAAGCCATTTTAAAAGCCTTCCACAGAGAAGCAATAATCTGAGCAAAGTGAAGCCACAGAAGGACAACAACCTGGGCAAGAAAGGGGTTAGAGCTGAGCCAAAGGGAATTCTGTTTCCTAGAGAAAAATAAAAGATTAAATGAGAGAAGTAGAGAAAATTACAGAACACACAAAAATAAAGCTTTTTAAGCTTCCCAGGGTACCGAGCATCACCCTGTGAGCTCTGAGGGCAAAAGGGGCAAAGCAATGAGGCCTCCTGGCATTTTCTCTTCCAACGAGGGGCCACAGCAGTGGCTGCAGAACCACAGCCACAGTTCCCATCTACAGGGAATTTGGGATTTCCTCCAGCAAGAGGGAGAGAAAATGTCCCACACTGAGATGATCACAGTCAACCTGAGGAGGGACAGGGGTGTGGTGGCTGCTGAAGGTCACAACATGGACAACCTTTGCTTGTCCCAGCCCTGCAGGAGCTGCTGCTCAGGGCTGTGTCCACTGGGCTCTGCACAGTCCAACCACAGGCACTGAGGGTTTTGGCAAAGGTGCTCTCCTGGCCCTGAAGGAGCTGAGCTGAGCTGAGCTGAGCTGCTACACACCCACAACAGGCTCTGCTGGTCTCACGAAATCTAATGGGATGAAGTCCTTCTGCCAGTGTGGGAAATCCTGGCTCCCCTGTCTCAGTGCTTTAACACCTTCTCCTGAGTGGCTGAAATGGCTGCCTTGGTTGGTTTGTCTGAATTCTGCACAACAAATGTGTCCTGTGTCCCCCCTGCTGCTCCCCCATCCCATAACCAGGCTGTTCTGGGCTGTGGGCTCTGTGTAAACAGCTGAGCACAATATCAAAGGCAATTTCACTAGGACTTGGGCTTAAATTTAGGAGGGAAAAGGTTGCAATGGTTTTCTTCTCTGAGATAACAAAGAGAAATAAAGTTATTCTCAAATGACCAGAGGAGCTGTTCTGCTTGTAAAAACACTCATTAACCAGGAAAATGGCAATTGCACGAGCACAGAGCAGAGAAGGATGAAGAGAGGACACGGAGCCCCTGCAAGGAGTGGTGGCACCGATGCCCAGCAGTGGCACAGGAGCTGCCTGACCCCAGAGCACCAGGCTGGCTGCTCACCCTGTCCTGGCAGAATTCCCAGGCACTGATGCCTGAAAAGGTACCTTTAAATCCATGGGATTTCTGAAAATGGTATTCTTCCCTCCTGGGTGCTTCTGCTCACCTTTCAAACCCACCTACTTGGATTTTAAGGCACTTGAATCCCCCAAGAGCAGTTTGTGACCATCACCCTGCCAAAGCCAAAGCCACACTCCTGCCTTCCCCTGCATTTGGGACTCAAGGCTTGAACTAGTGATGCACCATTCCCAAAGCTCCCCACATCTCCACACACCACCTAACTGTCCTGAGAAATGACACTGACCCTCTAAACCCCCCAGTGACAATGGAAATGCCATTTTGGGAACAACCTCTGAAAAGGAGGCTCCACCTCCATCGTGGACCAAAGAGCTCTTGGGGTGACACTGGGGTGTAAAAGGTCTGGGGGGTTTGTTAATGGGTTCATGGTGGCTTTACACAAATGTAAACAAGATGAGATCCAGGCATTCTCTGAATCTCCTGGCAAATATATTTATCCCTGCTGAAAAGGAAGCTCCTCCTCCTGTGAAATGGCACGAGAACAAAACCATGGTTACAGAACTTGCCTTGAGTGTTAAACAGAGCTGAACTGCAACACGTACATCTCTAATCTCATTAGGATCAAACTGGAGCAGAGGATCAAAGCAGAGATTAGGAGCAGGAGGAAATCCCATCCCTCTCCAGGTACAGGGGGCAAAGGTCTTAATGCTGATTAGGATGTAGAACAGGGTTCACTTCAGTAATTATGTTCTACTATGTGAGCCTGAACATCTCAGTGTCCTCCTGAAACTGCAGATGGCAAAGCAAGGCTTGGAAATGACCTGCACATTGGTACCTGCTCTGCACCAGCTGAGGAGAGACCAGGGCAAGGAAGGATGGCAAGAAAGGATGGGAAGCACTACTGCCTTGTCCTGCCTCCTCTTCTCTTTCAAACTCTGTTATATCAGGCTTGACCCAAATGAAAAGAACTACAAAAAAAAGGAAAATAAAACCAGGGAGGAAACAAAACCAAAGTAGGTTTTGGCAGTGGTCCCATCAATTCAGGTGACCTGAGCTTAATTTCTTTGTAATCTGAAAGGATTAATTCCTGTTCTGGCTTTTACCTGACTTCTGTTTCTTACAGCAGACAGCTCTTATTGCACTGTCTGGGATGTGTGTGTGTACAGAGAGGACACAGCCAGGGTTTATTCTGTGATCACTCTCATCATCTGTTTCCCTGGGATACGAGGTGGTGTTTTCTGCAAACAAACAGGAGAGTTTCCCCTCCCTGCTCAAGAGCTCTGTAACTAAAGGGTGAGATCTCATCCTGCAGAGGTGGGCTTTGGAGTCAAGAGTTTGCACACCTGGCATCTGAGCTCAAAAAAGGTTTAGAAGACCTCACAAAAGGTATGAAAAATGTGACAAGAATGATGGATAGAATTGTAGAATCCCAGAATGGTTTGGGCTGGGAGGAACCTCAGAGCTCATCCGTTCCACCTCCTCCCATGGGCAGGGACACCTCCCACCAGCCCAGGGTGCTCCAAGCCCTGTCCAACCTGGCCTTGGACACTGCCAGGGATCCAGGGGCAGCCACAGCTTCTCTGGGCACCCTGTGCCAGGGCCTGCCCACCCTCCCAGGGGAGAACAGGCCCAGGTTCTACTGAAATGAAGATAAAACCCAGCACCACCCAGCTCAGGGAAGAGACAGAGCAGAGCTGCAGAAAATCTGTAGGGCAGCAAAAGCACAAAATGGCAAACAATTATTTGTTGTTCCTCAAAGTGCAAGAACAAAGGGTTGTCAGAAAATAATTAGAGAGTAGGTGCAAAATAAAGAAAGTAATTTTTCACATAGTGCATAATTAAAGTGTGGAACTCATTACCACAGGATGCTGCAGGAGCCAGACACATAAATGGATTTGAAAGGCAATTAGAAAAATTAATGGAAGAAAAGTCCATCAAAGCCTATTAAACACAAAGACATGGATAGGAGTGTTGACACAACCCACAGCATCAGCCCCAAAGTCTCAGCTCCTGCCACAAACACCCCCCCAAAACAGGGACGTGCCACCAGCCCCAAGTCCCACTCACAGGTCCAGGTTTGGAGCTTGGAAAGCCACAGGAGGAAAGTGCCATAAAGTCTGCCAGGTTTATAAAACACACAAATGCAAAATCAAGTCCAACTATTTAATCCTCTAAGTCTTATTGACAACTTCAACTAAACAAAGGTTTATATTTCTGATTAGGTTTTTTTGTTCTCACAATTGAACATCTGATTTTCTAAACAGTTGCATTGATTTTATATTAAATACAAATATAAGTTAATATTGTAAAGTGAAAATTATTTTTTATAGATGTGGCACATAAAAAATTTTCATAGATTTTTTTCCTAACATCAATGTGGTGCTGATTAAGGATAAATAAAAAATGCTTTCACTACATTCCATGTATATGGGGCTGTGCCACACTTCCCTAGTAAGGTCAAACACTTCCAAGGCTGAGAAAGAATCCATTGAATCAGTTTGCTGGTCCTAAGGAACATCTATTCTACTAAAAAGTCACCTGGTTATGGAGGACAATACCCATTTGAATTGCAGAGATTATGGATTTGAAAAACATAAAGTACAAACCACAAAGTGTGTAAGATCCCGATCTGAGTAACTGGAGGTGCCCAAGGCAGGACTGGCTGTGGCACTCAGTGCTCTGGGCTGGGGGACAGGGTGGGCATTGGGCACAGGGTGGGCTCCCTGGGCCGGGAGAGCTTTTCCAGCCTCAGGGATTCTGTGACCCAAAGGGCTCGAAGTCGAAGCCAGCCCTGCCTGCTTTTGCTCAGGGCTGTTCTCCACCTTCAGCCCACGGTGTGATGAGAATTCACCTTTGTGTCATTACAAAACAGACATCAAACTTCACTGTCCAACCTTACAGGGTTGGTTTGCATGGCTTTTAAAGGTCCCTTCCACCCCACACCACCCTACGATGTCCAAAAAGTAGATGGACCCCAGCCCTCTGGACTGACCTCACCCTCCTGAGTATCTCACACCCCCCCAAAAACCACTTCACTCAAACATAAAGAAGCTGCTGGGTTTGCTCCAGGACCACGCTGGGATCCACGGCCCCCAGGGGACCATGAGAAGAACATGCACCACAAAAGCTCCAGAGCTTCTGTCCTAAGACTGCCAAACTTCCTATCTTTGCTTTTCTGATTCTGAAGGTCCCTGAAAGGAGCTCTGACAGAGACCACCCCACACTGACAGCTCAGGGTGCAGCTGAGCAACAGGGGGGTCATTCTTAGCTTCAATAGCCCATTTGCTTTTTTTTTAATTGTTAATTTGAAAGCCTGCCCAAATTGGGTCATCTCCTGGATTGAAGAAGAACTTAATACATAAAAATTCCAGTTTTGTAGAATTTTAACTTCTGGGATGAGTATAAGAAAATTATAATTACATCCAGCATTCAAAATAGGTAAAATCCAGATTTGTGCCCTCCTGAAATGCACTGTAACATTTGCTGCCTGGCTGATGGAGGCTGAGCTGCATTAATTAAATTGAATTGGAGCCTCGTGGAGCTTTCCAATAACTTTTTAATTACAGCTTAATGCTGCTTTCTAGCCCTGGTAAAATTGAAATTTCTCCTGTAATGGCTGCATTTCATATTCCACCTTTCCTTTTTTCCCCAGACACTCACAGGAGGCCACGAAGCAGCAGACCATGAGCTGTGACTCGAGCAGGAGAGCTCTGGGCAATACAACATTTTCCTGGTTTCTGTCCAAAGTGCTGCTCTGCTAAGAAAATGTTCTCGTAACCTCTTAGACACCTGCACTTGTGTGCCCAACCTGGAGGCCAACTCTGGTAGTTAATCAAGGGAAAAGGGAATTTGCTGGAGAGCCAGAGCAGGTTCCCAGGGTCCTGCTTTGCTGTACTTCTCTCACTGGCTGTGCCCTCCTCCTTGGGGTCAGAGGCACTCCTGGCAGCTGGGAAGGGCTGGGAAGAGTTTGGGGGGTCCAAAGTGCTCTGATACACAATGGAGGGTGGGGGCAGGAGGATGGACCCTGGGCTGGGAAATGGTCCTGGCACTGAGCATCGTCCCAGGATGGGGACCTGCAGTGACATGGCAAGGGGGAACAGCCTTAGGATGGAGGAGGGCTGATTTACATCAGAGGGTAAGATGAAATTCTTCCCTGGGAGGGTGGGGAGACACTGGAATGGAAGTGTGGCTGCCCCTGGATCCCTGGGAGTGTCCAAGGCCAGGTTGGACAGGGCTTGGAGCACCCTGGGACAGTGGAAGGTGTCCCTGCCCATGGCAGGGGTGGGATGAGATATTTAAGGTTCCTCCCAGCCCAAACCAGCCTGGGATTCTGTGGTTCTGTGGCTTCCTCATCCTGGCACAGCTCTGTCCATTCTGCCACTCCCAAATCAGTAATTTACAACTCCCACAATGCACAGGATCTGCTCTCAGACTGAAGGAATTAATCCTGGTTATAATTACCAGGAACATCAAAAGAAATATTAATACGCTGGTGTTTTCAGACCCATTCCCATCTCCACTCCAATCCAGGCAGAGGGCACAAAGGGTGACAATTTAGGGAAGCCAATCTACAGTGTTCCATGGCACAATTGTGATGTGCAGAAACTTTCTGGCTCTGAAGGGTTGGACTGGCTGCAGCACGACCTCACAAAACAGGGCTGTGGAGCCCAGAGAGATACCATGGCCTTTCTCCTGCAGCAGAATCCAGGATGGAGGTGTGTGAGGCAGGACCCAGCTCTCAGCACCCTCCAGCAGGACCCAGCTCTCAGCACCCTCCAGCAGGACCCAGCTCTCAGCACCCTCCAGCGGAGGGCTCTGTGAGGTGGGGCTGCAGCCTCACATGGCCCTTCAGGCACTCCTGGAATGCCATGGAATGCAATGGAATGGAATGGAATGGAATGGAATCACAGAGGCTGCTGGAAGGGGGAACCCAGCCCTGAGCAATTTCTCTCTGGCTGGTGGTTTCAAGTAATTAGTCCATTGTCTGTGCATTTCTACAATTACAATTATTAGCAAAAAAATATAATCTTAATCCCCCAAACAATGCAGCAGGGATGTACTTTGTGCTCAGCAGCTCGGAACTGACAAAGCCCCAGTCCTGGGAGGATCACACTGCCAATCCTGCCCATTAACTGCCTGTTTCTCACTCCTGAGATCAAAAATAAAGCCTCATTCATTATCTTCAACTAAAATATTATCCAAATTTACCAGCTGTGGTGTTGCTCAGAGCTGCTGGCATGCAGACCCTGCAGCACGAGTGAGGGGTAAGTGCTGCACACACACGTTTGAATTCCCTAATTCCAGAAAACCAAGGAAATACACTATTTTATTTCCAAACTTTTCCCTCTGCATGGTGGACACTAAACTTTTGTGTCATGGCAGAGTAAAGCCCTCCTGTGCTGTCTCACACTGTGCTGCAGGGCCAGAGCACAAATTAATCATCTCATTTACAGCAGGGAATCGATAGCAGTGAATAAATGCTGAGTGGGGAGGGAACATTAATTTTATATCACGAGGCAACTCAAAGAAAACACTGAAATACAACCCAATAAACATCTTTATACACAACACTGCCACGGTGGGGGTGTCTGCACATACCTGATCTTCTACCAGTTAATTAGAAAGAATTCCTACACAGAAAAGACACTTTCTACACGGTCCAGAGCAAACTTTCCATTGCCAGGGGCTGAGCACACAGTCCCTGTTCATTTCTGGTCCTGCTTTAACACTTCTCAGCCAAGGAGAGGTGGGAGCTTGGCCTTGGCAGCCAGAGGAGAAGAACAGAAAGCAGAATATCTCCTGGTCAGGTGAAGGGCAGGCTGGAGGTGCCTGAGCCTTGGGGAACAAACAAACTCCTTCCAAAGCTCTCAGGAACTTTAATCCACAAATCCCAGGCTCTGCCCCCAAGCCCTCATGTTCCCAAGCTCTGATGTTGGATCCAGTCTCATTTGCAGCTCAGGGTCTGTCCCCTGGCTCAGCTCATGCCCCAGCACATGGAGCTGGTGCTGAGCCCCCCAGCAGAGCATTCCTGCCCTGCCCCAGCCCTGGGCACTCAGAGCAGGGGGCTCAGGGCTGCCTTTCACAGCACCTGGACCCAAAGGACCCCCTTCAGTCCCTCTGGAACTTGGACACACCAGGGCCCAGGCTTTATGTCCCTCCAGGGATGCTGCAGTTCAGGTGACAGTGACACTGCCTCATTCCTGACAGATCCCAATCCCAAAGGGCCCCCAAGGAATCCTCCCACGGGGCTAATTTGGCTCGGCAGCAAAACGATGAGGACGGAATCACATCTAAGCTTGAGTGTAATCTTACGGTCAATAATACATTATTTATGTCTTAAATTAGTTTCTCACGTATCTCATTAGCATAATTGCCCTGGCTTGGGCCAGGTCCAAGCATGTTTGATCAGGGAAATGAAACCAAGGCAATCACACTAAATTTGTGTGACTGGTGATGAATCCCAGCCTGGTTTTCCCAGGATTTGGGGGGGTGGAACAGCCAATGCAGGGCTGGATGAAATAACTGCACAGCCCCACACAAACACAGACAGTCTGGGGGAGGTGGTTCCCTATTGCACCTATTCCTAGTCCTCTTACTTGTTTGGGGTTGGTTTTCTCTTTGGTTTTGTGGTTTCCTTTCCTGGAAGGAACAGTTACCAAGTAATAGCTCAGCAAGAAATCTCTGCCCCTCTATTGCAGCTGCTTTGCCTCAAAGCCCCTTCCAGTGGCTCCCACAATTTTTTTGAGGACTCCTTCCCAAAGTGAGACACAAATGCCCTTGGCTGCACCTCTGCAAGGTGGGAATGGCAGTTCTAAAGGGATCACCTGAGGACATAAACACCTAAAAGCCAGCCTGGAAGGACACTGGGACACTTTTGTTCTCTGGGGGGATAACCAGAATACCAGACCCAGGAATTCCAGAAGGAAGGGCTTTGAGGACTCCAAACTTTGCTCCCCCTCAGCCAGACTCATGCTGTTTCTTGTTGCTTTAGTGCAACACATGAAAAAGGCACATTTTCAATCAAGAGTAATTAATTTAAAAATGAGTATTTTGAAGCTCTTAATGCAGCTTTTGACCTCATGAAATGTCATGAAAAGCCACTTAACCAATTATACTGAAAACTACCCTGCAAAATAAATGCAATTTTTCGTATCTGGATTAAATCTTTAATTATTTCCTGTGATTTGATCTGAAATACCAAACTTGAGTCTCACTCTGGATACCCAGCAAATGTTTCACAGCAGAGAATGCATTCCACAGTTACTCTGAGGTTATGAATGATTCAGAAGCAGGTTGCAATGCTTAAAAGGCTGCAATCTGCTCAGGTCTTTGGCACAGTGATTTAACCCCATGGATTATAAATGGACTTTTCCATGTAAAACATTAATCACTTGTCATGTGTGTCCAAGGGACAACTGGACATGGCACTCAGTGCTCTGGGCTGGGTGACAAGGTGGGGACTGGCCATGGGTTGGACTCAGTGATTTTGGAGGGCTTTGCCAACCTTAATGATTCTGGGATTTCACCAGGATCACATTAGGTTTTCTTTGGCCAGGACTGGATGACCTAACACAAACACATCTCCAAAATGTCCATGGAAATCATGCCCTGTGGAAGGATATTTTTACACTTCCATAATATTTGTCTTTCAGTATAGAAACAGCACCAAAAGTACTGACAGTGTGTTGGTCCTGCTCCCAAACACTCACTTATGCAGAAAAGCAGAGACCAAATCCCCAGGGGCCTTTTCCCCATCTTCATTCCAGCCTCATTAATCACCTGTGCCTTAATTAGTGTCTGCAATTCCTGCTGCCCCAGACCCCTTCTGCTCACAGCCTCACCCCAGCTCCACAGCACAGGGCTGGGCCAGGGGCTGAGCATGGCAAGGTGCTGAGCCAGGCTGTGCCAGAAGCTGTGCCAGAAGCTGTGCCAGGCTGTGCCAACCCAGTGCCCCCTGTCTCCAGGCTTATGGTCCCACCATCCCACCAGCAACAACTCAAGGTGGCTGAGATGCCTCTTTGTGCACTCAATCAGTCCCCTGCTGTTCTCCAGTCTGTGCCATGGGTTTATGGCTGATGGAAACACTCAGGGGAGGGAGGTCAGTGAAAGCCCCCCATCTCCTGCAGCCAGGAGCGACACTGCTGCTCCCAGGAGGAGCCCCCAGGAGTCCCCAGACCATCCTGCACCAGCACATGATGGGCTGCATGGCCATGGGCTCCATGGCAGGGCAGGGACCCAAACTGGCCAGCAGTAATTTGGTGGGAATTGAGATATCCCTGAGAGCACCCCTTTGCCTGGGCAGTGCCCCCTCTTCCCACCCATCCATGGCCAGATCCATCAGTGCAGACCCAGCACAGCCACAACACCCTGTGCTCCTGTTACAGAGGTGTCACCTGCAGGGGGGTGTCCCAGACCTTTCAGCATCCACCTTTTATTTCATGGCTGAATTCACTCAAACGAATCAAATATTTCACTCTTTTTTAGGGACACTGCTTGGCTTCCTTCCAGAACCTTTAAATGTTTTTCTGATACAAGATGAACTGCCTTTTTATTACAGACACTGTCAAATGTTTGAATTGCTACTCTGCATCCTCTCATTTATCATGTCCCGAATCCACAGCCATCACTGAGCTGGCAGCACCACTGTCATGTTCACTCTTTCCCCACACAACAACTTTATCCTATCACAACTTCTTTTTGTAATGGAATCATTCGAAAGAAAAATTCCAGCAACACACATTTCTCATTACTTACAAATCAGCAACTTGCCAAAACAGTCCCAAGCAGACACTCCAGTAATTTCAATTCACTGGATAAATATAATTAGTAACCTCACATCGTTTTCAAAAGGCGTTGGCATCACTTTGCAATTCATTGAGGGGACCAAAGACAATCTGTCTCCGAAATCCTCTATCAGGACACGAATCTGAAGAGCAGTAATTACAGCAATTGGTGCAGGTTAGCAGAACATCTCGGCTGCTGAGAGTGCCACTGCTTCTTCTTCAGCTGAAAACCCCTATTTTCCCTGCTTTAAGGGATGGAAGTGGAGGGGCCCGTGGCTTGGCTTTGGGTAGAGGCCAAATCTCCTGACTGGTAGACCTGCACTCCTTCCTGTGCCCTGGCACAAATCCCTGAGCACAAAGGTGGGCCAAGGAAGAGTGTCATCCTGCAGCAGAAGGATTTGCAACACAAATTAAGAGCTTTCTGAAACCCCAAGGAGAAATGCTGCAACTGTCCCAACTTCCACAGAAACTGATTTACTTTCAGTGTTCACACAAACTGCAGCAACCCTTTCACCTCCCCTCCTGCCAAACCCAGGGCAGGAGCTGCTGTTCCACCAGCCCAGCCCTCCCAGCCACCTGTGAACCCACTGGCCCATTTAAACCCACCAGAAAGGCAGGAGGGGCAATGAAGAGAACTCCGTGGGAAGGAGAGGAGAGGTCCTTTCAGTGCCTCCAAACTGCAAAAGGCAGGAGCCACTCAGCCTTGGCAGCCCTGCAGACAGGGACCATCAGGTGTTCTCACAGCTCAGGGCAGGTGGGCACCTCCCAAAACCTCCTGGTCCCAGCACCCCCTGGTCCTGCAGCTCCTCATCCCGTCACCTCCTGCTCCCAGCTTCTCTTGGCCCAAACACCTCCTGAGGCCAGTATCTCCTGGTTCTAGCACCTCCTGACCTCAGCCCCTCCTGGCCCCAGCACCACCCAATCCCACCATGTCCCAGTCCCAGCCTCTTCTGCTCCAGCATCTCCTGATCCAGCACTCCTGACCACAGCACCTCCTCCCAGTGGGAAAGTCTCATGGCAATGGGGATGGACAATCACAGAGAAACTGAAAATGTTTCAATGAGTGGGAAAAAGGGAGCAGAGGACACAGGACCCCACTTTGCACGAAATCTGCCTCGCTTGGTAAAATGCATCCCTGAAATGGGTAAGAGGTGCAGAGTCCCATTTGGTGCTCACTACAAATTCAGTACCAGAAATGAGCTCCTCACCCCTCCAGTGCCAGCTCAAGCCCAGAGCTGCCAATCCCAGCAGAGACACGGCTCTGCAGGGTCGGAAGGACGACTCTCCAAGCCCCCAAGGCTCCCAGCAGAATTCCCAGAAAGATGGCAAGCTCCACGGAGCCAATTTACAGCCCCAGCCAACTACAATGGCTCCTGCAAGGCTTGCACCTGTTTGTTGTTTTTTCAAAATGCCACGAAAATTGGCAACAACATCAAGTGAATGTGTTGAAATTGTTCCTTAATAGGAGTGAAGCGAGAATTAGAATAAAAATAACACAAAGATTGTGTTTGCAGCTGAGAGAACAAAGTGTTCACTCTTCCGAGCTGATGTTTGAATGTTCCTGTTTTTCCAGGGTAGTTTAATACCTATTCCAAAGGGAAAAAACCCAACCCAGCAATGGAAGAGGTATGGTTTGGTTTAACAGAAAACAGGGTAAGACATCCAAAGGTGAAAGAGAAAAAGCAAATTCCTTCTGAAGGAACCCTTCAGTGCAAGGGTGACCTTGGATATAACCCGCCTCCAAGATATAAAAATCAAACCCGAGGTGCAAGGGTAGTGTATCCATCATTTTTAGGACAAAACAAGCCTGCAAAGCCCTGAGAGTGGATCAGACCTGGCTGCAGGATCCGTGAGCCCGACAGGTGAGAGCTCAGGGATGGGAGGTAATTATTGTTTACATGCCACGTTCCACCCCCAGTGCAGGGGAAGGTAAATCACTGCCTGATGGATGCTCAGAGCAGAATCCCCGTGACCTTGGCAGGGACAGCCTCATTCCCAGCCCCAGTTCCAGCCCAGCCATCAGCCTGTGCTTTCAGGGAAGGGAGGACTCCAGCAGGCACCGAGCATGTTCCCTTGGAACATCCTTCAGTGGTTTATGGTGACCCCTTCTTCCTACCCTCTGGTTTCTCAGAACGCCTGATACTCCTCTTACCACCCTTACTCAGAGCACTTACACTGGTATTACCATCTCCTTCTTTAAAAAGCCTGGAGGTGCTGATCAAAAGCTTAGAAGTGAATTGAAAATGTCAAAGAAAAAATTAAAATTGCTGAGGTTAATGGGGGTCCAACCACAGGAATCACGGGACAATCTGGTTTTAGATAACTCTGTCCCCTTCTTATCTTTTCTCTCAGATTTCTTATGAAATTTTAGCCATTTGGGTAAGATTTACCTTTGTCCATAAAGTGAATATATCACAAGAAATAGCACAACCACAAGTAATTTTTAGTAATTTTGCTGCTCAGCTCTGTCATTACAGAGCCCCTCCTCTAACATCACAGGTCCTGGGAACACAAGGTCAGTCTCTCATGTCACTCTCCCAACTGCTGCAAGATACTGGTTTGCTCCTTTTCTTCCAGCATCCCTGTGAGTTGCTGATCTCGAACATGGAATCATCGAACCACAGAGAGGTTTGGGTTGGGAGGGACCTTAAAATCCATCTCATTTCACCCCCTGCCATGGGCAGGGACACCTCCCACCAGCCCAGGATGTTCCCAGACTCATCCAACCTGCCCTTGGACACTCCCAGGGATCCAGGGGCAGCCACAGCTTCTCTGGGCACCCTGTGCCAGGGCCTGCCCACCCTCCCAGCCACCAATTCCTTCCCAATATCCCATCTATCCCTGCCCTCTGGCAGTGAGAAGCCATTTCCCGTGTCCAAAATCCCTCTCCAGCTCTCTTGGAGCCCCTTTAGATACTGAAAGGCCACAATGAGCTCCCCCCAAAGCTTCTCCTCTCCAGGCTGAACACTCCCAGCTCTCCAACCTTTCCTCCCAGCAGAGCTGCTCCCTCCCTCTGATCACCTTGGTGCCCCCTCTGGACCTGCCCAAGCAGCTCCATGTCCTTCCTGTGCTGGGGACCCCAGAGAGTCTCTCCAAGACATGATGCTCAGAGGGTGCCTTGAGGTTGAGCTCATTTCAGGTCCTTCCCTCCCCAGCACAACCTACTTTTAATAACATTTTTCTTCTTTCCCTGTCATCAATACTTGCAAAATCCCCCCCCAGAGAGCTCAGCTCCAAACCCTTCTGGTGAGAGGAAGCCAGAGAGGATCACACGGCACAGCCCACTGGCCAGGTGGCATTATGGCATTTCAGCAGAACTGACAGTCCTCCAACCTGTCCCTGTGTCCTTTCTGGGGACTGCTTTACCTGGATTTGTTTGGTACTTTGTAAAAGAGAGCCTAAAAAAATTGAGAATGAAAAACCCACCCCCATTCACTGCCAGAAAACCTCCTGTTCAATAGTTAACTAGTTCCAACTATTAAAATATTTCACTGTGCCCAACAACTGAATAGCAGCTGTTCTGAAGGCTTCACAGAGCTCCACAAAAACACCAGACAGGAAATTTATGGGCTAAAATCAGTGTCTAAATAACAATGCAGAGCAGTGGAGACAGACTATACAAGAAAGTGGGATGGAAATACAATTTGTGCATCTATTATATATGTATGTAAACATGTGCACAACTTCCACAACCTACTGATGGACTTTCTAATCAAATCCCTTTAAGAAAACCTTATGAGAAAATATGCAATTTAGATTGACTCTAGTTCTAAACTTCCTCTCTGACTCTCCTCACCATTGGCTCCTCCACTCAACTCACGGGGTTCCAACCATCGATTTGTCTGAAGACCTTTAAAAAATGACATTTTATCAAATATTTTGTCTTTTTTTTCTTTTGTCTCATGAAAAAATAATTGTTTTAACATTTGATGTAAAGTCTTTTGTTGTAGATTAGGCTTTCCCTGGATGTTTTCTGTAGCTGGGATGAGATGTGGCATTTAAGCTCATTCTTTGCTGAGCAGCTCATGTTCTTTGCAAGAGCCCGGAGTGACCAGACAACGAGGAATGGCTTCAGACTGAAGGAGAGCAGGGTCAGATGGAAAACTGGGAAGGAATTCCTCCCTGGGAGGGTGGGCAGGGACTGGCACAGGTGCCCAGACAAGCTGTGGCTGCCCCTGGATCCCTGGAAGAGTCCAAGGCCAGGCTGGATGGGCATTAAGGTCCCTCCCAAGCCAAACCAGTCTGGGATTCCATGACTCTTCCAGTACAATCTTTCCCTGATTTATATATTGAATTAAAGCTTTTCAAATCATTATTAGGCAATGGTTCCCAGTTCAATTCTCTTTGCTTTCAGGTTTCCTGAGGATTCAAGTCACTCCTGAGATTTTTGGGTTCTCTCCCCCATGGCCAAACACACAAACCCCTTGAGGTCTGTGAGTTGCTCTGGATGCAGGAGCTGCTGCCAACGGCCAGGCTGTGGCTCAGGATGTCACTCCTGTCCCTCTGCACCCAACCAACCAGTGCAGCAATGACCAGGCAGGACATGCCAGGAGGAGATACCTGAAGGACTTCCCAGCCTGGCCTCAGAAGGGCTCTGCTGTCTCCACCAGCACTGTGTTAAGTGAGGCAGCTGAGAGGGGGAGAGTCCCTGTGACACTGCAATTATGCAAAGGTGACATACAAATAAAGCCTCGAGGCAAGAGGAGCTGCCTTTTCATATTAAGATTGAAATAATTCTGTGCTCAGGACTGTATTTCTGTGAGCACTGTCACAGCAATTAGAGGGTTTAAGGAAACCCAAGTCATAGATAATGTATTGAACATAATAAAGTGACATTTTGATATGCAACCAGCAGACATTAAGGAAATGACAACTGACTCCAAAACATCCAGAAAGATATTTAAATCACTAATGTTGAATAAATTAAGTGAGCAATTACTGGTATGTTTGACAAAGCATGATACAACAATACATTAAACATATATTAGCTCAGCCTTTACTCACTGATCTTTATCTGCTTTTAATTAATGAATTTAATTGACTGGAAGGGAGATTTAAGAAAGGCTTGTTACAAGCCAAGGAGGAAAACCCTCTGATATTTGGGAGAGGAGAAGCGAAGGAGTCTGGCCTGGGAAAGCCTGGGTGGAGCTGCTGCTCTGTAGCTGCTGTCAATGTAGGAAATGACAGATGTGTGTCATATTTATATGTGTGCTTAAACAGACTAAGAGGATTTCCCTTTAAAACCTGTATCTTCTATACAGTCACACATATGTGGGTGTTTCTAGATGCTGTCCTGTGTCCTCACCTGGTTGTGCACGTCTGTATTATTCTAAAACATGTCTGTATTATTCAAAAGTATCAGTAATATTGTCAGAAAATTATAGCAAACTCTCTAAAAGTGAACACTGATTTTGCTACTATGCACATAATCCTTACAAAGAGGAAGGATTTTTTATCTTTATTTTCATTTTAAATAATAGCTGTTTGTAGTTTTCTCTCTTTTCCATACCTGGGGATTAAAATAGATGCTTAAACTCCTTGAAATTAGTTCTGTTTTCCATATCTGAGGAATAAAATATAGGTTTAAACTGTTTGGAATTAGTTAAGGCTGGGAATGATGGAGATGGGTCCTGGAGTTTCTCATAATAAATGTTATTTAAATTGCTCACGGCTTTGCTAATCCCAGACTGGAACAGTCTGAGGACCAACAGCACTTGAGAAGGAATCCCACCAGCTCCAAATTCCTGGGGCAAGGTCCCACTGCTGAGAAAGGCTGGGATAACCTTTAAGGTCCCTCCCAACCCAAACCAGTCTGGGATTCCACGATTTTCCAGGCAGGCAATATCCCCCCACACCTCCAGCCTTCCCTGGGACGCTGGGGAGGGTTTTTTCATTGACCTTTGTCAAACAAGAAGAGAATCCCCCCATCTTTATTTAGGATAACAGGTAAAGCCTTGCTGTCCAAAGGCCAAACCTTTCAAAGGGTGGCTGAGCTGGAGCTTTGGGCAGCAGGAGCACCCCTGGCTGTGCCTGCCCTGCTCTGACAGCCCACCAGGAACAGCCCAACAACAACAGCCCCATCAGGAACAGCCCAACAACAACAGCCCCACCAGGAACAGCCCAACAACAACAGCCCCACCAGGAACAGCCCAACAACAACTGATCCATCAGGAACAGCCCAGCAACAACAGCCCCACCAGGAACAGCCCAACAACAACAGATCCAGGATTTAACACCACCATTAGCTGGGCAGCTCCTCAGCAGCCACCAGAGGGGCAGGACAACAAGCTGGTAGGAAAGCTCTGCTTATATTAAATATTAAAATTGTGTTAAATATTAAAACAAAACTTCTAAAAGATAAAAGCCAAGCAAAAGTCACCACCCATTCTAATATTTTACTGGGTTCTGCCTCAAAGTATTTTGTACAAAAATGGCCTGGCCACTTGGGAAAAATCAAAGGATAAAACCAGCACTTAATTACAGTGTTAACCATCGAGCTCCTGAATGGTGACTGAAGAGAACACAGGACCAAATAATTCATATTTGCTCAACGAATCCATCTTCCCTTTCTCTATTGGTTGACTGTAACACGCTCAGGACAATTGAGAAGGTTCACCAAAGGGAGCAGCTCCTTTGAAATCTTGCCACTAACCTGCTCCTATACAATGAAATATTTTTTTCTTCCTCTTTCAGAGAAAAAAGCTCCTTTTATTTCTGTAGGTGTTGTGACCTCAATCAAAGCCATGTCTACCCAGAGAGGGTGCAAGACAAGAGAAGGTTAAATTCTTTGAAGCCTTTGCCCAAAATGAAGGCTCTGTGTTCAATGAGAAGAAATACATAGGTTGCCCAGGAGAGCTTTTATGGATTTTTGCATTTGGATGCAAAAAAGGATGCATCCACCCAGAGCTCGGAGACTGCTCTTCCCCAGGAGCATCAGGCAGGAGCCTGCAAACCTTAATGGCACAGGAGTGGGAAGGAGAGAACGGGAAGGGAAAGGCAGACAAAAGAGAGGAGAAATCCCAGGCTGCCAGTTATCACCAGGCTGGGGGTGTGAGGAACAACAATGCCAGTCATTCCAGCAGAAGACAACCTAAGTCCATGTAGAAGGGCTGGACACAAAAAGGGAGACCTGAAAACACACAAGAACTGGTGGTGACAGTCTCAAAAGCTCAGAATGATTTGAGAAACTGTCCAAGACAAAATACAGAATCACAAAATGGTTTAGGTTGGAAAAGCTCTCTCAGCCCCCAAGTCCAAGCACTCCCCCAGCAGTGCCAAGCCCACCACCACCCCTGTCCCTGTCCCAGAGTGCATTAAGGTGTTCCTTTGTGTTTCCTTCCACACAGACATTGCTCACCCATCCATCTCTCAGCAATCCCCCCAAAGGTTCACCCACCACTGAGACACCCCCAGTGCTGGGGAACCAACACACAGACCAGTAGGAGAATAAAGATTGTGATCCCAGATCAGAACCTGTGCCCTCCTGGGTTTGGTAGAACACACAGGACCAGCCCAGAAGAGCCTTCCCTCAGACCCCAAGGCTGGAGCCCAGGGTGTCCCCTGTGACAGCCACCAACACCCCCCCAACCCTGCCAGGGCCAGCAGTCAGCTCTGTAATTACAAACACCACGTCTAAAATTGGATAAACACACCTAATTGAGTCTTTGTTTGTTTGTTTGTACAAGGATGGTGAAAAAGCACATTTGAAGGAGGAGGAGAGTGAAAAGCAAGCAGGATCTCCAGTGCCTCTCAGAATAATTGTCCCTGCATTCATGGCCAGGGGTAACCATGGCAAAGAGCGGCTCTGGCTCAGCACGAGGTGCCCGTGCTCGTCATTCCTGGTGCCCAATTGCCTCTTCACACACAACCCCTTTGGGAACAATTAAACTATCATAAAAATGGCATTTTTTTCCTCCTCTGAAAGCCCAGGGATGCAGCTTGATGACATTTTTTAAAGCTGCTCAGGAATCTTTGCTTAGGCACCAAATACCAGTGGTCACTGCTACTCTCACACACTTGCATTTTATTAAACTGCATCCATTAAGAGAAGGAACAGACACAAGGAGGGGTGACTTTCAATTTGGCAGAGGGTGGGTTTAGATGAGATATTAGAAAGCAATTCTTTGCTGTGAGGAAGGTGAGGCCCTGGCCCAGGTTGCCCAGGGAAGCTGCACAGCAGCTCAGGTGAGGCTGCTTGGAGACCTCTGCACACCCAGGGCCAGGCACACCTTGAGAGGGTGGAGTTTGTGGGAACTCCAACTCCTCTGTGCACTGACCACCCTGCCTGGGCTGTGCAAATCTTCCCATTCAACCAGCACTTGTGACTTGGTACCCAAAGTCCACCTCTACCCCTCAGGTCATTGCACCTCCTCCTTTTGGGCTCATTTACCCAAAAGGTCCCGCAGCAGCTCCAGCAGCTCCCACACCTCCAGCAGCTCCCTGGAGCTCAGGGGCTCAGGAGGAGGGCAAGGGAAGAGCAGCAGAACGAGCCACAGGAGATATTCTGCAGGATTATGGACGAGATGTCTGTCAGTCTGAGGAAAGACAGACAGTGCCTGGTGCCCCTGGGGTGTTCCCTGTCCATGACACACTGACATCCTGCCACATGCAGCTCTTGGAGCCTTCCTTGAAGGACAGCAACCTCAGGTGACAAGGAGAAAGCCACTTGTGGCCAAAAGCTGCCCTACAGACAAAAAAGGCTGTGACTCTGTTTATTGCATGATTTTCTGACTTAAGGCCTCAGTGGTTAATTATGATGAGGTTCTGAAAGGAGCTGTACCTTGCATGGGAGGGCTGCCTGTGCTATTAGGGGCTCTGGAAAGCTCTCTTGGAATCCAGCACAGCAAAGGAAAATCCCCTCTGCAGTATCAGAATTCACAATAGATGGTTGGGAATTAAACAGCATTTCCAAGAGACTTCTATTTTCTACTATTGTGCACATCAGTTTTAGCATGATGGCAAAAAAGCAACAATAAATCAAATAGCTTTTTTCTACCAGCACATAAAATATTTTAGACAGAAGAAACCAAGAGCTGGATGCAGACAGACAGTGCAGCCCTTGAATACATGGACTACAGGAATCAGAAAGCCTGAAAACACCTCAGTATCCACAGGCACATCTCCCTGGGCTCTGCCCAGCTGGGCACCAGTGGCCCCAGTGGAGCTCATGTCCCACCACCCTTCACACCTGGAGCTGCTCCCACAGGAAAGGCTCCTTCAGACCCTTCCAGGCTGCAAACCCTGCCCAGATTAGGTCATTCCAGAGCCCTGGAACAAGGGATGCTCCAGGCCCTGTGCTCAAACCTCCCCTGCTGCAGGAGGAGTGTGGGTACATCCCACAGGCGTGGGGGGCCAGGAGCTGGGAACAGCAAACACCACCTGAACTGCCTAAACCTTCACTCTGCTGAATCTTAACCAAATGCACTGGAACATCTCTTTAGTAAGAGCACAGCACACTTCATTTTCACTGCTCAGAGATTAAAGGAGGGGAAACATTTTACCTCAAATATTAGAATTTAATGAATTTATTATACAGATATAAGCAGCTGTTTATAACTGGAATGATTTGGGAAGCTCGTGCTTTTTTGGAGGTTTATTGGCACTAAGGTACTGCTGCTCCTCCGAGCATTCCCTCCTGGCCATTGCTCACCTTGGCTGCACAACAGCTGAATATTAACCTGAATATTCAAGTATGTATGGGTAACAACATCTGCAAGACACGTATTTCTGCCAATTTATTTCCTTTCCCTCCACATCTCACCCATTTGAACCTCTCTCAGTGCAGAGCAGTTATAACCTGATTAATAACTGATCACTGAGATTTGGTTATCAATGGGCATTTGAGAGCTGCTGTCAAATATCAGTGGCCATCGATGGGCACTGCACATTTGGGTGGGAGTTGTAGCCAGTCCCTCTCCTCTTCCAGGGGGAGCAGCCATCCCTCCCTCCCTCCCTGTGGTGCTCAGCAGTGCTGGCCCATGCCCTGTTCCTGTTATTTTCCAGAGCCCTGAGCTGAATTCCAATGGAAAGGGAAGCGTTGGCTCGCAGCACTTCCCGGCATTGCCCTTCAGCTCGGTGCCAGTGCCTGCTGGGCTCAGCTGGCCCAGGAAATACCCATTCAGCTCACACACGCCTCTCCCAGAACCCCCCAGCCCTATTTGACAGTCTCCCTGCGTCCTTGGAAAATCAAGGATGCATTTATCTCAAGGGTGTTTATTTCTGAAGCCTGAAAACAGGAATTTCTCTGGACTTTCCCTGTACATGCAATATTTCCTTCCTTTCTTGCAGCTCCTTGCCTTGCAGCTCATGGAGCCCTTCACCTCCCACACTGCCACAAGCCCAGGAGATCCACTCCCCAGACAACAGTCCAAGCCAATTTGGCTTCCCCATTCCCCACGGGATCCTTTAAACGATGTGCTGTTTGAGACACTTCTCAGAACACTTTAATGCTGGGAAATAAGCTGACCCTAATTTAAATTCCCGTGGCCATCCCAGGGCAGACCCACAGCTCCCATTTGGAAGGCAGAATCCAGGGCAGGGAGCAGGAGGGGCTGCATCCCCCTCCCCTGACAGCACACCTGGAAGCCTTTCTCTCTCTGTCTCTATTTTTTGTTTGTTTGGTTTGATGTTCTTACTTTGTTTCACCGTTTGTTGAGTTTTGTTTGGGTTTCTGTGGGTTTCTGTTTTTGTTGCATTTTGCTTTTTTTCATGTAATAACAATAACATGTTTTTTCTCCCTGTGAATGACTCGTGTTCCACAGACCTACATCTTTGGAGACGCTGCCACCCCCAAACAGTCCCAGCGTGGGGAGGTACAGAATGCTATAATTATAGAGATTTGATGTCAGCACTCCCAAAATAGCAGTGGCTGCTCGTTGTGCACACAGGTGCAGCTCCTCCAGGAACTTCCCGCAGCTGCCACACCCCCCAGAAAAGCCTTTCCAAATTCAGTGTTGAGAGGAGTTCCTGCAAAGCAAGAACATGTTCACTGAGCTCTCTGCAGAATCCCAGGATGGATGAGGCTGGAAGGGACCACAGTGTGTCACCTGGTGCCACCTCCCTGCTCCAGCAGGGCCATCCCAGAGCACGTGGCACAGGATTGTGTCCTGAGGGTTCTGGAGCATCTCCCATGAGGAGACTCCTCACCCTCTCTGGTCTCTGTTCAGGGCTGGGTCACTACACAGCAAAGAAGTTCTTCCTCATCTCCAGGTGGGACTTCCTGGGCATCAGTGCCCACCCATTTCCCTTGTCCCATTGCTGGCCTGGGGTTCACCCTCCCCAGGTCAGGACTGTGCACTTGCCTTGGCTGAACTTGAGCCAGTTCCCTGCCCAGGCTCGGGACCAAAGGAGTCCTTAAAGCAGGATTCCTGCCCACACAGCAGCAGTGCCACCTTTGCCCCCCACCTTCTCAGCCATCACAGATCTCTCAGAACACGCTGAGTTGTGCTGCCCCCAGCCCAGAGGAACCCCCAGCTCTGGGCTGTCCTCCCAGGTGGGAATTCCCAGTGCTGGGGACACACAGATCCCTCCCCCTCCAGCTGGGGACCCCTGGGGACCCCCGTTTTAGGCAATGGCCTTTGCATGCCCAGCCCCACTGGGACAAACTTTATGGTTATTCCCAAAAAAAGCCTTTGTAGAGCTGCTTTAACAAAGGGAATGGCTGGGCTGCCTCTGCCAGGGATAATCCCTGCTCAATTACTTCCCATTTACTGGAATAGCAATCCAGGAGTCCCTGCCCCAACACGAAGTGACAGCACTGTGGCCACACCGGCTTTGTGCCATTAGAGCCCAGGAAAGGCTCCTCGTGTAACTTTAATACACGAGTCAGTTCCAATCTCGTACAACAAGATTGTTTCCACATGATATTTTTCTCTTTTCCTTCGAGACAAAGAAAAAAATCCCTAACTTAGAAAATTTTGGGCAGTACCCTGAGCTAGTAATTAGGCATCGTATCACCAAAGTAATTAATAAAATCAGACTTAAATTTGGCCAACCTGCTAATTTAAATTGACCGAAGGAATACATTACTGTTTTATTTATTCAATATTACTTATATTATTGTATCATTACTTTATAATATATGCATAGATAGATAGATATAAAATAGTAAGTAACAGTAATATAATTTCTATTACTAAGAAATAAAGCAAAGCACGAAGCGATCACAGATAAGGAAGGGACTGTCCTCTATTTTTCTCAAATGTACTTAAAACTTGAATATGTTTGGAAGCCCCCATGCTTACAGCCCCTCAACAACCACGTGCCTGGTGCTATTCTTCAGAGTTTCTGTCTTTAGGAGAGATACAGATCTAAACACATTCCCCCGGGGACGCCTTTGCATGCTAATGCGCCTGTAATTAACGCCATCCCTAATTGCCTGCAAGCAGAGGGAGCTGTGACTCTTCGAGAGCATCCTCAGGGCTCAGCTCCTCACACACTCCAGGTGTGATTTGTCCGTGTTTTGCCCCAAAATGCGCCCCGGGCAGCGCTCCCCCCTCGCCTTCCCGGCAATTCCTTCTCATGCTTTATTTGTAGGAATCAAACCCGGCCATAGGAAGGATTCTAAAGAAAACATCCCAAAAGAACGATGGGACTTCCCCCAACGCCTGCAGGAGACACCTTTGTTAAACACAAAGTGTTCGGGGTGACACACAAAAAGGGACCCGATCACATTTACTGCCCGGCGGAAAATGTAGTTTTTTATGTGCAAATTTGGAGCAGAAATGGGCTCGAAATTTGCATTTGAGCCCATTTCCCAAATGTAAGTGAAGCCATTCTAGCTGCCTCAAGGACAAATGCCACTGAGAAGGGCTCAGCTCAAATGCCTCTCCATCAACCCCATGTGCAGGGCAGGACCCCACAAAAACGAGCCCCCAAAGCTGGAGCAGCCCCTCTCACACCTCAAGACACAAAACTACCCCAGAAACCTCCCCGGGTTTGTTCAAAGACTGCAGGTTGGAAATATTTAACATCAGTGTTATAAAGTTATGAAGATGAAGGGATAACTTTATATAAATCACAGAATGAAGGGTTGGAAGGGACCTTAAAGATCATCTCGTTCCATCCTTTCGTTCTCCAGGCAGTCACCCAGCCCAAATACCAAACTGGTTACAGTCACTGCAACCTGGGATGTGCAGAAATCCTCACTGCAAAACAGACCCTTTTGTTGCACAAAGTCATCCCCCTGTCCTGAAAACACCCCACCCCAACCTCGCAGGGACAAAGAACAGAAAGCCCCTGGAGAAAACTAAATCAGTGCTTTGATCAGCCATGGCACAAAACCTGACATGTGCCATTAGTTTGATGCAATGTTTGCACTGAAGGCACAAATTAGGCAGGGTTTGGCTGGGTATGAAATAATGTAATCACAGTTATGAAACACTTGGAGAGGGGAAAAATACCCTGCCTTTTATAGAAGCATTTCCTAGACCATATCACAGGTTGAATTAGGATGACCAGCAGTTTTAAAATTATACCCCAAATTAAGTCGATGCCCTTAAATAAACATATCTCATTATGCTTGTAACTATCCACGTGTCTTTAAACCACTGCTGTTAACCCTCTAGACACCAGTGCTCTGCAGGAATGTCACCCCCAGGCTGGACACAAAGCTGGGGCTGCCCCTGGAGCCCTGGAGGTGTCCAAGGCCAGGTTGGATGGGGCTTGGAGTGACCTGGGACAGTGGGAGGTGTCCCTGCCCATGGCAGGGGTGGCACTGGGTGGGCTTTGAGGTCCCTCCCAACCCAAACCAGTCTGGGATCCTACAATGCCGCTGCTCACTGTTTACTATCCACTTAAGTGCCGTTTGTTTTGACCTCCGGGCTATCTGTCCTTAAATTGGAGCTCTCTTTGAGGTTCCAGCTAAACAGAGAAGAACCATTTGCAGTTCGCTGGAGGTTCCACACACACCCCGAACAAAAGAGAAGAGCAAGAAGATTACCAGGAATGATTACAGCGCCCCACATAATCGCCTGGGATTACGGGGATGAATTGCATTAGAGCTTTTACAGCACAGCTAAAACCTTCGCAAAGTAAGAGACGTGCTGCAATAACAGCTGGGGAACAGGTGGATGCTCGAGACAAAAAGTGGGGAAGCACAGCAATAAATCATGGAACTTGCCCGTCTGACACCCTGACTCGATCAGGCAAAATGAATTGCTGAGCACAAAGTGTAATAAAGAGAGATGCCAGGAAATAGTCATGTCTGCCAGTAATAATTTGAAGTTGAAATATAATCACACTCAATATATGATAAATAACACCAGACAAGGTCTCCAGCAACAAAGGTAAATAATAAATTTATGTGGAAGTAAGGATTTACACTGAGGCTGTGAAATGAAACTAGAGAGATACTGTAAATATTGTCCTTTCCAGCTGATGACTAATTTCTCAGACAAATAACTTAAGGTTTCCCATGGATTTTCTGAACCTGGAACCAGCACACCTTCTACCTCTAAAGTTTCAAAATAGTGTCTGTGTTTCCTGCCAGTGGCCACCACTGCTTTGAAGGGAATGGTGTATTTGACAATTAAATGAGGAGTTCAAATTTAATTATGAAAACTGTTTGAAACAAGACCGGTTATTCCTATGTTAGACCTTAAAGAAGAAGGCAAGGGGCAAGGGGAAGCTCTGCATACAAACAGCTCCAGGGAGGAGCCCAGGCTGACACGTGGGAAACTAAAGTGCAACACATGGAATTTCACCCAGGATTTCAACCACTGCCAACAGAGAACCACAGGGACAGAAAATAACACTCTGATAAATCTTGCTTTTCAAGTTAGTTCAAGACAGGCAAATTTATCTCTGCCACAGGGCTATGATTTTTTCCAGCTTAATTATTATTATTCACACTTGAGTTTCATTGGTTCCATTACAAATATTTAAAGGAAGTTTTGTTAAATGTGGAGAAGTGTCTCTGCAGAGAGCAGGGATGTGCCTGAACCAGAACTGCTGCACTTGTCAAACACTCACCTCTGGCAGTCACTGCTGCCAGCAATAATCAGGGCACTTCTGGTTCTTAAAAGTCAAGACAAAATTAAATGTAAGCTGAAAAAGTGGACTGAGCCGTGAGCCAAAGCACCACACATGAGACACAGGGAGGGCCAAGGGTGTGTTCTGGGCAGGTGGTGATGGGCTGGGGAGGTGACTGGTGCTCACTGGTGGCACTATAGTGGTGCCAGGTGCAGCCTTGGGGCTGGGATTTGGCACCAGCACAGTTCAGGTGACTCTTAGTGACTGTAAAACAAACTGCCAGGTCAGTGAGAAGCAGGACAAGAGGCAGAACCCCTTCTGTGCTGCTGCAGGGATCTCCCAGCAGCCACTGTGCCTGTTTGCTCAGGGCACAGGCAGTTAATGGAGATAATCCTCCAGCTGGGCACATTATCCATCTAAATATTGCATTAAGGGGTTTACAGTGGGCACAGACCAAATGACCTTCCCCAGGAACCTGAGACAGTCCATGCTGGCTGGGACTCCAGCTCTGCTCCAGCCTCCAGCCATGGCTATGGAGCTGCAGAAGGGGAGCACCACATCCCCCAAAAATGTCCCTGCCAGCCTGGTCCCCTCCTGCAGAGCCAGGGCCATCCCACAGACCCTGCTATCAAAGCCCATGTGCCAGGAGGTGCCCAAGACCTTCCTCCCCAGCCCAGATGGCTCTCAGAGCTCACTGTGGGCTCGCACTGGGAGCTCTGGGAGTGCTTCAGGTATTCAGGGGGAGAATAAATAAATGTGTGTCATGGACAATCTCCAGCCAATAACCACCTTCTCTCCTTGCTCCAAATGCCACTGCAGGGTCTGACCTCCCAAAACTCCAGCCCCATCCCAGTCCCTGGGTGAGAGGCAGGACCCCCTTGGGTGGCAAGCAAAGCCCAAGAGAGAACAAAGAGTGGCACAAAGCAGTGGAGCAGCAGGGGCTGTGTGTGTAACGAGGCAGCTTCAAAGAGAACCCTCATTAAACCTGGGGGCTGGAACTCGGTTGATTGAGATCTGACTAATTGGGGCTATGGGTAAACAGGCAGAGACAAGAAAGGGAAAATATTCAGGGTAAGCAAGTGGCCTAGAAACATCTAAAGCTCTGGTGAAAAATGAACTGTGGTGCACGTTCCAGAAGGTGCTTTTTTGTGCACTTTTGGACAGTTTGGGGTTGCTGCAATGCTGCACAGGTATCTGGGGAGCCCAGAGAGGGGGCCAAGGTCCCACAGCTGCAGGAGGAACTCCTGGGGGTCTCTGCAGTTCAATTGGTTTGTTGGGCAGACTCACACACCTTTAAATATTTGGGACTGTTTTGCTGAATGACAGCACTGACCCGGGGGTGGGGAGGGTGACACCTCACTGCCAGATCAGACTTTCCCTCTTCCCTTTTATCCAGCTTTTTTTTCCATCCTTATTGTTTTATTTTTCATACTAACTAGGAGTAAAAGGGAAGATCTGTTTAGGATAAAAATTGTTGGCACGTCAATGGCAAATACTTTGTGTTCCTCAGAACTTTGGGAAGCAGGAGCATCAGTGGCTGGGGATCCATCCTTCCTTCCTTCCCCTGTTGTTCCTCCAAGACAGACCTTTCCCCTCACCACGCTACTGTTTATACTTCATTATATTGAAGGGACTTATTATATTTAACGGATTATCTCTGCTGCCTCACACGGTTCAAAGCAATAAATGGCTGCCAACTTTGCTTAATGGCCAAGAGGAACCTCAGGCATTTAATCAATTTCAAAGCTTTTTTATTGCAAATATTCTACCAAGAGCTTATTCCTATTATAAAACAAACTATGGAGCGAAAATAAAGAGACCCTTCTTCCCTCCCCTGGGAAATTGCAATCTAACACAGCCCTGGACTTCCAAGGGATGGATTTGTTGCTCCTCTCGAGGCATACACAGATTTATATGGGGAAAATGCATTAAAATAAATGACTGAGCGATGTGTGTGGAAAAAGATGAACATTTAACACCTGAGGCACAGTTTGCAGAATTGCCCATGCAAAAGGGGCATGCAATTGCACACCACCAAATAATGAGCTGATTTGCATACGTAATGATGTCTGAGGCCATCCCTTCCCGTGAGGATTGCAGTGTTATTGTGAAGGGCTTGCAGAAAGGGAGTGACTGCCAGCTCTGAGCTGCCCAAGTTACCAGGAATTCAGTGCTCAGAAAAGGACCCCAGAGAAAGCTAGGAGATCAAACATTTCTTGGAAGACTGGACAGAAACTGTGCAACATCCCTGTGATGGGTTCCCTGTCCTGTCTGGTACTGTGGGAATAACAACCAGTTCACTGCTGAAGAAAAGTGGCTGATAAGGTAAAACACCCCAATCTCTCACCTCTCACAATCCAGAACTCGAGATTTTTAAACTGGGGGTGTGTAATTATATGGATGAGAAGATAATTCCTTTGTGTGCCAGGAGGTGTGATGAGAGGGCAAAGCCAAGATGTTCAGTGGGGATGGTGGTACCTCATCCAAGGCTGGCCTTGATGGTGACCAGAAGGAATTCAAGAGTTAGACCACTAAAAATATACCAAGAAAAACTAAACAGAATGATCATGGAATGCTGTGAAAAACTGACTCCTTGAAAACTGACCACTTTTGGAGAAGAGAAGCAGAAATTTAAGCCCCAGTCTAATATTCTGTTTCCAGTCCCAAAGGGCTGTGCTGTGACAGGGGCTGGTGTGTGGGAAGAGGAGGAGAACAGCCCTGGGGAGAGGGACCTCTCCCATTATTTATTATTTAATATTTCTTGGTCTCTCCCCCATAGTGTGAGTTAAATGAAACCCCTCAGGTGCACTGAGTATGGACCTGTGAATTTGCCAGGGCCCAGGGCTGTCAATTAAAGCAATCTCTCCACTGTTCCAGTTTCCATCCATAAGGTTTCCTTGTTAACATAGAGGAAAACGCCTGCCCAAGGAAGAGCTGGGTTTTAATCAATACAGATGAAGATGTCAATAAATTTCTTTGCTGTAAGCAAGAGCAGTGCTGTCCCCACAGCAAGAGCTGAGATGCCAAAGCCCTGTCTCTCTGCCTGGTCCCAGGATAGGTGATGGATGAGGTCCCTAAGCCTCCAGCCCCACCTGCAGCTGCACTCACGGGTGCATTTATCGATTCCCCAAATTGCTCAATCTACATTTTCCTGTGCTGTTCTACAATCTCGACTTTTATAGCAGCAAAGTACCACAGAAGTAAATCTTTATCACCAATACTCAGACAATGCAGCTTTTCCCAGTGACACTGGAGTAAGAATTAAACATTCACAACTGAAAAAAAAACAAACAACAAAGGGTGAACGAGACCATAAAGAAGTTGATGCCTCATAAAGAAAGGATGAATCGCCATTAAGACTCTGTAACCACTGTGTCTGTGAGTGGGCTTTGGACAGGCATCTTTGTGGGAGGCACAGAGCCCTCTTTGAGGGCATCTCTGCATTGAGGAGCCACAGAGCCAGACTCTCTGAGCAGCTCCAGCTCCCACGGCGTGTCCTTGTAGCAGGGATGCCCCAGGCCCTTCACCGTCCTTGTTTCCCTCTGCTGGACCCACCCCTGAACCACTGGGAGCTCCTGAATAACTGGGAGATCCCAAAGCACTGGGAGCTCCTGAATAACTGGGAGATCCCAAAGCACTGGGAGCTCCTGAATAACTGGGAGATCCCAAAGCACTGGGAGCTCCTGGATAACTGGGAGATCCCAAAGCACTGGGAGCTCCTGGATAACTGGGAGATCCCAAAGCACTGGGAGCTCCTGAATAACTGGGAGATCCCAAAGCACTGGGAGCTCCTGGATCAGCTCCTGACACCCCGCACAGAAAGGTGGACACTGTGGATCTGCTCCCTGTCCCAGGGGCACAGGGACAGCTCCTGCTCTCCCACCCCAGGGAAAGGCATTTCAGAGAACAGAAACAGGAGCTCAGCAATTGAGGGTGTCCAAGGACCAGAAATGTACCAGGGAGTGCTTCCCTCTGCCCAGTCTCACAGCCATTCTCACAGACAGAATCCCAGGATCCTGAGGCTGGCAAAGCCCTCCCAGCCCCCAGAGCCCACCCTGTGCCCGATGCCCACCCTGTCACTGTGTGCCGTGGCCAGTCCTGCCTTGGGCACCTCCAGGGCTGGGCACTCCAACCCTCCCTGGGCAGCCCCTGCCAAGGCCTGACCACCCTTGCCAGGCACAAATCCCTCCTGCTGTCCCACCTGCCCCTCCCTGGCACACCTTGAGGCTCCTCAAACAGGAGAGGTCCATGTTTGTAAAATAATTTCTCTGTGGCGAGTAACGTGTAATAACTGAATAATAACGACTGATATTCAATTTCTTACACGGAACTGCTCAAGTCCCACTCATGTCTCGAAGCTGTTTGTTTGGCCAGGTGGCACCTAAAACACTTTGCTCTGTCTTCTCTGAGCTTTGTCAGCTGGATCTGCTTGTTCCCTTCACATATCAACGCTCTGAATCCTCCAGTAATTTGCCTACTTGCAATTCATATTTTATAGGCATTAAAAGTCTGCAACGGAGTGTCTTGGACTGAGAAGATTTTCAAGATTTCCTCTGTCATTCATTTGTTGTCCTTTCATATTAATTTGCATCAGCAGTGAAGCTGACAGCTGTCAGGAGGAACAAGCCTTTCAACCTGGAAAGAACCCAGGAATTTGGAACTGACACACTTGGACTTGGGAAGAAAAAGCTATTTAGTTGTGGGTTTGGGGTTTTGTTTTTTGGGTTCTTTTTCTTTTTAAGGAATGCATAATGACTAACCATTTCCGGCTGAGCTTTCTCTCCAATGCTGCAGGGAAAGTGATTGGAATAGGAAATCTTTGCACTAACCACGTTTATGGGAATTGCAGTCAAAGGGAGCCAGATTAAAACAACTGAATTTCCAGAGATCATATGAGGCAAATTTTAGGTCACATTCGAGTGAGTTTCTTGGTCACTGCAAATTTCCCAGTCCACAGTTTCTTTTTCTGATGTCAGATGTAATATTTCAAAGAATATACACTGTATTTTACTCTTCCATGAGAAATTCAGTGGACTTTTGGGAAGCACCTAAGTATTGAGAAGTCCTAAATTTGGTGGTTTGGTTTTTTTTCTTTCATACCAGCTGCAAATAAGAACAACAAACAACTTTGGTCAAGACACAGAGTAAAAACAGGCTCTGAGACCACCTGGTTCCATCCAGCCCTTGTCATACAATGTGTCTGAAGTGTGAGAGGTATCATTAAATACTGACATACAACCAACCTAGAATTTAACTTCTTCAGGAATCTGAGGCGTGAAAAATTACAGTCTGGAAACATTAAAAAGTTACTTTGCATGAACTAATATGGCCTAGCAAGAAACTCTTTGCTGTTTTAAAAATCTTTTGAATATTCTACATTAAAGAGCTAAGCCATTGTATTTTAACTGTTGTAATCTTAGAGCCATAATCAAACTTATGCAGGGCCAAACCCTCAAATACAGCACATCAGCAATTCCACTAAAACCAGTTACGAGCCCCGGAGAGCCAATAAAAGGATTCTCCTCAGCACAGCACAACAGTTTAACTCCCTCTCTGCTGGATCCTCCCCTGCTCTGGCACTGGGACCCCATTTCTGAAGGGCAGAGTATTGTGTGTCTGAGTGAGCAGCTCTGTGTGCCTCTCCCAGGTGGAAACACAGGGAGCTGGAGCAGGTTCCTCATGCTCTGCACAGCTGGAGCAGGTTCCTCATGCTCTGCACAGCTGGAGCAGGTTCCTCATGTTTGCACAGCTGGAGGAGGTTCCTCATGCTCTGCACAGCTGGAGCAGGTTCCTCATGTTTGCACAGCTGGAGGCAGGTCCTCATGCTCTGCACAGCTGGAGCAGGTTCCTCATGCTCTGCACAGCTGGAGCAGGTTCCTCATGTTTGCACAGCTGGAGGAGGTTCCTCATGCTCTGCACAGCTGGAGCAGGTTCCTCATGCTCTGCACAGCTGGAGCAGGTTCCTCATGTTTGCACAGCTGGAGCAGGTTCCTCATGCTCTGCACAGCTGGAGCAGGTTCCTCATGCTCTGCACAGCTGGAGCAGGTTCCTCATGTTTGCACAGCTGGAGCAGGTTCCTCATGCTCTGCACAGCTGGAGCAGGTTCCTCATGCTCTGCACAGCTGGAGCAGGTTCCTCATGTTTGCACAGCTGGAGCAGGTTCCTCATGCTCTGCACAGCTGGAGCAGGTTCCTCATGCTCTGCACAGCTGGAGCAGGTTCCTCATGTTTGCACAGCTGGAGCAGGTTCCTCATGCTCTGCACAGCTGGAGCAGGTTCCTCATGCTCTGCACAGCTGGAGCAGGTTCCTCATGTTTGGCACAGCTGGAGCAGGTTCCTCTTGCTCTGCACAGCTGGAGCAGGTTCCTCATGGTTTGCACAGCTGGAGCAGGTTCCTCATGCTCTGCACAGCTGGAGCAGGTTCCTCGTGCTCTGCACAGCTGGAGCAGGTGCCTCATGCTCTGCACAGCTGGAGCAGGTTCCTCATGCTCTGCACAGCTGGAGCAGGTTCCTCGTGCTCTGCACAGCTGGAGCAGGTTCCTCATGTTTGCACAGCTGGAGCAGGTTCCTCATGCTCTGCACAGCTGGAGCAGGTTCCTCATGGTTTGCACAGCTGGAGCAGGTTCCTCATGCTCTGCACAGCTGGAGCAGGTTCCTCGTGCTCTGCACAGCTGGAGCAGGTGCCTCATGCTCTGCACAGCTGGAGCAGGTTCCTCATGCTCTGCACAGCTGGAGCAGGTTCCTCGTGGTCTGCACAGCTGGAGCAGGTTCCTCATGTTTGCACAGCTGGAGCAGGTTCCTCGTGCTCTGCACAGCTGGAGCAGGTGCCTCACACTTTGCACAGCTCAGTCCTGGCCCTGCTGCTGTTCCACCCCTCAGACACCTCCCTGTGCCAAAGAGCATTTCCCCAGTCCTTTTATTACCTGCCCAAGAACTGTGAGTGCTCCCTATCAAACTTCTCCTTCCATCCCACAGATTCTCAAAGCAAGATGTTCTCAGGGGCTCCTTTTCTCTCTTTGTTCTCTGTTTTTCTCAAATTTCTAACAACTTAATTCTTAATGACCTAATAATACCAGTGACCAAAATTCCAGAAGACCAAGCCTTGGATTTTTGGAGGATACATGGAGGACGTGCAGCAATGAGCTTTTTTTTTTTCTTCAATGCCACATACTACTGAAATATTGATAAATACATACATTGAGTATTCACAGCAGAAAATCCTGCTCTCAGATTTAATTCAGTGAACAATGTCTCTTATACCAAGAATGGCTCATTGCAAATTCTGCTATTTAAATGGTGATGGGAGACTAAACATACCTTTCAATAAAGGGCAATATTTTATTGAGTATACCCAACCCACCATTTATTTAAAGGTCATTGTTTCAAGAGCAACAAGATCAGTACTTTGTGGCTCAGTCAATAATCCAGTTGCATTTCATTTTTAATAATTAACACTTGGTAAATCCTCTAGCTTTTAAAACATGTATTTTATGCTGAATTAGGCAAACTGCCCTGACTGTCTCATCCAGAAATACCCCTTTAGTGTGACTCCTGGAAGGGTATGGACAGGGTGCAGAGCCAGGCCAAGCCTTGGCTGCAGGGGACACACTCCAGCCCCTCACTGTCCATCCTGTCCTGTCCTGTCCCAGGGCCCAGAACTGGACACAGGACCCAAGNCCCATCTCTCATTCACTGAACTCATCTGTGAAACAGCTCACACATCTCACCTCTAAGGAGAGTTCCCTGATCAACAGATTCTCCAAGGAATACTAAACACTTTCCAGAGAGAAAGAGAATTCAGATGAAGATTAACAACCAGCTGTTGCCAGCGGTGGGCAGTGTAAGCCCTGCTCCTCTGCAGCATTTCCACAGATATTTTCCCTTTTGCTATAGGGACTTCAATTGCTCTAATAAGACCAGCTTGCTCCTTACAGCACAACTCATACATACTTATTATTTTTCCAATAACATAGACAGTTTTTTCAGCATTGTGCAATCACAGACAATTCCTCACACCTTATTTTTCAAAATAACATTTAGCTTGCACCAGTGTTTTATTTTTTAATGGAGTAGGAATAAAACATCTGATTCTTCTCAAAGCAAGCTATAAAAGCTGGAATGAAAAGCAACAGAGAAGGAATGAGGCATCACTCTAATGAGGAGAAATCACTTTGGCTACAATTTGAGTATATCAGAGTCTTTCAGAATAAATCTGAGGGGGTTTTAGGAGAGAAAGCAAAGTTGCAGAGCCGTTCAGGGGAGTGTTTAACTGCCCTTTGATGGCAATAACTGCACCCAGTTAAGTCCAGGGATGGAATGGGTTTGGACTGGCCCTGCAGCTCTGGGATCTGAGCTCATAACTCATGTCATGTGGAGCTGGAAGGCAAAACCCCCCAGCACGTGCTGCCTGTGCAGTCCCCGTGTGGGACCTACACACCACCCTCTCACTGCAGCTTCACACTTCATTCCTTTGGGAGACATTTGCCACTGAAATCTTTACCCAGAAATCAGCTTTCTTTGCTTTCTCAAAGCAAGAGCAGCTCAGAGCCCTCCCAAACACCGTCCATCCCATCTCTGGCAGGTCCCCCGTGCTCGGAGCTGTCCCCCCTGTGCTGGTGGCACGTGTGACTGACCATGCCAGGGCTGAAACCATCAGGGTTTCATTTCTGTGCTCCACTCCACCAGCTGCTCCCACGGCTGCAGGGGCAGCTGCTGAGGCAGCAATGAGATTGCTGCTCAAACAACAGCCCATTTGCTGATAACTTTGCTTGCTATAAAACACTATCGAAAATACTTTTAAATTTCTGAAAGTGTTCAGCTGGGAGAGGAAGTTAAACAAAAAAAAATTCTATTTTGAGAAGAAGGGGAAAGCAAGAAATCTTTTTCTTGCTCGCCTTCACTCCATGATGGTTTCAGGGAAGTTGTAATTGATGTGGGGAGTGTGGAGTGAGGGAACTGCGTGACTCGATTGCAGGCTGGATGGCAATGCCATGGCCCTTCCCCTGCAGGTCTGGGACCCTGAAACCATCTCCCCATGGTGGAAAGCACAAGTGAGAGGAGTTTCTGTGCTCCCATGGGATTCAGCATATACCTGGGACTGGGCTCTGCAGCATCAGCACACCCAAGGGGAAATCAGGCTTGGTGGGTCTTCACTGTGCTCAGGTAACATTTGGAAATACCTTTGGAATTGAGATGGGGTGTTGTGAAGATTAAAAGGTGTGGCTGGGAGAGCAGCAGTGCAGCATCTCCTGGTGACAATCAACTACTGGATTTGGGGAAGAAAACAAGTGTATGGAAAAGCTCAGGGACATCCTTAGGCTCCAGAAAGCCTTCAAGAAACATATCTCAGCCATCCCATGACTGTTCCACATCCTCTCTCAGCCACGCTGAAATCTCACACAGCCAGCACAAAAATGTAATTCCTGCTATTAGAAACAGAATAAGTAACTTTATCCCCATCATCAGCACTGAATGTGGGATAACTTGGTTTTCATCATCTGCAATAGGAAAAAGAAAGACAAATTCTCTGCCCCTCCCCTGTCCCATCCTGAGCCCATTCCCTCTGCTCCTGTCCCTGTTCCCTGGGAGCAGAGCCCGACCCACCCCGGTTCCCCCCTCCTGGCAGGGACTTGCAGAGCCACAAGGTCCCCCCTGAGCCTCCTTTTCTCCAGGCTCAGCCCCCCCAGCTCCCCCAGCTGCTCCAGGCTCTTCCCCAGCTCTCTTCCCTTCTCTGGACACGCTCCAACCCCTCAATGTCTCTCTTTGTGCTAAAAACCTCCTGGAGCAGGGACTGTCTCACATTCACTTGGATTTCCTCTGGGACAAGACCCACATCTCAGAGGGTCATTCTGCCTGCTCTGAGGTTACCTCCACCTGCATCCCATCCTACCCTGTCCAGCAGCCTTCGTTCCACCACTCCTCATGGAAGTTCACACTCCCAAAGCAATACTGGATGTTGATGAAGAGGATTCAGCTTTGGAGGGGTTTAAAGCACATTAGTAATCCTAACAGGTCCTGAGATCCTGAATTCTGCCTTTAACTTTGATTTCAGAAGTGATACCATAGAATCACAGAATATCCTGANCCAAGGCCACTCAGCAGGGCAAAAAGCTTTGTCACAACAGAAACCCATCAAAATCCTTGCCAGCAAAGCAGGTTTAATTCCTTGCCATACACAGGAAAACCAATACTCTACCAAATACCACCATTTCCTTTGTTCATTCCCCAGCCCAGCACAAGAGAAGGAGTGAGCAAATATTGACACAAAGCAGGATCCACAGCGGGGCTGTGGCCGTGGGGGAGCCACCAACCCAACCCAACCCACCCCACNGTGGAGCTGGAAGGCAAAACCCCCCAGCACGTGCTGCCTGTGCAGTCCCCGTGTGGGACCTACACACCACCCTCTCACTGCAGCTTCACACTTCATTCCTTTGGGAGACATTTGCCACTGAAATCTTTACCCAGAAATCAGCTTTCTTTGCTTTCTCAAAGCAAGAGCAGCTCAGAGCCCTCCCAAACACCGTCCATCCCATCTCTGGCAGGTCCCCCGTGCTCGGAGCTGTCCCCCCTGTGCTGGTGGCACGTGTGACTGACCATGCCAGGGCTGAAACCATCAGGGTTTCATTTCTGTGCTCCACTCCACCAGCTGCTCCCACGGCTGCAGGGGCAGCTGCTGAGGCAGCAATGAGATTGCTGCTCAAACAACAGCCCATTTGCTGATAACTTTGCTTGCTATAAAACACTATCGAAAATACTTTTAAATTTCTGAAAGTGTTCAGCTGGGAGAGGAAGTTAAACAAAAAAAAATTCTATTTTGAGAAGAAGGGGAAAGCAAGAAATCTTTTTCTTGCTCGCCTTCACTCCATGATGGTTTCAGGGAAGTTGTAATTGATGTGGGGAGTGTGGAGTGAGGGAACTGCGTGACTCGATTGCAGGCTGGATGGCAATGCCATGGCCCTTCCCCTGCAGGTCTGGGACCCTGAAACCATCTCCCCATGGTGGAAAGCACAAGTGAGAGGAGTTTCTGTGCTCCCATGGGATTCAGCATATACCTGGGACTGGGCTCTGCAGCATCAGCACACCCAAGGGGAAATCAGGCTTGGTGGGTCTTCACTGTGCTCAGGTAACATTTGGAAATACCTTTGGAATTGAGATGGGGTGTTGTGAAGATTAAAAGGTGTGGCTGGGAGAGCAGCAGTGCAGCATCTCCTGGTGACAATCAACTACTGGATTTGGGGAAGAAAACAAGTGTATGGAAAAGCTCAGGGACATCCTTAGGCTCCAGAAAGCCTTCAAGAAACATATCTCAGCCATCCCATGACTGTTCCACATCCTCTCTCAGCCACGCTGAAATCTCACACAGCCAGCACAAAAATGTAATTCCTGCTATTAGAAACAGAATAAGTAACTTTATCCCCATCATCAGCACTGAATGTGGGATAACTTGGTTTTCATCATCTGCAATAGGAAAAAGAAAGACAAATTCTCTGCCCCTCCCCTGTCCCATCCTGAGCCCATTCCCTCTGCTCCTGTCCCTGTTCCCTGGGAGCAGAGCCCGACCCACCCCGGTTCCCCCCTCCTGGCAGGGACTTGCAGAGCCACAAGGTCCCCCCTGAGCCTCCTTTTCTCCAGGCTCAGCCCCCCCAGCTCCCCCAGCTGCTCCAGGCTCTTCCCCAGCTCTCTTCCCTTCTCTGGACACGCTCCAACCCCTCAATGTCTCTCTTTGTGCTAAAAACCTCCTGGAGCAGGGACTGTCTCACATTCACTTGGATTTCCTCTGGGACAAGACCCACATCTCAGAGGGTCATTCTGCCTGCTCTGAGGTTACCTCCACCTGCATCCCATCCTACCCTGTCCAGCAGCCTTCGTTCCACCACTCCTCATGGAAGTTCACACTCCCAAAGCAATACTGGATGTTGATGAAGAGGATTCAGCTTTGGAGGGGTTTAAAGCACATTAGTAATCCTAACAGGTCCTGAGATCCTGAATTCTGCCTTTAACTTTGATTTCAGAAGTGATACCATAGAATCACAGAATATCCTGAGCTGAAAGGGACCCACAAGAACCAACTCGTGGCCCCACCAATCCCACCCTGTGCCTCAGAGCATTATCCCAGGAGGAAGCAGCCAGCTTTTGTATTCAGAGACTACTATTAGAAAACATCACCATTGCAACTGGAAAATATTTCCAAATGCCCAACAACTGCTGAGTAAATCTTGTTAAGAAAGGGAAAGTCTCACAGAAAGGAAAGATCTCAATTACAAACTTATCTTCCTTTTTATATAATGCTTCAAAGCTAAAGAAAGAGACCTCCTGCTGAGAGCAGGAAGATAACACACGATATTTTTGTTGTCATCTCTTAATGATTAGGCAATAAGGGAAAACCTGGATCAAAGTAGGAGGTAGGAAAAATAATACTGACAATCAGAAAAGGGAAAACAATCCAAACCATGCTGATAATCTAAAAGGCTCTGGGAAATCTCCTAATTATGCTCACAAAGAAAAGGGAAAAGATGCAATGATACAGTGGAAAAAGCATCAGGGCAGCCAAACAGGTGGTGCCAGGGTGCCCATCCTGCCTGCCCATGCACAGCTCTGCCCTGGTACTGCCCTGCTGAGGGGCACCAGCACCTGGAGGGACAGAGGGACACAACTCCCTGTCTTTGTGCTCTGGGGGAACAACTCCAGCTCTGTTATCACAACTGCCTCTTCTCAACTGCTGCAGCTTCGTGGCTGCAATGTAAGTGAGGACAG
Organism: Campylorhamphus procurvoides; assembly: GCA_013396655.1. NCBI lineage: Eukaryota > Metazoa > Chordata > Aves > Passeriformes > Dendrocolaptidae > Campylorhamphus > Campylorhamphus procurvoides. The sequence continues at coordinate 97,704 of WBMV01008472.1, forward strand.
ACAGTTTCTGGCATCTTTTATTTCTGTCATTGAAGGTGATGCTCCAGTCCCTCCAGGATCTTGGTGACCCCTTGCTGGGCTCTCACCAGTATGACTGCACCCCTGTTATACTGGGGAGCCCAGCACTGACCCAGCATTCCCAGTGTGGCTTCAGCAGAGCTGGGTGGAGGGCAAAGATCTCCATGTGGCACCAAACACATCCCTGTGATCCCACCAAAGCCATAGTCCTGCACCTGCAGACATTTCCAGCTGCTCCTGGCTGACCCCTGTGCTGGGGGGGGAGCACCAGGGCATTCCAGAGGGACCCCCAAAATGCCAACTCTGCAGGCAGGCCCAGGGGACCCTCCCCAGGGCATCCCACAGGTCTGAGGTGGTTCCCACACACAGCCCCTCTGCTCTGTTCCCATCCTTTCCTGCCAGAGTTACAGAACCAAACATTTCCTTATTACCAGCCTTGCTGTGCCCTGCTCTCCCCCTTTCCTCATATAAGAGGTTGTGACTGAGGGGGGAAAGAACTAAAGACAACAAGTGCAAGATCCCCCCAAAGCCTTAGAGGAAGCCCCCAGTGCAGCAAATGCCGTGCTCAGGCACTCACTGAGGGATTTGTTTCCCTGGTGTGTTCCTGAGGCTGTACAAGTGCAGCTCCTCACCCAAAATTAACAGTTATTCCTCAGTTCGGAGCTGTTTTGTAAATGCCAGTCAATGCAGCCTTTGTGCTGCAGCGAAACATGACATTTTCCTTTCCTGACCACATTCTAGTCAGGAAGGAGTTGAATTTGCAGGGCAGGAATGCTCCCTGTTCCCACCCAGTGAATCCTGATGGAGAGTCCCTGCAGCAGCTCCATCCGCCCCAGGAGCTGTGCCCAGGGGAGAGGCTGCTCCAGGCAGGGTGGGCAGGAACCAGAGAGATTTGGGGCATTTTAAGGGGGCTTGGAGCTACAGGAAAAGGTCCAGAGCTCCTCAGTGTTCTCTCTTAGCTGATAAACACAGAACCTAAATTATTGAAACCAAAAATTCCTCTCTAGATTCAGCTGAGAAACAGACAAGGATGATAAAAACATCTAGTGGTGCTTGACTGATAAATTTCACAAGCATAAAAGGAAGAAATTGCTCCCTGGGAGGGTGCCCAGAGAAGCTGTGGCTGCCCCTGGATCCCTGGGAGTGTCCAAGGCCAGGTTGGACAGGGCTTGGAGCCCCCTGGGACAGTGGGAGGTGTCCCTGCCCATGGCAGGGGTGGCACTGGGTGGGCTTTGAGGTCCCTCCCAACCCAAACCAGTCTGGGGTTCTGGTCTATTGGCAGGCAGTAAAAAAACTGTCTTTTCTCAGACTCATGAGCACCTCTGAGAACTCTTCATCTCAGCCACAACCCAGGCATTTATATGCAGATAACACAGTTTAAAATGTGGCAAATTCAAACGGTGGTATTAAAAAAGACATTTTACGAAAATAAATGAGTGTGTGGGTGGTGCATTTGGGATGCCAGACCCCCAAGCTGCGCTGCACATCTATCTCTTCCTCCAGCCTGTCCCACGCTGTCAGCAGAGCCTGAGTGATGAGCATCTCTGCTCTGCACACCAAATTCCCTCACTCCAGCTCAGGCTCCTTCTCCTCCATCCCCTCCTCCCAGAAAGCCCCAGAACCTGATTATTTGGGTGAGTTTGCCCAGGGACTGGCACACACAAGTTTCACCTTACAATGCTCAGTGCATGGGCCACCCCAAGCTGAGGTTCCACAGCAAGGCAGGATCTTCCTGAACAGAAATCAAATTCACTCAGTTTTGTGGGTGCCTCCATATCACTATTTTACATTTTAGACTTATTCTCCCTCCAAACCACAGGAATTGCCCTTGTTTCACTGGCAGCAGTGGAGCTTTATTAAGTTCCCTCAGAGTCTTGCTCTTCATATTTATTCACTCGCTGTTCCTCCCTCAGTGCAATCACCAGCCTGAGAGCTTTGCTGAGTGTTTATGGGCATGTCAGAAGCTCCTACCTTAAATAAAAAGCCTCAGACTTCCAGGTATTGCTTGTTAAATTAATCCAAGCAAATATTAAGTCAGATATTGTGGTTCACTGATGGCACACAGAATGGAGGCTGCTTTTGGGCTCAGATGATAAGGATCAGTTTAATCTTTTCTCTTTAGTTCTGATACAAGTCAAAACTGCCACTTAAATTACCAAAATTCACTCTCATTTGTATAAAGGAAATGGGAAATTCAGGTGGCAAGGAAAACAAGGACAAATTCCAGAGTCAGTCTCACTGCTGACATTTTTTTCTGTGCAGAGTGCATTAATGGCCAGGGGAAAAGGATGTCTGGAGAGCCTAAAGAAAAAAAAAGGAATATAAGAAGTGTCTCCTCAACAATATTGACTAAATTATCATTGAAATAGCACAAAATATTCACTCAGATAACTCTTAGAAATCTGACCTCGTCTTTAGGCACTGAAATAAGCCCTGGCCACTTCTTTGTGCAGGAGCAGAGAAGGGAAAGGCAGGGCTGGAACAGCTGCAGGTCAAGGGATACAAAATCACTCTGAGTGTACAGAAAGCCACTCGTAACACGGGGTGTTCACCATGTCTTGTTTTCCTGTTAATGCACAGAATGAGTAAAAACTCATCAGAAAATGCAAGAGGGAAGTCAGGTGTTTTCCCAGTCCGGATCAAACCCACACACAGAGCATCCTGGAAAGGTGGGCCAGCCCCCTGAAGCCCCCCATGACCGAACCTCCAGTCTCTGCAGGACTTCATTGCCCTGTTTTGACTGTGATTACAAACCCAGTTTCCTTCCTGCTCCACCACTGGGCATCCCCCACCAGCTGTGATGGGCAGAGATGCTGAAGGGCCCTGAAAAGCCCCAGTCAGGCTCAGGCCGTGGTTCCTGACCATGTCCAGAGGTGACAGATGTGGCAGCAGACACCTGGCCATGTGCTGCCCACCTTGGGGCACGAGGGGTCTCCCCAAGCTCCTGGGAAGGTGCCCCAGAAGTGCAGTGACCACCTGGGGGGAGGTGGCACCATCACTGCCCACGTTCCTGTCCTGAGCCCCGGGAAAGCTGCTGAGCCAGGAATTTCAGGCAGCCCAAAGAAACACCCTGTTCTTTCCTATTTGAGGGAAAGCACTGCTCTGCATTAATGTTGTATTGCTTTGCTCTTGTTTTTCCTTGGAGAAAGCAGGAAGAGGTTGGGTGATTCTTGTGGGTCCTGTCCAACTCAGGGGTTTCTGTGCTTCTAAATTTGGGATTTTTGTTGCATCCTGCACATACACCATATACAGCTCCTGGGCATTCCTGGATGACAAGGAGGGAAAAACTTCCATTTTCCTTTTTCTTTAAAGACTGAAAGCCCATGAGTTTCTAGCCTGAGTAACAAAGACTCCCACAGCTTATGAAATCTGCAAACATAATCCTGTGCCCTCTGATTTCTATGGCATCAAGATTCCACCACCTCAAACTTCAGAAAGGGGCAAGACTTTAAGAAACACTGATTTTATACCACTGTCATAAGCCTGTGATAGCAATTAATTCAGGAACACAAACACATTTAAGTGTATCTGATTTAAACAAGAGAACCCTTTAAGGACCAGTACAAGAAGTGCCTTCCAAGGATTGTGACCAATAAAAATTTAAATTACTAAATGGGAAAAATACGTTTCCTTACTATGTAAAATACAAATATTACAAAAGCAGAAGCATCATAGTGGCTTTCTCTCATTTGGAAGTGGAAATCAAAACTCTCCAGATCTTCAAACCTCCTATTTGATTAAAAATACATGACAGCTTGGGGACTGTAACAAGCAAACAGCCTCACAGCCACAGGAGCAGCTCCTGCCCTGGACTGCCCCAGCTCTTTCAGCCTGATTTCCTTCTCCCTGGGTTCTAAACAGGGATTTCTGAAGCAGCACCCTCCTGTTGTTCACTTGCCCGTGTGCAGGACAGGGCTGCTGTGTCCTGGGGAGAAGGGACAGCTCAGGAGAGCTGGAAATTCCCTTTTTGCAGTGATGGAAGGGCAGTGTCTCAGCTCTGGGCCATCCAGAACACCCCCCACACTCACTCTGCTTTCCAAAAACATCTGAGGAAGAGATTTTTTTACAGTGGCAAAAGTTTTGCCACAAAGTGGATTTCTTCTGCCATCAGGAAGCCCAGGTATCTCCCAGAACTTCCATGGTTAAGGTTAAGAAATTGTTTTGCAATTCACCAAACAGGAAAATATTTCAGAATCCTTAGAGGAGCAACCTCAAACAAGCAAGAAAGGCTTTCAAAAGAGGCAAGAAAAGACAAATTACAGAGGGATGCTTTGAAGATGAATTATATTTAGTGTGTCTTTAATTACTCACACCCATCATCTCTTTTAATCAAGGGTCAGCTGCTTTGTTTGTCAAGAATTGCGCTTTAAATAATTTTCAATCCAAGATGCAATAATTGCACTTTCTGCTGAGTCCTGGTGCAGACTCTTTGTCACTGGGTTTAATGAGACAGCTTTAAATACAAATTTTTGTCAAAATGTTGCAAGAACTAAGCAAACTGGTGTATCAGGAAGGTTCCCACCAGCTCTGCTGGCCCAATGCACACCCAGGGAGCTCCAGGGTGGGGGGACTCGAGGCCAGGTGGGACCCCCCTAGCCCAGAGCAGCTCCACAGACACGGTGGGACCCCAAAGGATGGGACTGGGCCACAGCAGGTCACCAAGGGAATCTCCCAGTGACGCCTCAGCAGGGGTTGGAATTAGCTTTGCTTAGTAAAGGGGAGGACCCTCTGAGCATCTGACCTTAAGGACAGCCATGGTACCAATGGGCTTCTTTTGGTACGTGCACCAGCATTCTGGTCCTGCTTCCCCAGAGCCCTGACATGGTGCAGACGAGCCCTGGATCTGCCTCTGGCTCTAATTCATTCTCTGAAACTACTCTGAGCTCCCCATAATTTCCCCACAGTGCTCCAGGACACATCAGCATGAGGAACACTGAGAAATCTCCATGTGCAGTTCAAGGTTTAGTCCTGAATAAACAGAAAATCCCAACTGCCTGTGCCTTCCCAACAATCATCCGGATGGATGGGCAGAGAACTCTCAGCTCTGACTGTTGTGCTTTGGGTAATTCTTGATTTTCACCATCCACTGGAAATGAACAGAACAGAGAACAGAAATTCTTCCCAACCCATTGCCAAGTCCAGAGCAAAATAATTGAATAATGTTTTAAAAAGAACAACTAAAGAGTGTGGCTTCAAGGAGCCACGGGCAGAGCCTGTGAATGAGGATTTACACTTCACACACATCCATTCTCTTAGCAAGAACTGAAGACACCATTTATATTCATTCTGTGGCACTGGCAGTGCTGATTGATGTGAACCTATTCATATTTAGATAACCTATGAATCAACAAAATTAAAATCCTTGGATTAGGAAGCAGAACAAATGAAAGAGAAGGAGACAATACCAACTTCATCTTTTCAAAGCCATCAGCAGCACCTACACACGGGAAGCTGTTCCCAGATTCCTTTTTGCACAGACACCACCCTGCATGTCCCAGCCTGTGTCACCTCCTTGGCACAGGAGCACAGCCCCACATGCTCAGCCCAGGAAAGGGGTCCCAGTGTCACCCCTGGCATGGGGATGACTCTCCCTGAGGAGCAGGATGTCCTGCAGCCCCTGGACTGGCACTGGTGCCACGGAGCATCCTGCCCCCCACAGCCAAGCCTGGCCAGAATCTACCACATCCACACACTGCCCTGGGCAGAAAAGCAAAATACACCCCCAGAATCACAGTGTGGGTCAGCACAACCTGCAAAAGGATGTGGTTGAAAGAGAATTTGATATAAACTATTCCCCAAAGGCTGAGCTTTGCACGGGTACCCCAGCAGACACGTGTTTTGCAGTGAAACCTGGGTTCAGTCCCTCTTTGCTGGGCCGTGGATTTGGGAGCCCTGAGGAGAGGTTTCACATCAGATCAGCCCTGGGTAAGGAGTTGCCATCACAGGTTATGGCTGGAAACACTGTGCAGCACTGAGGATGTAAACCCCAAAGTGCTGTGGCAGCTGCTCCACAGCCCTTCTGGTCCCCTGGCACAGCTGCCAGCCAGACCCCCAGGATGCTCTGTGAGCCCCTCTCCCCCTGCCCCATGCCAGCCTGCTGTGCTCCTGCCCTCCTGTGCCCTCCCATCGACAGTTCCAGCTATTGACTGTCTTCTTCTTTAATGCACTGCTGGGAAGCTGCAGCAGCTGAGAAGGGATCACCCAGGTCAGAGCAGGCTGGAAGGAGTGGGGGAGGCAGAGCTGGAGCTCCAGCCCTCCCACGGCCAGGGGGATCTGCTGAGCATTCTGCTCCTGGACCGAGCCCTGCAAAACCCTCATTCATCCCCAAACTGGGATGGAGACCAAAGGCAAAGCGTGGGGTTTGTTTTGGCTTTCCTGGTCTTCCTGCTTTTTCGAAGCCCTACTTGGTTCAAAATGGGGAGTGTTATCTCCCAGTCATGGACTATCCAGTGTGCCACAAACATTGCTGCAGATGCCATCAGGTTGTGACTGGCAGAGGTCAGTGTGTCATGACTGGCAGGAATATTCCTCCCAGGATTCATTTGCATTATCGTTTTGAATCCTTTTTACAGAGTTTGTATTGATTTGCTGCATTAAGCTGCTTGCATTTTAAATCACAACTGTGTGTGTTTCATTTCCATCTCAATGTACTTTACAATACAGTTGCAGCACTAATATTGCCCCATTTCATCAGGAAATCAGCTATTCCAGATGATCTTTGCCAGTTTGTCACCCCAAGCCCTGATTGCAGGAGGACAGTGGGGTTTGAACTGGTGAGTTAGAACTGCAAAATCCCAGGATGGTTTGGGTTGGGAGGAACCTCAAAGCCCATCCCATCCCACCCCCTGCCATGGGCAGGGACACCTTCCACTAACCCAGGTTACTCCAAGCCTCATCCAACCTGGCCTTGGACACTCCAAGGGATCCAGGGGCAGCCACAGCTTCTCTGGGCACCCTGTGCCAGGGCTTGCCCACCCTCCCAGGGAGGAATTTCTCCCTAATTTCTAACCTAGTGCTGCTTTCTGGCAGTTGAAGGCTATTCCCTCCTGCCAGGCTCCTCCTAAACCAGTTATTTCTCTAATTCCCTGTTGATCCCTCCAGCAATGACAGGCTCACTGTGGAGTTGCAGCCAGGGAGTTTGTGTGAGGGCAGGATGGCATCAGGACGCTGCCCTGGATGAGGCTGGACCTCCAAACACCACGTGCATTTGGAGGGATCAAAGAGGATCGTGCTGGGAGGGCAGAGCAGGAAGGGTTTGCCTGTTCTCCCAAAGCAGCAGCTCCCAGTTCTCACCAGTACAAGGCTGCACAAGCCCCGAGGGGTGAGAAGCAGGGACAGGGACTGGGGTCACCTCTGGTGGGTTTTGCTGTCAGAGACATTGTCTCCTGGGGCTTAAAAGCCACCAGGTCCCTGACCCTGCAGTGTCTGAATCCAGCTGGTGCAGAGGGTCCCTGCACCCCCTGCCCCAGAGCCAACAACAAGCAGGGCTAGGAACCAAGTCTGACTGAGATATTTATTTTCCCTTTCCAACAGACCCTCCACACACTCACTTTTCCCACATTCAGTGATGCTCTGCTGTGCAGATTTCCCTACGAGACATTTTCTTTAATAAGATAAAGTGCTTTAACTCATCTGATTTTGTCTGAGTAGCATGCTGCAATTTGTACATTGAAAATAATCATTAAAAGTGTATTTTTATCCTCCTCCATATCCCCACACAGATCTCTACCCATCTCATTCCAAAGCAGCAGAAAACACATTTAAATGTGTGGCAACATCAAACATTTCTGTGTAGTGAATCAGCCAGGCAATGCAAACCAGACAAACAACACAGGGGCAACAACTCTGCAACTCAACATTCAACTGCTAAATTTCACATTGTGGAAGAAAACACAAGAAATATTAATATCTCCCATCCCAAACTGTATCTGCACTTTTCATTCTGTAAAATGAAAATCACTAGTCCAGTCCATTTGACACCAGGGCACACCCAGCTCATCACACGGGTAACAAGATTGTGCTAGAACTTATAAAATAACAAAGGTCATGTTTTAACGATACATTCATCCATAAAAGTGTCTGGTAAAATCCACATAGATTTGTTGTTTATCTCGTTTATATACACATACAAGAAAAACGTGAAATAATGATCAATTTTTCATCTCCCCATGTTGGATGACCCCTAAGGACCCATCTTGGTGCTGCAGGTACCTCCTCTGCAGAAAATACAGAATCCCTGAGCCTGGAAAAGCCCTCCCAGCCCCACCCTGTGCCCGATGCCCACCCTGTGCCCCAGCCCAGAGCTGTGAGTGCCACAGCCAGTCCTGCCTTGGGCACCTCCAGGCCTGGGCACCCCAACCCTCCCTGGGCAGTCCTAGAGCAGAAGTTCCATCACCCAGCCTGGTGTCCACAGTCCCACCACCTCTCATCATTGGCTCTAACAAGTGCAAATTCCTCAGCATTCCCTCATCCTCCTGTGAAAACCAACAATAAGACTTTATGTGCCTACAACCACCTCTGTATTGTTGGAGGACTTGTCTCACATCTCATTAGTAGCTTCCCTTCATCTTGCAACTTTAATTAGCAGCTCCAGTGTGGGATTTACCTATGACTGCCATGGGTGAGGAGTGCGAGCTAATGAATTATTCAAAGTAAATTAAGAGACTGAGGGAGTTCTCTACCTGTCTCACACCAACACACACTTCATTAGCAAATATTTTCACCTGTGACAGTCACAGGTACCTCACAGGCTGAGTTTTTGTGCTCACCTGAAATGGATTCTGACGGTGTCCCTGGGAATGTCAAATGAGGAGTTTTACTTCTACCGATTTCATTACCAGTGCCAGTCAGTAAATTGGATCCCCCAGATAATGGGGTGTCTTCATTAAACCTGGGCCATGCCAGGACTGGTTACACTGGCAGAGTTGCACCACTCTGGAAACACCCCAGTGGGGCTTGGCAGGACCCCACACTGCACTGTCACCCCACAGTGTCACCCACCCCACAGTGTCACCCACCCCACAGTGTCACCCCACAGACCTCCTGGGGCACTGACTGAAACGTCCTGAAAAACTGAGCGACGTTTCTAACTCTGAGAACGTGGAGAAATCTCCAAGCCTGTTTTCCCTGCCTCACCCCACGATGGACAGGGTGGGGATGTGCCCTCCCACAGCCCATTTCAGCCTCCCAACAGCACCTTGCCAGGCAGGAAACCCTTTCCCACCAGCATCTGGTACGTGAGTCTTTAATGCAGTTTACTGTATGAACCGGACCTGGTTTCTATTTAGATATTTCTAATTACTGTATGAACTGACACTCCACAGTTCTGTACCTTAAAGCAGATGAATTCCCAGTAGCCACTGGCTGTATCCCAGTCTCTGAGATGGCAGCCCCGCTCTGGCAGGGATTCCCAAAGGACAGCAAGGCTGCTCTCAGGGATATCGATCTGCTCTGCTCTTCTCCCTCCTAATTGCCACCAGAGCAGTCCCCTCCAATTAGCAGGGCCCTGGCCACACTGCCAGCTCCTCTGGAATGAGGCAGGATTGGGAGTAGAAAGGCATCAGTTTTTGGTTGTTGACAGAAATCACTGGTTCTCAAACGTACTGACTTTCACTACGTACAGAAAAAATTGACTATTAAATTGAACTGTTTACTTATAGCACAGATTTCTGGGTTTCTGAGCAAAGGACACAGGAGTAAATTGTTTACTAAATAACTGGAGGGGAAAGGCACAGAAATGCTTTGAGTTGTCTCCTTTGGCTCCACAAGCAGCTCACATCAGCACAGTGCCCTTTGCAATCCTGTGCCAGGCAGTGACCACAACAAGGCAAAGGTGAAACATCTCTTGAATGTGTTTTGGATTTTTTTCCATGCCTCCATCCCACATTAAAAATCCTTAATGACATTCCTATACACAACAAATCGTATTTAGGTCATCAAAAATCAGATTTTTTACATTAAAATTAAATAATAATGTAATACATACTAACAAACAGGATTAATGTCATAAAGACACCCAGTAACACACTGAAAAAAGGTTTGGAAACAGGAAATCTTCAAATGGGCCACTGTTGTTCTCTGCTCTGACATGGATGGTGCTGGTGGGGGGAGCTGGGGCTCAGTAAAAGGGAATTTCTCCCAGAAATGGCACCTTTCTGACATTATTCAGCTCAACAAGGGGCCTAAATGTATCTCCTAGAGAGGTGACCAGCCACGAGAGATACCCAGTCCTGCACTTGTTTGAGAGCTGATTCCAGCAGTTAATTGCCTCTAAAACACTCACTTCACATTTATGTTGAAATTGCTCACTTTCTGCTTTTAGTCATTAGTTTGCATTTTGGGTTTTTTGCCAAGATTGGATTTTCTGACATTAAAACATTCTTCAGCACAATGAGGTTGCCTGTTGCCATTCTGCTAAACTAATTAGCCAGAGTTCCTCAAGTTCTCCCTCTAAATATTTTTATTTCCCAGGCAATATTTTCCTCTCTCCTCTGCCCCCTCCTGCTCTGCCAGCAGCTTTGAGAAAACACATCCTAGACCTACCCATCACGTTCCTGCACTCGGATCAGCCAAGCCTTTATGCTCCTGTTGTGATCCCAGCTGTGCACACCTCTGGATCCCACCTCTGGATCCCAGGGCTTTGCCACAGGGTTATACTGGGGCCCAACCTCAACTGGTTTTAGAATGGATTCCCTTCCCAGCCCTGCTGTGGGTTGATTCCACATTGTTCATTTCTCTTAGCTCCGGGAGCATCCCAGACTCTCAGGTTGGTTCTGCTGCATAAAGATCAAATGAGAGACCTGATTATATCCGTGAGGAAAATGAGCTTTCCAGTGACGTGACCTTCACCTGCCAGGCCTCATGGCAGAGTCTGTACTCAGCCATTCATACATATATTCATCAATCTGGAAATTGTAAATGACATTATGGGATGGATTCAGCCCTGGCCAACGCTGCATCCTTTCACTGATGCACATCTCTCTCAAATAAATATTTACCAGCACAGCCAGAGTGTTTCCTTCAACAGTCACTTACCTCCTGATGAAATGCAGGGAGGGTTCATCCAGAACTACTATTCAAATTCAAAAAGAGAGTGATTTAGGAAATAAATTATCATTTAGAAATGTATTTAGAGTCACGTGTCTTGGTCCTCTCATTCAAATGTAAAACTTTCTCCTCTCTGTCTTCATTGTTTTCCATTCCATGATGCCAAAGTTGGAGGAGCTGGAGTGTCCCAGCCCACCCAGGCAATGAGCTGCCTTTGTCACTGTCACATCAGGGCAGTGCCAAATTAAAGACATTCATTCTCATGGCTGGTTATCACTACCTGATAACTGCATGGTAAGACAAATACATTACTCCTGATGAGCTGGAGAAGCTGGAGCAGAGGATACTCTGAAGCAGGACACAAAGAAGATGGCAAAGAGGATGGGCTGAAAAACATTTGTCACCAAGGTCTGAAGAGATGTCACTAAGCATGGTGGTGTTTCTTTCCATCAGGAGGCAGAAGTAGTTCATTGACCAAGATTAGAAAGCCCAAATAGGAATTTTCACAGAATCACAGATCATTTATCATGAATCACTACCATTTATCATATTGGAAAAGCCTTTGAGCCCATCGAGTGCAACCATCCCCCAGCAGTGACCATGTCCTTAAGTGTCACACCCATGTGGCTTTGGGATCCACCCCTGCCCTGGGCAGCTGTGCCAGGGTTGGACAATCCTTGCCAAAAAGGGAATTCCAATTTCACAGGGACATCCCATGAAAAGAATCAGCAAGGTTTGGAATGGGAATGGAAAGGAGACCAGCTGAGAACAGGATGGTGAATGGAAAAGGCATTTACTGGGGACAGACAGAATTGAGAAATGCACGATTTTAACTTGTGTGTGTGCACAGTGTGATCTCAATTTCAGTGGGCTTTGGTAGGCACCTACAAGGAGGTTTCAGAAGATCAAATGAAGGTTTAAGTTTGCAAATCCAGGATGCAAATCTGAACTGGAAACACAGCTGTGCATCCCCTTCATGGAGATCCCAAGTTAACCATCCAAGAGCAGAGAGATAAGAAAAGAGGGAGGAACTGAGGGGGTCCAGAGCCTGCTTTCGTGGCAAAAGTGGGGAATAACAGCACTTTTCAAAAGGAAAAAAATAATTTAAAAAAAATAGAAATCCTATAATCTTTACCTAAGAAATGCACCCACAGCCCTATTTGAGAAACCATCCTTTGGGAACAGATGGTCGATAACTGAAATAAATTATTGGGTCCAGCTTTCCAAGAAATCTGAAATACTCTGTTAACTGCTGAACAAGTGTTGCCCTGGAAAGACAAGCTTACCAAATGAGTGTAGAAATAAATTTCTCCAAATTTCTGGACCCTTTTCTGCAGGGCTTGGCACAAATGTGGTTCATCCCTGCTCCAGCATCCCAGAAAGCAGAGCTGTGGCCCCATTCCCCAAGAGATCTGCTGCCAAAGGGAGGTGCCACAGCTCTGAAAGAGCATCTCAGGCTCTGTTTTTGGAGATCACTTCCTGTTGGAAATGGTGCACCTGTGTAAAATCACCTTAAATATTGCCTTTCCAGGTTCATTTCTGCCCAAACCCACACCCTCAGGAATTTATCTGCAATGGGGAGCCAGATGTGCAGCCCAACTGCTCCTGAAGGCAAAGATGACCATTAAACCACCCAACACTTCATTCCATCCTGCATCACTCCACCAGCTCCCACAGATCCTCATGTGGGGCAAATGCTTTTGTAATTTATAACCACTTTTAGAGGATTTTACAGTATGGATTTGAACTTACACAAAGATGATGAAATCACCTCACTTCTTAAATAATCAAGCTAGTCTACTAATTTAGAATTAATGGGATGGAATGAAAATGTTGGGCAGTTTCAAAATAAATTAAGTGTAGAAGCAGGTTACGTTTAATCAAGCTGTCATGCAAATTAGCAGCTACACTCACTGAGTGCTATTTAAAGAACTCTTTGCGAGTGAAAATGGTTTTGGAACCATTACAGGAACAGTCTGTGTTTTGTTAAGGCAGAGGAATGCTAAAAAGCCCAGCTCCCCAAGCCAGGGTCAGAATGTCGATACTGCAAAGCTTTGCTGGAGAGGGAAAGGCCACCTGGGGCTGAGGGGGCAGGGGAGCCTCAGTCAATGTTCTCCAAATTCACTGGTAATCTGGGATGTTCCACACAGCTGCCAGAACAAAACAAACAGCAGAAAAAGAGAAAGAAAGAGAAGGAAAATGAAACAAAGAAACAAACAAAAACCCCCAAGAAAACCCAACCAAATGACACAAATTGTATAAACACAGGTTTCTTACACCAAAACAATCCCAGGATGGTTTGGGTTGGAAGGGACCTCAAAGCCCATCCAGTGCCACCCCTGCCATGGGCAGGGACACCTCCCACCAGCCCAGGGTGCTCCCAGCTCCATCCAACCTGGCCTTGGACACTCCCAGGGATCCAGGGGCAGCCACACCTACAGGGAAGGACTTCCCTCTGCACCCAAACTCTTTACTAGGACATGTGCTTTAAGTCTTGTAATTTATCTGCTCCTAATTTATGAATAATACTCCAAGTGCTCTTCAGATACAACAGAAATCTGCACAGGAACCACATTGCAGATGACACAGCCTTTGATCAGCAGCAGACACTGCACAGCGTTTGCTGCCGGAGAAAGTAAGGTGACTTGGTCCTCTTACAGTGTCTGATCTTCCAGCAGAGAACGCAGAAGGTTTGCAAACAATGGTGAGACTCAGCTTTTTCTGCTTCCCCCCAAAAGAGTCACAGGAATTGAGAGAGACTTTGAACAAGGCTTGGAGTGGCAGGACAAGGGAATGGGTTCCCACTGCCAGAGGGATGGGTTACAGGGGATATTGGGAAGGAATTGGTGGCTGGGAGGGTGGGCAGGCCCTGGCACAGGGTGGGCAGAGAAGCTGTGGCTGCCCCTGGATCCCTGGGAGTGTCCCAGGCCAGGCTGGATGGGGCTTGGAGCACCCTGGGACAGTGGAAGGACAATTTCATCAGGAGATTGTGCAGCTTTCCTGAGAGCATGGCCAGAGCAGCCCTGTGTGGGTGATGCCCAGGGGTTCCCTACACGTGGCAGAGCTGTTTCTGCACCCCCTCATGCCCCTTCATGTGCCATATCCACAGATCTGACAGTGATTGTTTCATTGTTTCTGCCTCTGCACCACATCTGTGACCCTCTGGTGCTGATCAGATCAGCAGGTACTGCCCTGCAAAGGGCTCAGGAGGTGTAAAAGCCCTTCCTGGGATGTTTCCCCACTGAGTTAAGTAGCTTTGTGTGAATGTTCCAAGTTCCTGTGTGTGCTTTAAGGAACACCAATACTCTTTCAGTGGCAAGATAAATAATTGATATCTCAGGATGCCTGGTCTCTAAATATAGGTCCCTGGCAGGCTGGAGATCTGCACTGCCTGCAGGGAGGTTTGCCCTGGACCTCTGCCCTTCTCTCCCCAGCAGTTCACCTTTCCTATCCCATCTCTCTCAGCATTCCTGGTGACTGCAGGGAAGCAATTCCTGCCCAGGGAACACATCATTCTGCTTGGGGAAATAACAATAATCCTGAATGCTGTGTATGTACTTGGGACTTAATTTAAATAACTCTTGAAACATCCCATTTCCAATGGACTGTGCTGCTTCCTGCTCTCTTTTATATTCCCCAGGCAAAGGGAACGGTGAAGGAAAATATTTGCTGTAACAAAATTTATTTGTAAATCTAGGGTGATACTTCTGGACTGACTGTGTTGAAAAGCTTGATTTCCATGAATTTCATCAATTTTGTGATTCTGTGATCTATCATATTTTATTCACATCCAAATCCATTTCCCTTTTATGAGATTAACCAAGTGAAGGATCTGAAGGAATATTGTTTTGAAGTATTAGTGAAAATAAAGTGGCAGAGAATGCTAAGGACGAGTCAGTGCCTTTCTCTCTGGGGGCTGAGGTTGCTGTAAGTCACAGAAGAGCCAGGAGGAGTCACTCACACAGCAGTCCCTGGAGCCCCAAAGGTACTTAGATGGCAAATGCAGAATTAGCTGATCTGCTCAGTACAGTGACAAGAAATCACGAGGAGAATCCCCCACCCCAATGAGCTACAGCTCAGGATATGTGTTTTGGAGGTGCAATGCTTGGAATTCTAAGTGCAGGAACCAAACCCAACATCCATATGAAGTGCAGATGGCCACTAATTAATCTGAAATCTAGAGAATCACACACTGCTTCGGGTTGAAGAATTTATTCCAAAATATCCCATCTAAATCTACCCTCTTTCAGCTTAGAGCCATTGCCCCTGTTCCTGCAGAACACGGGATGTCCTGTCATCCCACCTTCCCCCACCCTTGTCCCTTTATCCTTTGCACCCACCCCAGGCAGCACTGACCATTCTGTGTCTCACTGGGGACAATAAGCCAAACTTCTCCCCCTTTTGCCTCGTGCTGATCCCCCATCTCCTCTTAGAGCTGGGCTGGAAAAGGCATTTTCAGTCCCAGTTCCCCCCACGGCTGGGTCTGCCCCGAGCTGCAGTCACCCCAAATGGCCCTGGGATCCCCTCTGAACCTGCAGGCTGTGCTTTATCTTTAGCACATGCACCTTCACACTACCAGAAACAAAACATGAAAAAGGTTTATACAGTTAAAAAAATCACAAGTGAAACACAAATTAATTTTAAACTGATTTCAGACCATGTGCAGGACTCTACACTAAAAAAATAAAATAGCCATGACAAAAGCAGTATTTGGTTCTCTCTTCCCCCACTCTTTAATCCAGTCTGAATGAAAAGTCTAGTACAATTTTCTAGTCCACTTGTTCCAGCCAGGGGAAAAACTGCTCATCATAATTAGGCTGCTGCTTTCATAACAGATTTCCTCCTCCCCAACACCCTGGGGATGTGACCAAGGCTCCACACCTGGGAATTAGGGACCTAGTCCCTTCCCAGTGGTCACTTCCCCAATATCTTCCCTCCCCTCCTGATTATGGTCCCTACACTCGTGGTCACAGGTCAGGGACAGAACAGCAAAGTTAAACTGCAGAAAAACCCAAATCTGTCAGAGTGTTTGGGTTTGTGGCCCTGGAATCTCTGAACTTTCCCAAGGGGCTTCCCTGGGTGACATGGCATGGACACCTGTGCCCAGGTGGGAAGCCCCAGGTCTCACCCACCCCTCAGGGTGGGGCAGAACTTCACAAGGAAAGGGAATAAACCATAAATATCTACCCCAAACTGTCTCCTACATGAACTCTGGAGGGAGCAAAGGGAGCTCTCCAATCCCAGTCTCTCAGATGAGCCTTCTGTGACTCCCTGGGAGGGTGGGCAGGCCCTGGCACAGCTGGCACAGAGAAGCTGGGGCTGCCCCAGCCCTGCAATTATTCAGGTTGGATGGGGCTTGGGGCACCCTGGGCAGGTGGGAGGTGTCCCTGCCCATGGCAGGGGTGGCACTGGGTGGTCTGTAAGGTCCCTTCCAACCCAACCCATTCCATGGTTCTAGAAGGTTGGAGACAATTTGGTGGTTCTTTAGCCATGAAGTTTTACCCATCACAAACCTTAGACTTGACAATCTTTTTTTGCCCACTGTTCATATTAGCATTTCAATGACTTTTTAATATTTCATTTGAGATTTACTTAATAACTATCAGCACCAGAACTAGATGAGAATCCCACTGCTGGAGTGGGAGTGTGACCAGGGGCTGGAGGGGGCCTGGGCAGCACCATCCCCAAAGCTGTGCCTGAGGGGCTGTGATGCCCCCTAACACACCCCCAGGACCTACAGCAGCAACTGGACAGTGAAACACTTCAGCATTTCTGTGTACAGCACATTTAAGGGACATCATTTTGACAGTTCCCTGATTTAATTTCTGTCATTCATTCAGGATAATTATGTTTTAACACATCAGGATAAATGCATACATACTTTTACTGAATTAACCTAAATTTGTAAATATTATATTACACCATCATATTAAATTTATAAACAAAAGCATCTAGTGTGATTATACAGATAAATGTTTTAATTATCAAATCCTTAAGTATTATTTTATTCCCTAAGCAACATAATACCTGCAGAACTCTGGTAGCTGTAACTCCCACTGGTAGGAGATTTTCCATCCCCTCTGTTAGAGGACACCACTAACTCAATGCTTCATGATCACAGATCTCAAAATACACTAATTCAATGAAGTCCTTTCTGAGACCTTCAACTCCAGTTGTGCTCATTTTTTAACTAATTTAGTCCATCTAATCCAACTCCAGCATTAAACCTGCTCTATTAGGAGGGGCAGAAAAGAGAAACACAACTGTTGCTTTTAGGCCTGACCAAGTTACGTATTGAAACTCTGCTCAATAAAGGTGAGCTCGTTTATCCAGAACACTTTCACAGATGGGACACATCTGACAGACACCAAAGGCACTGCTTTTATTTAGCTGTTCAGTTTTGCTAGGACATCCATTCTTCTCTCTGTCCTTGGAACCTTATTATTGCCTCAGCTCTTTCAAATTAATTGGGGATTTCACCAAGAATTGCATTCAAACTCCTAAAGACTTTAAACATTCCAAGTGTGGGACAACCTCATCTGTAATTTATTTCAGTGTGTTCACACTGCTCAACCTCTTTGAAGCTTGTTTCTCAATTTCTGTTATAATTAAGGCAAAAGCATCTTATAAATCTAAATATCTAACAGAGCAAGTCTTCTGCTCCTGAAGTCTGCACTTCACTTACATGCAAGAAAGCCAAAAATCATTAGAAAATGCCTGCCCAAGAATGGTTTGAGGGACTGACAAAGATGACTCAACACAACTCCTAGAAGTAAATAAAAGACTGAAGCCAATAAACTCTGAAAGCTGCGTTCTGTCAATGTCTGCCTTCCATTAAACTCCACATGTCCCTCTCAGCCCCAAAGCACCAGTCCCAGCACCAAGCAGGGGACACCAGGAGGCTGCTCCAGCTCATGGGGTGGGCACCCCGTTGGCAGCAGAGCTTCCCTGGGCACACTGTGGGCTCTGAGCCCTGCAGGCTGCCACCCCCTGCCTGGTGTCACACCCCACACATCTGAGCCAGGTGTCACCTCCCAAGAGGAGTATCCACCAGGAGCCTTCAGATAAGGCAGAGATGAAGAAACCTCATTCCAGCACCACTTTAGCATCGTTCATCAAACATTCCAGTGGAAGGTGTCCCTGTCCATACCAGAGCATTGGAACAAGATGATCTTTAAGGTTTCTTTCAGCCCAAACCTGTGTGGGATTCTATGATGATAAGATGCACAGACCAGAGCTGCCCAGCAGCGTCCCAGTGGGACCTTCCTGCCCTCCCAGTCAGCCCTGAGACACCAGCTATGCTCAGCTCTTACAAATGGTCACGAGGAGACAGTCATTTAAGTCTCTGTTGTCTCCTCAACAAAACAGCCCTTTGGAACAAATCCTGCTTCTCATTACTTACTGACTCCTTGTTTTGTTAGCTCCTCTCCACAACAGCTGAAACATTCACCATCGTTTAAAATGATAAATTATTTGAATTTACACTGAATTTATTTATTATTGTTGCACAGACACGAGGCAAGTGCCATAATGTGCTTGTTTAATAATTGGCAGGAACTGGGAATGGGAAAGTCTTAACCAAACAGCTCCACTCCCCAGGGGGTGTGCACACGAGTCTGCATGGACCAAGTCACGTTTCAGGAATGAAGCTTCACACAGCCAGAGAATCTGTGATCCCAAACTGCACCACAGTAACGAGAGCATGGGAGTTAAGAACCAAACCTTTTAAAATCATAAAGGAAAGAAAATATGTTCATATTTATTACATGGACTGCCCCAGGTCCCCATGGCAGGAGAGCCCAACTGCACACAACACAGACCTGGAAACTCTCCGAGGTGCAGTCAGAAGCAGAGAGGCTGCATGGGAAGAACTTCTAATTCAGCAAACAAACCAAAAAGCCCCAAACCTCCTGACCTGTGACCAAAAAAAAGGCATTCTCTATAATCACCCTCCTCAGGCAACTGGTGGCTGCCCAAACCTCAGACAACATCCATGGGACTGCCAAAAAGGACAACTGTGGGGAAACCCATGTATCAGTTCATCGACCCACTGACACAGCTGGCCCAGAGCTGATCCCTGCATTTCCCAGCCAGGTGTGACAAGAGCCTGCTCTGTGATCACAGCTGGACAGAGAGATCTCCTTTCCAGCTTCTCCTGCTCCTCACTGCCAGCCTTTGGGAACAGCAGTCCCACAGATCCCAGCTCGAGGTTTAACTGTTTGAAGTGAATAATTCACAATATTTTACAGACTGCAGAGCCCACATTCCCTAAATTCTTCTATAATCACACACTAGTAAAATACCTTTTTAAAAGCCATGACAACTTCTAAAGCTCAATTTGCTGCAATGACAGAACATAAAGGTATGATAAAGGTATATCAGGTAGACTTGCCTTCATTATCTACGAGCTTTGAGAAAAACAAAATGCAGAATAAAAACTTTTGCTTGCCAGAAAAAGCCCCTTTGATCATCCTCAGCACATTCTGCACATTCAGGTATCCCAGGGGATTGGGGCTCCAAATGGCAGGTGAGGTGCTTGGGGACTGTGAGGGCACACATCCCCCTTTCCTGGGTTCTCTAAAGCCACAGGGGCAGCACCAGCACAGGAAGACAAAGAGCAATTCTTTAAGTTCCCACAGAAGCAGAATTGCCTCTTGCTGCCATCCCCACATCACCAAGGAAGGGGATGAAGCCCTTCCCAGGTGGAGGCAGTCTCACATCACATCCCCTGGGCTTCCAGACCTGTAGTGCCAGCCCTGCCCCTGCCCTTTCCCTGCCAAGTGCTCTGCATTTGTCCCCTCTCCTAAAACACTCACCACTTCTGCTCTCAGTGAGATGGATATGCTGGAACACACGATGATCCCTCTCCTTACAGGAGGTCTTGGAAAGGGTCACAGGAGAAACCCAACTCTGAGAACACCATCTGTTTCCTGCATTTCTAGCAGTCTACAGTGCAGCAATTTATTCTTTTAATAAAATTAGGGGTTTATAACTCGCTCTCTCTTTCCTTGTGTGTTCTCATGAAATCTTAACAGGCTGCCTGGGAAGATCATTGGACCAATGCAGGATGGAATAACACTGCTGAAAATGAGTGGCTTTCCAAATTGTTGTGCCATATAAAACAATCACATTACTGACACGATTCCTTATAACTTCAATAAACACAAATAATGTTGAGACTGGGGGATCAACCAGTGATTGAAACCAAACAAAAGGGACCAGGGTTTAATCACCGAGGCTACAGAAATAACTCATCACAGACAGAACTCAGCTAACAAGGGCTTTCCTGTAAAATCCCCTCGCTGAAGTGTGTCCATATCAAGGCAGGTTCCCAGTGACATTCTTGGCAAACCTTCTCTTCCATCAGTCCTTCAGGAAGGGCCACGTGGGCACCGTGCCCTGCCAGCACTGGAAACTGCTGGCCAGGGAGGCCACGGGACAATCCCAGTGCCATCTGGGCACCCAGCAAAGCAGGACCCAGCCCCACGAGCATCCTGGGGATGGGGCTGGAGAGGACACCGACCCCTGGGCTGCCCTGGGGTGAGGAGTGAAGGGGTTTGGCTGAGCAAGAGCAGCAGACAGGAGCAATGTTCCCAGGACAACAGGAAGGGAGAAACCCTCCCAGAGCACCGGGATGGGGAGAGATGTTCCCAGAGCACTGGGCAGGAGCAGCACTCACAGTGTGGCTTCTGCAGCACTAAATAACTGCTGCATGTGTTGGATGCTAAACTGATTAATGACACTGCTATATGAATTAGCTATTTCAAAATGAGGAAGCCAAACTACTTATTTTACTCCATGTTAACGCATAGAGGCTGAGGAAAACTTCAACAGTTCAAGGAGCCTTTCTTGCTCAGCTTCAGCAAAGACAATGAAAACTTCATGTGAGAACTGAGCCTGGGACCTGGCCCATCCAGCCTTCCCCATACCCACTGACAGGGGCTACGTGCTCTCCTCCCTGATGGATGGGCTCAAAATGAGACCTGTGAGCAAAGGTTTATCCTCAGTTCATCACAGGGAACCCCCTTATTCGCTCTGCTGGGGAGCTCAGAACCAGGGGGATGTGTAATCCAGCTGCCCCAGCCCCACACAGGCTGTGCCTGAGCAAGGGCACCCCCAGCACCCCTCGTTGGGGGATGGCTCCACCTCAACACACATCCCATAAATCACCCTTATCTTCTGACAGCCATGAAAACGCTGACTCAAAGCCCCAGGAGCGACGCCCATATTCCAGCTTTAATTATTAAAGCAGGATGCTCTTGGCGTGGTGCTGCCTCAGTGCCGAGGGGAGGAGGGGACCTTGGGCACCCTCACAGGACAGAGAAAGCAGGGAAGGCTGGTGCTGAGGGAGGAATCAACAAGTGCCAGACACAAGGAGCCCATGGTCACCCTGCCACGAGAGGCTGGGAACTCCCGAGGGCAGCCAACTTTGGGTGCTGCGAGGCACGGTCCCTGGGAAGGGCTGAATTCACATGGCTACAGAGCTGGAAGGAACAAACCCCTTTTCCAGCACCCAAATGACTTTATCCAGCTTACTGGAATTTGTATTTAAGTAAACAGCCAGCTTCCAGTACTTAGGACGCTAACAGCAATTATTTTAATGCATATTGAATTACATTTTCAATACAAGTATCCTGTGGGGAACACTCCCAGAGGAGCTGAGATGCTGGGCCATGGGAGACTGAGGGTACTGAGCTCTGCCTGGCTGCTGCACAGTCTGCTCCAAGTGTTTGCTCCCACAGTGGTCCTGCCTTGCCCCTTCCAAGTTACAGAATCTGCCTAAACCAAAATCAGCCCTGGTTTAAAGCAAACCTGCTGAAGGCACAGCAAATGAGAGAAGTTAATCACAGGGCATGAGGAATGAATCCAGCTGCAACACATGGAATGTCAGCACCTCATCCCTCTGTCCCAGAGCTCGGCAGAGACGTGAACGTTTCCTGCAGCAACATCTCTGCACAAAACACACACTCACTCTCCCCAGTGAGCCTAAAGTGATGTTTGCAGCCTAAAGCTCCCATTTCCTTTATGTAACCTGCCCAGCTGCACCAACACACAGTCCAACCTTAGGCCTGGAAACCTGGATGTGTTACAGCAGAACCCCACCGGGAGGTAACTTTGGGAGTAATCACACCAGTTTTTAATACTGTAGTCTTAAACATATTTACATCCTAATAGCACTTAGTACTGGCTGAGTATCTACCTTAACTGCCTGTGAGCCCATCGAATTACCTTCCCTGCAACCTGTGAGCCTAAAGCAGTGTAAATGAAACACTTTTTTTATTATTGTTTCCTTTGATCCTTCAATTGTGCTGACAGAAAGCACAAGGACCTGAGCATGTCTTAAAACACAGAGTATAATTGAGGTACGCAGAAAAACCACTTGTCAGCTGCCCTACATAGACATCTACTGTATTTTCAGGAGCTACTACACCAGGAGCAGCTTGAAAATGCTTCCAAATCCCTGCTAAAAATGCCTCATGCAGCATTTGACAGCAGATTGTAGGATCATTGAAAATGCTTATGGATAAAATAAGTCGTAACCTGGAGATTTCAGTGACAGCCCAACAAAAGTAATACAGCCAGAGACTTCATAGCTGAGAAGTGCTGCTAATTAAATCAGAGATTTATCACAGTGAGGAGATTCAACCACTGCAACCATATTCCAGAGAAGGAGAAAATGTGGGGGTTTGGAACTACAGAAATATCATGGCAAAAAGTATAACACATGTATGAAAAGTTAGAGTCTGAGGGGCTGGGGGAATAATGAAATCAAGCAGAGGATTAACAAACACAAACCAGAAGGAAGGACTCGAGCAGATTAACTATGGTGTCTGACTGCTGGTAAACAAATTTTGCTCCAGTCAAGTAGCGAGGAGATGCAGGAGCACAAGGTCCATTAGGAGAAGCAGGAACATAATCTCCTCATGGCATAAAGCCAGCGCTTCAATCGTTAAGAAATACGGAAATATATCTCAAAATAAATAACAATAATTCTTCTAGCAGAGCATAATCATCCTCTCCCTGACACAGCCCAATGCTGCTCGCTCTACAGACACCCCAAACTGCTGCCAGAAGCCAAAACTGCATCATTTCACCCCAACAACGCGTTTCCAAACTTCTAACGACAGACTAGGCTTCTTAAATAAGAGTTAAAATAGGAGAATCTGCGGAGCAAAACCAGCCCGGGAGCGGCGAGCAGCCCGGACCTCCGGGGATGCGGGTACCGAGGGCGGCGGGGACAACTTCCCGCATCCCCGGGGCACCCCACGAGCATCCCTGGGGGAAATCCGCCGCATCATCCCCGAGCGGGGCCGGGGGCTCCCGGCGGAGCCTCGGGCATCTCAGGGATGCTGCGGCGGCGCTCCGTGCCCGCATCCCTCCCGCCCGCGATCGCCTCCTACCTAAGCACCGCCGTGTCCCCTTTCCTGACCACCAGATTGTCCACGGCAGCCCCGGGGAAGTCTCCGCCCGNCGGCTCTGCGCGGCGCTCCGCGGCGGGCGGTCCCCGCTGCCAGCCCGTTGCCACGCAGCCGTCGCCTTGGCAACCGGCCCGGCGGCGCAGGGATGCTCGGCCCCCTTATCCCGGCCCTCCCGCTCCGCTCCGCCCTCCTCGGCATCCCGGCCTCGGGGACGGCCCCCCCGCCGCTTCCCACGGGCACGGCGGACCCCCCGGCCCCGCTTGCCCAGCCCGCTGCGGTGCCGCAGCCCACCCGGCCCGCTCCTCCGGCCGCTTCCACACCGAGTATCGCGGAAACATTGACCGCTCTGCCAAAGCCAGCGCGTCAGAGCCGGGGCTGAGGCGGCAGTGCTGGAAACGGCACCCGCGGCTCCGCCGTGAGAATCCCCCGGGAGCTGCTGGAACCTCCAAACGATCCAAATCCAGGCCTTTCTGGAAACAGGCTCAGGAACTCTGGTACTTCCACTGCCTAAAATTCTACCTAGAAAAATTATTCCAGCTAGAGACGTTCTCCAAAGAGCTAAAAAGCCACTGCCAAAACAGTCTATCTGCCAGGATATCTGGAGACCTTCACCCAGAAGCAAAAAGCCACTGACTGGTTGTTTCCCAAAATTCTACCAGGATAACCACTGACCTTCACCAAGGAGCTGAGAACCACTGACTTAGTATTTCTCAAAATACTACCAGGACAACTGGAGACCTTCACCAAGACTGATAAACCAGTGACTTTTTTTCCCCAAAATTCTACCAAGGGAATCTGGAGACCCTCACCAAGAAGCAATAACCAACTGAATATTATTTCCCAAAATTCTACCAGAATGTTTAGAGGCCTTCACCAAGGATCAACAAATCACTGTGACAGATTATTTCCTAAAATTCTACTGGAGACCTTCAATGAGGAACAAAAAATAAAGTCCCCTAACAGATGAATTCCCTGTAGACATCCAGGAGTGAGGAGTCTCTTTTCCTGCCGTGGTTTTCTCCAGCACACACACGTCATTGCCAGCCTCTGGCAAAGGCACTGAGCAGGGAGTTGTATTTGCTCCATTTGTTCCCCAAACACCCACTTTGCAGGGTCATTCAGCCCCAGAGCCCAGGCTGCACCGTGCCAGGATGGGCTGAATCCCTGCAGGAACGAGTGCCCTCCGTGGGATGGGGAGATGCTACAGCTCCAGTGGGGCAGCTCGGAGCGTTCCCACACGAACTCCTGCACATCTGGCCCACACAACGCCAGGATTGTCCCTCACAGCAACTCTGCCACCCCACATGTGCCATTTCCCCACCGTTCTCTCCTTTCATCTGCTGCCAGAGTACGGATTTCTCTGGTGCATCATTTTTCCCTACCCACAATTTGCCTCAGAAGGATTTGGGAGTGGAATGCTCCAAGTAAGAGATCTTTAATGGTCACGAGGCTTCCACTGCTTGCTCTGTCGGTAAAGCCGGATCCCTGTTCCTGGAACCTCCATTACCACATCCCATTAGATTTTCCCAGCTGCCAAAGGAAACTCTAGTGTACACAAAAGGGAATTCTTCCTCTTCTCCTGCCCCATGTGATACTACAGAGTTTCCTTGATAAGGAAGGAGAGGGGGAAGAGAGAGGGATGGGCTCCCACAGGGTGGCTGGGGAGGCCTTGCTGGCACAATTCTCACTGGAACACAGTGATGCCTTTTTCATGTTAAGCACAACTGCAGTGACACAATCCTCATGTCACACACACACACAGAGCTGCTGCAGCCCACAGTGCTCAGCCATTGACCACGGCAGCAGGAGCCTTCTGCAAGCACAAACTGCATATGTAGTACCTAAATATTGTTAGGAATGCTCCTGAGGCAGCACCCTGCCCTTGGGAACAGGCTGGGCACGGGACACGGGTGCTCTCACTAACAGGGAGTTGGTGATGGCAGGTGGAGCCTTCCCACACCCACTCTGCCATCACCCCACCTTCAAGGATATGCAATAACCTCCCCCAGGGCCTTTGCAGGCCCATGAGCTCCTGGAGTCAGCAACCAAAACACAGCCCATGCCACCCACCTGGAAATGTAAATGGCCAAAGGGGCCTTAAAGGCTGGAGAGGGACTTGGACACTCCACCTGTGGCAATACCTCAGCTTCAAGAACTTCTGTCTCCCCCATAACCATCCAGTCACAGCACAATTGATCCTTGCAGGGACATCCAGAGGTCACCTTGTCCAACCACCCTGCTCAAGTAGGGCATGCTTGAGCTGGTTGCTCAGGACTGTGTCTAGTTAACTTAGAAATATCTCCAGAGATGGAGGCTCCACAACCTCTCTGCTGCAAAATCAGACCCTTCCACTATTTACCAAATCACTCCACATCTCATTATTTATCATGTTAAACCATCTCAGTAGGAGAAGTTAAAAAACCAGAACAAACCCAACAAAATCCTCACTTCTGTTTCTCAAGGCTTTTTGCTCCTCCTTTTTTCTCAACCATGATATGACCCAAAGTAGGTAATGCATTTACATAACAAATGCTTTAATTAAAAAAAAAAGGAGGGAGGGACAACACACACTCCAGGAGAGTTCAGATCCATCAGACCAGTCTCTCATCTTGCAGATTTGCACTCTAGAATAAAACAGTTCCTGTGTGTAAAATGTTTCTTTTACAGCTGCTCAGACATTTGCCAAATTGATTAATTTCTGAGGCAGAACGTTTACAAGCACATTTGTGATCATAAGTGCTATTTCCTAGACTTTGGGGGAAATCCCTTCCAAAGTCTGAGGGAATCTCCACAAACGTGTTCCCGTCAGAGGAAGGCAACGCAGAGCCACGTGGGAGTCACTCTTCAGATGTGAAAACCTTCACACAGCTCCACGTGTGAGAGGCCCTTTGAATGCTCTGGTACATTCAGTGCTCAGATCATCCACAGAGAGATGGGAGAGAATCGTTTCAATCTAAATTTAGGAAGAACTCTTAACCTTTAATGAGGCACATGATGTTGCTTTTACTTGACCTTAACAAACAATCAAATAATTTGCTCCTCTTTGAATGAGAAGAACAAAAGACACTTCCCCAGCACCATTCTATTAATTTTGCAAAAGATCATATAAATCTCAATCAAAAATAGCCAAGATGAAGCTTTTTATTTTGTTCTGCTCATTTTTAAATTCATATCCCTGCCTTTCATGCTATTTGCAGATCAAGGGAAAAACAAGCAGGTTGAGAGTCCAGGGCAGTTATACCAGTCAGGGTTCCTTTGGGACTGAATCCTTTTATCTGGATCTCCCCCTCCTCCAAAGCCCAGCAAGGTCTCAGGGAGAAAATAAGGAAAGAGAGAAAATAAAAGAACCTCCTGTGGCACTGAATGCCAGGGCCAGTCCTGCCTTGGGCACCTCCAGGGCTGGGCACTCCAACCCTCCCTGGGCAGCCCCTGCCAAGGCCGGACCACCCTTTGCAGGCACAAATCCCTCCTGCTGTCCCACCTGAACCTCCCTCTGCTCCTGTCCCTGTTCCCTGGGAGCAGAGCCCGACCCCGCCAGCTCCCCCCTCCTGGCAGGGACTTGCAGAGCCAGAAGGTCCCCCCTGAGCCTCCTTTTCTCCAGGCTGAGCCCCCCCAGCTCCCTCAGCTCCTTCCCTGGACACTCTTCAGTCCCTCAATGTCCTTCCTATTGCAAGGAGCCCAGAACTGGAACTAGGACTTCTTCTTGAATCCTTGATTCAGCTGCATATTTTTGTTTAGAATCATTGCAAAACAGCTAAATTTGGTTGTTGTTTGCAAGTATTCCTTCAACAGTTTGCACAAATACTCAAGACTGATTCCCAGACTTCACACTTGGCTTTTTGCTTCCTTCCCTTCTGTGTGTTTAACTCTCCTGCACCCATTCCTTCCCACTAGTGACAAAAGATGGAAGATGAGGGACTAAAATAACCCCCCAGGGAATTGGTGCTCTTGATCTGCATCACAGAACAAACATCCTACCCAGGAAGAGGCCACAGGCAGTGGGAGCAGGGTGCCCATGGTTTGCCAACCACTCGTGGGCAGAGCAGAGGGCACAGTGCCCCTCCTGCCTGGAGCCAGGCATAGGATGCCAGTGGAATAATCTGCTCAAGAAAACCCCTCTCCCCAACACCATGGTTGGTGGCAATTGCCAGTTTTCAGTGAACTCTTCAGTTTTAGTCACATTCCTTTTAATTCCTGGTCATGTTGACTCCAGTAGTGCCTCTTTTTTTATGGTTGGATTCAGTGACTTCAGAGGTCTTTCCCAGTCTTGAGGATTCCGTGATTTTTCTGTGTACTCTGGACACCCACACTGTCCCTACATCAGTCCCTCAAGGGATGGGCTCTGTTTCTACATGTTTTAACACTGGCTGCAAATGTGCCATATGTCATATTTCACTTCCCCAACAACCACAACAGTCACATTTTCAAGGTATGTTGGGGCAAGTCCAGAGGAGGGAATGGAGATGCCCCAGGGCTGGACCCCTCTGCTCTGGGACAGGCTGGGAGAGCTGGGGGGGTCGCCTGGAGCAGAGAAGGATCCAGGGACAACTGAGAGCCCCTTGCAGAGCCTAAAGGGGCTCCAGGAGAGCTGGAGAGGGACTGGGGACAAGGCATGGAGGGACAGGACACAGGGAATGGCTTCCCACTGCCAGAAGGACGGGTTACATGGGATACTGGAAAGGAATTCCTCCCTGGGAGGGTGGGCAGGCCCTGGCACAGGGTGGGCAGAGAAGCTGTGGCTGCCCCTGGATCCCTGGGAGTGTCCAAGGTCAGGTTGGACGGGGCTTGGACCAACCTGGGACAGTGGAAGGTGTCCCTGTCCATGGCAGGGGTGGAGCTGGATGATCTTTGAGGTCCCTTCCAACCCAAACCAGTCTGGGGTTCTGTCTCAGCCTCCAAATCAATCCTGCTGTGGGGACAGATGACAGCCTGCCCTGATAATTTGATAATGGCTCTAATTAAAATCTTTTTACAGAGCTCTGAGAATGAAATGGGCAATTTCCACCGATGCAGTAGTTTGCTTTTGAGATACATATTTCTGAAAGTGCCTCAGAATTCCCATTTAGTTGCCAAAGCACATTGGTTAACATAACCCATGGGATCTGAAGGGCAAGCTGAGGTTTGGCATGAGACCACTCTGAGAATGAGACTGGGGGGACAACACTTGTGACACATGAAACAACAGGAAAAGGATGGGACACAACAGTAAGAACATAAAAACCCTACCACAACACACAGAATTTTAAGAATCATGTCCAAATTCCCAAAAACTTTTCAATTTTTAAGCATTTTTACTATGAGGGAAGAACTGTAGAATCATAAATGTAATGCTTAAAATGCTCCCCAGAGGTAAAACTAGCTTTTAATTTTTAATATCTTTAAGAAAAAAAGTAATAATTCCTATTAGTTTAAGAATTCTCAGGTAATAATCTCTAACATAGCTGCATTTTACTTTTCCCTCTCATAGCATAAAACCAACAGAAATAAAAACAACTTTATTCCTGTGGTGTAGAACAAACCCTTCCAAGGAGTATCCAGCCATTGTTTGTTGTTCTTAAACAGCATCTCAAGTTGCCTAAAACTTGAACAAACAACTCAATGCAGCCAAATAATTTGTCAGCTTTGGTTTTCAATGAGCAATTTCTGATGGTTCTGCAGGAGTTATGTACATGAGCTCATCCAGATCAATCCCATCAGATCAGCAGTTACAGAAGGAAAAGACTTGGCAAAAGGCATTCCCTGAAAACTTCCTTTGGAAAAGGGGGGCAGGTAAGCCAAGGGAGAAATCTCAGAAGGCACACACCCAGCATGGACATTTAAAACTAGCTTTTGTCAGTCTCCTTTCCAACACCTGCTTTCTATTACTTAAATCTCTCATACATGAAAAATAAAAAACCTAATTATTTTGTCAAGCATCGGAATCTACAGAAATTTCATTTTAACAAAGTGTCTCTATCCCTGATGACTTCAGAATTCCTGACATGAAGGTAGGTTTTTTGTTAATAGGACTAAAAGCAGAAGCCACAATCTCCATAAAATGCATTTTTCATTCTCTGCACAGTCTGTGACATGACTGTGTGGAGAATTGCACAGTAAAGCATGAAACCACTCCCCATAGTTCAAGAGCTGGGAGAATCCTGGTGCAATACCCTTTAAGCTGGCACCTACAGGCTGTAAGCTGGGAATTCTCTTAGCACAGGGATGAATGAAGTCCTGATTTGCACAAATTGGAGTTGTTGCCTGATTCTGTGTTTTGAGTTGACAGAACAAGGCTGCAGAACACACTCAGCCCATATCAGAGAGCAGAAAACACAGATAACAAGGAATTCTCAAAGGAAGAGCAAATCCAGGGGTGCCTATTTATAAAGCACAGGTTCTAATTATACCATTCCCAGACACAAACTGCTCCCAATGTCACTGTGCTGGAATCTCTCCTGTCTGAGACACATCCCCAGGCCAGGGGGAGGACAAACATGCTGCAGGAGCCACTGCCACCTCATCCCCATCACTCACAGGATCATCCCAGCTGGAAGAGCCCTCCCTGCCCATCGAGCCCACCCATTCCCCCAGCACTACCAGAGCCACCACTGAGCCCTGTCCCCAAGTGCCACATCCACGTGGCTTTTAAATCCCATCAGGGATGGGCACTCACCATAGCCCTGGGCAGCCTGTTCTAACATTTACCAACTCTTTCATGAAGAAATTAAGTAGCAGAACAACTTCTTTAGGATCTACAGAGGCACAAGGAAGAGCAGTGTTGTCCCAGTCCCTCAAACCAGGCTTTTTAACCCAGAGGCAGCCCAGAAATGCTGCTCACACACAAGATATTCCTTCCCAGCTCTGACCCTTTGGCCTGGCAGAAGGGCATGTGTTTCTTTGGGGCCATGGGTGGCTTACCCAGCCCTCAGAGCAGGATTGCTGCTCCCAGCACAAGGTTCTCAGCAAAACTTGAGTTGTACGTGGGTGAATGAAAACATTTTGCTCACCATATGGAGCACGAGGAAAATAATTGCCAAGCAGCAGCAGCTCGCTAATATTGATGCCAAATATACCCAGCCAGTGCTGGCAGCCCAGCCCACTGCTCCCTGGTTTAATGTGTGCAAGCAAGTGCAGTTTGGAAACATCCACCACAAGCTTCAGGCTGAAGAACTCTGCAGACACAGAGCCCCCAGACACATGGCAAGTGTTGAGGGGTTTTGTTGCCCAGCACTTTGATTCGCCAAGGAAAGGGCAGAGTTTGCTGTGTAAAGAATCACAGAACCATCGAGGCTGGAAGAGACCTCCTGGATCATCCAGTCCAGCCTGTGCCAAACCCCCAACTCACCCCCAGCCCAGAGTGTTCAGCCACCTCCCTGGGCAGCCCCTGCCAAGGCCTGACCACCCTTTCCAGGCACAAATCCCTCCTCCTGTCCCACCTGAGCCCGTTCCCTCTGCTCCTGTCCCTGTTCCCTGGGAGCAGAGCCCAATTGCCATCCAGCTCCCCCCTCCTGGCAGGGACTTGCAGAGCCAGAAGGTCCCCCCTGAGCCTCCTTTTCTCCAGGCTGAGCCCCCCCAGCTCCCTCAGCCCCTTCCCTGGACACTCTTCAGTCCCTCAATGTCCTTCCTCTTGCCAGGAGCCCAGAACTGTCCCCAGGACTGGAGGTGCCTCCCCAGGGACCAGCACAGGGGGACAAAGGGGGACAATTGCTGCCCTGGCCAAGAGTTGGCTTTAAACAAATCCCAGGGAAAGAGCAGTAAGTGATGACACACGAGCATCCTGCTGTCCTACAAACAGCATCCTCTTGTTGCTACCGCTCTGTAGTGAGCAAACACTCCTTGCTGGCCTGGGAGAGGAGCAGAGGAAGAAAATCTTGAGTTCATGGTGCAATCATTTACAACTTTCCATGCTCCAGACAAGTCAGAACACCTCCTTTGATAGTGTGTGGCAATGCTTATAAACAAAACGACTTTTGTGCACAAACACCCCTCCAAAGATCCTTGTAGCAAATACAAGGGCCATTTTGGAGCCAAAGCATTATATACACAGTATCTCAAACTTACAAAACAAACCCCAGTTGCTCTTTTGGCATTTTTCAGCCTGGAGATGTGCAGAATATTCACTGCCAAAACTGATGAATTTTGAATTGTTTCCTAACAGACATTGCTGCTTTCCAATGGCTCAGATGGGTTTCCCTCACTGCAGTCAGAGCTTGTAACTCAGACAAGGCAGGATGTGTTGTGTCAAAACTTAACAAGTGTGGACAATGTGTGACACTGCTCAGCAGCTCCAATCATTGCTTTGCTCCAGGATGTCATTGCTCCATCAGGGAGCAGTTTGTCTCAACAACCTCCAACATCTCACACAACCATTTCAGCCCTGGCAGAAAAGCCCCCTGTGCCTGGAGGAGGGAAGGGCAGGGACAGAAGAGCCAGTGCAAGCTCCTTCTCTGGTTTGACATGGACCTGATAACTGGGAAAAAAAAGCCACTTCTAGTATCACAAAGTTAACATTGCCATGGGAGGAACCCACCCTCTATTTTCCAACCAAGAAAACAGGAATAAAAAAAACAAGAAAAAAAAGGAAAAGAGCCATCTCTCCAGCATGTTATGGGATCTCTCTTCCTTTGTAAAGCTCTCTAAGGAGTACACAAGTTACCTGGAAACTGGAAACTTTGTCACATTCAAACCACAGAACCCCAGAATGGGTCAGGCTAGGAGGGACCTCATCCCAGAGCACAGAATCACATCCTGGCAGTTCGGGAGTATCTCCAGTGAGGAAACCCCACACCCTCTCTGAGCACTCTGTTCAGTGCTGGGTCCCTGCACAATAAAGAAGTTCTGCCTCACGTTCAAGTGGAGCCTCCTGGGCATCAGTTCCTGCCCTCTCCTCTTGTGCCATTGCAGGGCCCCTCCAAGCAGAGCCTGGTCCCTGCTCTGCCCCTCCCTGCAGGCACTGACAGATATTTGGGAGGTCCCCTCTGGAGGCTGAACAGCCCCAGCTCCCTCAGCCTGTAGAATCTGCTCTTTAAGAGCTTCATTCTTTAGCTCTTGAGGCAAATCAAACCCAAATCTTCCAATCTCTGTTCCTTGCACCAACCCCTTCTGGACCATCCCTGGCTCCTGGCTCTGCTCATTGTCCCTGAGAGACTGGGCTCTCTGGGTACACCTTCCTGCATCAATTAGACCACCACAAGCCCTGAGCAACCTGGTGCAACTCCAGATCCATCCAGTTGTGCCAGACACCCTGGAGAAGGTCCTTTGAGTCAAGAGAGGTTTAGGTTGGATATTACAAAAAAAGTCTTTACAGAAAAGGTAAAGGGCAAGGGTAGAGTCCACATCCCTGGAGGGATTGAAAGGATGATACAACATGAAATGAGATTTCTAAAGGGGGAAAGGCTTTTTTGCTCCTTATTTTTGGTATGCCACACAGTGGATGGAGGATATAAAGACTGCTGATCACAGCACATCAAATAAACCAACCTGATAAATTGATTAATGTGCTGACTTCATGTTATCCCACTCTGTTTTCTGTTTGATTTACATGTATAATTTACTTACTCATTTAATCTCATTAATAAAATATCAGATTGAGAGGCTGTGTGGATTGCATGTTTTCTCCTAGGGTGTTAAGATTAAAAACCTGAGGAATCTCTAGATAGTGCCTTTGTAAGTCTCTGAGCGATGGTACAAAGCTGTGCCTTATAGCACTTCCATAATTGATGTTGGAATCACAACACCACTGCAGTCTATGGGAAACAGCATTTGCATATCAGTCATTTCTTTTGACTAACACCAGGGGTTCAGGGGCTGCGAGGGGTGGAGGGAAAGCAGCTACCAGAAAGGTTGAGCGCAGTTCAGGGAAAAAAGTAAAATCAATCTCAGTTTTTCACAGGGCTGGGAAGTGAAAAGGCACCTGCCCCACTTGGAGCCAATAACAAGAATGGAGGTTCAGTCCCAGAATCCCTGAGGTTGGAAATCCCTCCCAGCCCAGGGAGCCCACCCTGTGCCCGATGCCCACCTTGTCACTGAGTGCCACCCCAGTCCTGCCTTGGGCACCTCCAGGGCTGGGCACTCCAACCCTCCCTGGGCAGCCCCTGCCAAGCAGACATTATTGCTGACCTGGGACATTGTTAGTGAGAACACTTGAATAGATGAAAATAAAGTGAACCATGACTATGCTCATGACCAAGAAGAGAAGTGGCATTTCACACTCACGTTATCAGAGACCAAATCTCTTTCTGAAAGTGGAAGGGTGTGTGTGAGAGGAGGTGTAAAAGCAGGACAAACAGCCCCAAACCAACCCCCAGGAAATGAGTTATCTCCCCAAACTCGAGCCAGCACTACAGCTCAGGGCTTGAATATTTGCACTCCATCCTCAGAGTGGCATTTGAAAGAAACTGCATCTGTCAGAAATTGAATAACAGCAAGAAACAAACCCCAATCTGCTGGGAGATGATAGACTCCCAAAATAAGCTTAATTCATCAAAAAAGTACACCTTGCCCTGCACACACTCCTGATTTCTCAGCCATGAATTATCTGTGCACACCTCACTGCACACAGGGAGAGTCAAAGAACACAATTTGAAATTTCCTTCCAATGCAACACAGACCACGACTGAGGGTGGCAGAGGTAAAGGGACCTCCTTCAAAGGCTACATTTGGAACTGAAACTTTTCAACATCAACTGAAAATATTCATTTTTAGGTATTCCAAAGCCCCCTCAGATCAGTCCTATAACACCCACCAATGAAACACTTTTAAATAGCAGATCTGTCACGTTAAAAGAAAGAAGGGGAAAGGAAGACAAATGCAAAGATTTCTTGCCCTGCCCTCACTTGTACTACTGTATTTAATTAACTATAAGTGTCCTCAGAATATCAAAGCCTTTTAAATGCCCAGAACAGTCTGGCTCTGTCCCACCTAACAGAGACCCTTCGCTAAGGCAGATTCACTGGTTGAACAGGAACTTTAATACTCCAAGGAGAACTACATTTAATAGCAAGAGAGCCCCTTTCCCACCAGGTCCCCTTGACCATCACATCTCTGCCAGCACCAGAAACAAACTGGACTAAACTCTGGCAGTTCTCAAAGTGGTTGTTATTAATCCAAGGGTGTGACAATTAGTGGGGGTCTCACATTGGCAGTGATAACGTGAGCTGCAGGATGATGTTTAATGGACAACACAGAAGACCCTAAAGCAGCCAACACAAAACACACTCTACAGACACAAAAAGACTCCACAAACTCTCCAGACAGAATATCCATATCAGGGTAAGTTTCAATCCAGCATCAAACAACACCTTCCCTCACCAATCCTTCAATAACAGAACACCAACCAGAAGCACAACAACTAAGCCCACAGTCTAAACCCGAGCAGTACCCACAGCACAGGGGAGGATTGCACACACACAGAGAGCTGTCTGCCATTCATAAATCATGGTACAAAGAGTTCCACACCTTAAGGGAACACCACAACCTGTATAAAGTCCCCAGAGATTATGAGATGTAAGGCAGGGTATAGTGTTTATGAAATAAAGACATTAGCCAGGTAAAATTAGTGAGTAAAAGTAGTTATGGGATAAAGATGGCAAGGTATAAGTCATAAAGTAATAGGAATGAAAAAGAACAGAGTAAAAGGCTCCTCACCCCTTCATTGTGCAAGGGGTGGGAGGAAACAGGGCAGCTCCATGGTTGCCCTACAGAGATGGTGGGGGTTTTCCCCCCAAATTTTGCTTATAACCAATCTCTTTTATACTGGTTTCCTTGGGTGGTTTGAGTGGCTCTAGGCAGTGATAGTCCCTGGGGTGACAGTAATAGTCCCTGGGGTAACCCTAACCCACCCCACACAGCCCAAGAGTAAATCAAAACCAGAGGAACTTTAAATGAGCCAGTCAGATATTATTGCCCCCAAAGCAAACCTCTGTTGAATTACCTAAAATGTTCTTAATTACTATTTTTTCAAATCAAACTATCAATGAAATGCCTGATTGCAGCCCCACAGAATGTTTTACATCAAGCATAGACCTATTTATTTGACTTTAACATATTTTTCTAGTCCTTTAAGCAAGGGAGGCTGATGTCACCAGCCCCCTTGGTGTTTGTGCACCCACCCACTGAGGAGCTTTGCAGCCAGCTGAGGGATTTCAATCAGGTTTGTTGCAAAGACAAAGGTCTAAATGATAATATGCTCCTACCAACATTATGAAATTAAGTAACCAGAGATGCTCTGTTAGTGCCCCACTCGGGAGAAATCCTGTAACAGGAGCTTGTCCTTTATGAGCTCCAACAATTCCATCCTCAAATGCCAAGTCACAGGACAGGGGACTTGAAATTCAATCTGCATTTAAAATAGATTTAAAAACTGATATGTCTGAGAATGTAAGACGCCCCTGAGTGGGTCAGTCACACGGGAAATGTCAAATATGTCCAGAATTTTTGGGATGTCTTTACTGCTCCTGGCAGGCCTTTCCATGAAGAATCACAATGCCCACAAAAAATCTTACCATGGAGATTCCTGGGGAGCAATAATCAACTCTCCACCCTCACCCCAAACCTTGGTATTGTAAAGGCACGTTTTTCAGACCTTGAGGCAGTTTTTGTCACCATTTTTTTTATATATTTCAAATTTTGGTCTCTGTTTTCTAGTACCCAGCCCCACCCCCAGCCCAGCATTCAGACCTGTGCCAACCATCACAAGGCTGTGGCATCACTTCTTGGTGCTTCATTTCCCACCCAGACACTCAAAGACTGGCTTCCTTCAGGTACCAAACCAGCAGCAATCTGCTTTTCTTTCAGAGATTTATGGATTTAAATTAGAAGGGATGTTCAAACTCTGTATTCACTTCACTGGTTTCACTCTAAGGAAAAGCCACTGGCTTTTGTGACAAGAGTTTTTGGGAATCATCACAACAGGAGGACAACATTACAGTACAAAATGTAAACTATAATTCAGGTGAAGTCAATAACCTGGCCTAAATTAAGTCTAGTCAAGAATGAAACACAAGCAATTATGAAAATGGTAAACTTTAGGCAGTAATGTAATTTTTGGGTCTCTGGGCAGAGACATTCTACTTCTGTAAATGCACAAAGTTGAAATGTTTGTGTCTGACAGGTCAGCAAGGAAAGAACCCTTTTAAACGGCAAAAAATTATTATTTTAAATAGTCTGGGATGTGAATTCTTAATTGAAATCCCAGAACTGATTGTGGTTCATCTGTGCACATGGAAAGGCAAAAGAATGAGCAACTCTAACAATTACCAGCAGCATTTGACCCCCCAGGAAACAAACCACAGAAAAGTGATGGAAAGTGGGTTTGCCCAGAGCAAAATCTGGGAATTGCTGTCCAAATTCCCATCACTTGTTAGTAATTAGTCACAGCGGTTTGAAACAACACATCTCGTACCAGAGTAATGATGTGTCACTCACACACTGCCCAGAGGTTCCACAAGTGCAGGAATCCTGCTGGGCTGGTGAGAAATCAGAGCCCTGGAAAACCACCCATTGCTGGGCTGGGGGAGCAGTCAAGGCACAAGGCAGGGAAAGCCAGAGAAGAGGATGGCCCAGAGTGGCTCCTGGGGGGCTGAAGGCTTTCCTGCCACTGCAGCTCAGCAGGGACAGGCACAGGGACAGTCCCAAATCCCCCCACCTTCCATCAGAGGGCTCATTTCCACTCAAAGTGCTGGACCAAACAAAGCCAGTGCAGCACAACCAAACCCAGGACTGGAGAAAATGTGCAGATTGAAAGACTGCAATCCTATTGCAATAACTGACTCAGCTGTTAAGAACAATTACTCCTCCTATAGATGAAAATCTCCATATTAACACATAAGCAAAACATCCAGAGGTGAAATACTCAGGTGCAGCAGCTGGAGGACAAAGGACAGGAAGGGAATGGGGTACAAAACTTGGGGGGGGCAGCAAAGAACATCTAAATCAAAGTGATAGATGCTAGAAAATAAATACATCATGCTATTAATAATGCACCCAAAAAGATTTAACTCACAAAATCCAGGAAATAACTTGCAACAATAGAAAAGCACAAAGTTCACATCAATGAAACCCAGAGACTGCAAGCCCTGCCCCAACACCCAGCAGTGCAGAACAGGGGACACCAAAGGCTTCCCTTCCTCAAAGAAACACAGGAATGCACAACTTGTATGTTATGAGCTCTCACAAGGGCACCAGGTTTGGGTACAAGTGTGGCCAAAGAAGCTCTGGCTGGGATTTCCTGCCACACTTGTATTTCTGTGGAAACAAAGCACTGTCTCCAAAGATAAATTCCCTTTTTCTACAGAAAAGGCTTCCCATGTAACCACACCATGCCATTTCCACTCATGCAAAGGGACTATTTGTTTTGCAGGACACATCAGCCAGAAGTTCCATTCTGTGTGACTATCAGAGAGCAATACAAGCCCTCCCCAGAGGGTATTTCCAGCAGACCAGCAAAGCCTGGAGCAGCTGCTGACCATCCCAGGAGAGCAGGGCATGGAAGAGAGTTCTGGTCTGCACCAGAGGTCACTGAAAGCCCCTCACTAAAGCCCAGGCTGGGCTGGAGCTGCCCCAGAGCTGTGGCTTCAGCAGAGCCTGGCCAGGCTCAGGGACACACTGAGGGTTTACACCAGCCTTACAGCCCTGAAAGGTTTTCCCACCAGTAGAACATGGATAGAAAAGCATTTCTGAAAGCACCAGCAGTGCCAAACTCAACGAGACTCCTGCTGTGCATGGTCAAACCTCACTGAAATACTGAGTCAATAGAAGGTGAGCCAGGCTCCTTACCCCAGGGCAGGCACAGGGACCGTCTCCTCTCGGGGGGTGGGAGCAGCAAAGCAAAGGACAGCAGCCTCCTTGCACCAGGAACGGATCATTCCCTTCAGTGGAGGGTTGGAAGTTTTTGCCATCATTTGTGAGCCTTCCCAGCCCAGCTGTGGCCAGTCCAGAGGGGTCCTCTGGCAGCAGATTTGTTATTCCTGGGTAATCAGCCAGAGCATCCCCATCCAACGCTGCACGGGCCAGAAAGGATCAGCTTCCTCCTCACTGTCTGTGCAAGAAACAACCACAGCAGAAGGGTCCACACAGTCACTTCCAAAGCATTACAGAGAAGCCAAGTGCCCTTTCCATTAGAAACAGACCCAGGGCAGCCCAGGGCACCCTCCAACCTTGTGCTGCACTGGCAGAGTCAGGATGGGAACTCTTGGTCCATTGGCTCCTTCCATGCTGGACAGGCTCAGAGCACCAGAGCTTTCCAGGGCCCCTTAATCCTCAGGAGTGAGCAGGCAATCAAACCAGGAAAGGAATATTGAAGCACTTCCCAATCTAAAATGTGCTGAGACACCTAGGAAAGGAAATAAAGCCGGTTAGGTTATGTATAATACAGGGATTCCTGTGTGACTATACACAAAATATATCTTGAGTGTTTAATGAAATTAAAAGCCAAAATGGAGAAAAGCTTATTTTTGTAGAAAACTAGCTTGACAAAGTTAACTTAAGAGACATATATGGTCACTAATACAGAGAAGCTTTACTAACACAAGTTTCTACTATATATTCACACATTTCTTTGTTTTTAAACAAATTTTATTGCCTGATTACTGTCTCCTCCCTGGCATGCATTTACCTTGGCTTACATTTTTACATTTATTTGTATTTTTACTGTCTTAGTCTTGTCAGTAACATTGAGTGGGAAGCATTCCCAAAGTCTATTCCCTGTGTGTGGAAATCAGGAAGAGATGAAGGAAGGTCTAATCCAGAGCTCCTTCCAAAGCCTTTGTCGATAGAGCTGGGTCTGCAGAGGCACATCAAGAGGATGGACTCTTAAAACAGCCCAAAACAGGCCTTTTCAGTCATTTAATTGCATGCTACTTCAAGAAAAGTTTTACCCCCTCAACTCATTTCCAATTACATCTGAAACTTAAAATGAAATTAATTTTGGGGGGAAAAAAACTAGAGAGGAATGTCCCTGTAGCTGCAGAGTCATTGTATTTTCTCACAATGAACTGCTGAGCCTTTGCCCAGTCAGTGCTTTAAACCTGCCAGGGAGCAAACACATGGCAGGGGTGTTTCATCTCCACACAGTTAAACAGCACAGGTAAAAATGCCTGCTCTGGCACAGAGCTGAGAGCTGAGCAGGGAGAGGAACCCCGGTGAATATCCCAGTACCCCTGACTGGTCAGTGACTGGTCAGCAGCCATCGGGCAGGCAAGGGCTGAAAAGGGATGCAATGGGAATTCCTGCTCCCTCAGTGCTAGAACAGGTTAACCCTTGGCCATAAGGAGCAGTCTCACTTCTGCTTAATGAGGGAGAGGGATACCAAAGGCAGAGCCCCTCCCTGCCTGGCACCAATCCCACTGCAGGGACACCAGAGCCAGGCTGGGTGAGGAGCACACAGCCATTAGACACTTCTAATCACATTTCCATCACACGAGTGAAGCACGTGCTCCCCTAACAAAGCTGGCATCAGTCACTACAAAGAACTCAGGCTGTAAACTCCAGAAGCAGCATTCTGCCTCCACGTGGCTCTCCAGGGCTGGAAAGCAGGATATACTTACTGATTGCAGTTAGAGAAACCCAGAATCATTAAGGTTGTAAAAGACAAAGGAGATTAACAAGGTCCAACTTCAACCCAGCACCACCTCCATGATCACCACTAACCCACATCCACAAGGTTTTAAAACACTTCCAGGGATGGGGACTCCCCAAATGCCCTGGGCAGCTGTGCCACAACTGGGCAGCCCTTTCTGTGAGGAAGATTCCCTTAAAATCCACCCCAAATTTCTCTCAGCACAGCTTGAGTCTGTTTTCCCTCATCCTGTCACTCATTGCCCAGGAGAAGAGAGTCCAAACAGGCTGAGGCAGGTAAGTCCTGACATTACACACACTGGTGTTTGTGAAAGGCAGGTGTTCTTGTAGAAGAAACCCAAGGTATCACTAAGTGAGCAGTTTTAGTCAAAGAGTTATTTCCTCTTACCAAGGGCTTGAGTTGCTTCTGTTGTAAGAGATTATTCAAAAAACTTCTGAGTGCCAAAACCATTTAATAAGATTTTAAAACAGATTTAAACTATCACCTGCAGAGATAGCTTTCAACTTCCAGTTTTTTCTGGAAAAACAAAGCCTTTGGTGCTGGGAGCTGTGTGACCCTTGTACCTGCAGCAGCTCTGCCCCTCATTGCACATCTGCAGTGAGAAGCACAGTCACATTCTGCCTGAACTACTGAGAAAGGCACGTGTTTCATTGTTGTGTTTGGGAGGGCAGAAGGAAGATCAAACAGAGCTCCAAAATTTGTTCCAAGCCTTTTGAAAGCCTCTGACAACACACAAGCCTTGACAGTTTAGTTACTTATTTTTTTATGGAGTACTTCATTTCTTAGGAGGAACAATGCCCCAAAATTCAGTGTTAGCTGCTCTGCTCCCAGGGGAGGATAAAGCCCATGTCACAAACATTATCCCATGGGTGACATCAGATAGATGAGGAGTGACAGTCCTTTGGAGTGGACTGAGCATTCAAATCACCTCAAAACCAGCCCTCATCCCTGTGACTGCCACACAACTGCATTCCTGCAGAATGTTAGATGCAAGCAAAGCTCAAAGCAACCCAGGGGTTCAGTCCCTCTCCAGACTGCTCAGCATTCGGAGCAGCAGGAACACCAAGAGCAGCTCTGGGAGGTGGCACAGCTGGGCACACACTTATATCACAGCCCTCCTCTGAAGGGCCATTCTCCTTCAGCCAAGGCATTGTCCTTGTCCTCAGTGACCACATTCCAGCCAAGCCAGGTCTCCACAGGAGGCCCCTCTGCTGACCAGTCTCAGCTAACAAATTGAGGAGCTTCTGAGCCAATTTGGGCAAGCAGCATGAATTTCCAGAAAGGCAGGAACTAAACACATCTGAGTGACACTTAGTCAGCCAGAAGGAGTTCACTGACAATTCTTGTGGCTTTATCTGTTTGGGGCTGTTGGCAATCACTGTGTGGTTCCTCTGGGGGTGGAGGATTCGAGGCTGGGTTGGGTTTTTGGGTTCAGAAAGCAGCAAGATGCTTGAGCCCTTGCCAGAGGACCAATGTGACCAACACTCCAGGTGGTCCCTCCCTCTGCTTTGCAGTGCCAATGTTTCTGGGCAGAGCAGGAAAGTCCTACTGCCCAATTCCCATGGCCATGTCTATGAGGCCAATTGACTTCCATTCCTAAGAAGTGCAATGCTCAGTCACTCTGCCCAGAGACTCTCCAGAACAAGGAGGGCTCCAGGAACACCAGCTCTTCACTGGGCACTGGAGAAGGACCTCAAGTCCTGGATCCAGTTCTGGAACTGCAAGAAAGACATTCAGGGGTTGGAGCCTGTCCAGGGAAGGGAACAGAGATGGGGAAGGGGCTGAGGGAGCTGGGGGGGCTCAGCCTGGAGAAAAGGAGGCTCAGGGGGGACCTTCTGGCTCTGCAAGTCCAGTGCTCTGGGCTGGGGACAAGGTGGGCATCGGGCACAGGGTGGGCTTTTCCAGCCTCAATAGTTCTCTGATTCTTGCCAGGGACACTCTTGGTGTTGCTGCTGTAGGAGAACCTCATCTCATGGCTTTTCCTGCAGGAGCCTGTCAGATGCTCCAGACCCAGAGCACGTCCCTTCTCTGCCTCTGCTCACAAATGGCAAATTCAAAAAAAGAATAACATTTTCCTTTTACATTCTGGTAACGACTCACTCAAAATAGGCAGATCAATCTCATATAATTAAGTTGTCAACCCTTAATATAGGGTGTTGAACTACCTTAAAAAAAGCAAAATATAAATACCAAAGCAAAGCAAGAGCAAACAAGTAAAGAGGTTGAACTGCTTTTCACAGGCAGCAAAAGCTCAGGCCTCTGATTTTCCCATTACTCCAGTTAAAAGCTGAAACTTCACTGTTTAATATTTAGCTGGATAAATGTCTCAGATATAGGAGAGATTTAAATCTGCCATTTGTGGATATGGAGCTGCCCCTCAGCACAGTATAATCCCTGCAATATATTTATGAAATAGAAACCCAACCACAATGACCAGTAGTCACAGCCACAGATATTCATGAAATAAAATCTCTTTTCCAAAGAGCACAGAGGGAAATCAATAGGAACAATCTGCATGAGCAAAATGCAGCTCCAACGTAAAACAGAGGTGCCTTACACACTTCTGGAAAATTATTTCTAACAAAACCTGACATTTTGATGAAGATTGTTCCAAATTTTAGTGGCAAATATAGAAAAGCTGGAATAATTCTAAAAAAAAACCCAAAACTGTCTGGAGCAGTTGCTCTGAAGGCTGATCTTGCCCTGTGTGGGTGAGCCCACCTCATTCTGTCACACTGGGGGACACACCAGTGGCCTCCAAACCCTGGGGGACTCCTCCCTGCCTGGGTGGGACACTGAACCAGCACTGCTTCTCCTGACTAATTCAATTTGCTGTACATTATCAGCTTCCAGCATAAGTGCTGGGTTATTTATTTAGTTTTATTCAGGTCCTGAATGATATTTCTTTGGCTGCAATCTCATTTACAAGCTGTATTATGAACCTGTGAACAGCATTTGCTTCCACACAGCCAACATGAGCATTTCCTTGGCTTTACACCCCACAGTTGTATTTCTTTGTGCACAGGGTGTCCAAATAGAAGGAAAAAAACCCCACACCTCTTTTTTTGAAAATCTTGCTCAAATTGACTTCTCACTTTCATTAGTCTGGGATTAACACGAAGAAAGTGTTTCCCTGTTCCAGAATTGGTTAAATGCATTTCCTGTCTCAAGCACAACAAGCATCCTTCTGAACATCCCTTTGGGCATCACAACTGTGGGAGGGGCGACCTGGGAACATCCCCCAGCTCCGAATCCAGAAGGACCAGCACCCAAATGCCTTGGGGAGTCACCAGAGGTTGTGCCTGTCTCTCTCAAGGGCCATTTAGGTTAACAGCAACTTCAAATTCATAAGCCTGATATCTCACAAGGTAGGAGTGTTTGACAGGTGAAGTTCAAAATGGATTTTCCCCCTCCTCAAATTGCAGAAAAATGTTGACATCAATATGTATTTCAGACATGACTAAGTGGCAAAAC
The DNA here is from genome assembly GCA_013396655.1 of Campylorhamphus procurvoides. Classification (NCBI taxonomy): domain Eukaryota; kingdom Metazoa; phylum Chordata; class Aves; order Passeriformes; family Dendrocolaptidae; genus Campylorhamphus; species Campylorhamphus procurvoides. The sequence continues at coordinate 141,216 of WBMV01008472.1, forward strand.
CTGTTCTAAAAATCCATCATTTGTTAAGCTGACAAGTTATTTCCTTTCTTTTGATAGAGAACTCACACAGGAAAGGCATTTACAAAAAAGACAATAAAGAATCAGATCCAGTGGTTTTGGTGATTTCTAGAAAAGCCAGGAGAGAACCAGAGCAACTTCTCAGTAAAGCAACAAACTGCCTTCCTTGGGAAGATTCCCAGGGAGGGAAAACTACAATGAGGGGAATTATGCCAAGAACTCTGTTCAGTTCAGCACTTTGATGATCTTTTCATTGCAGGCCATCCAGGCTGGTCTGCCAGAACAGCAGCATCGACCCTGGGGCACAGAAAGGACAGGGGACACCCCTACCCACCCCTACCCACTCCTGCCAGGGAGCCCTGGCACAGCCCCAGCCTGTCCCAAAGGCAAAGACACAGCCCTGCATTCCCAGGACAAGGTACTGCACTTCCAACTCCAGAAATTCATCACACTGGGCCAGGAGCCCTCACTGGTCACACTCCAACACTGACCTGGGCTATTTGGGGGCAAACACAGGAGAGCCTTTCCAATGAACACTGCAGTGAGCACATTTCTGTGTGAAATATAGAAAGAATCCTTGCAGAAACCACACAAGGAGAGAAATTCTGTGGCTACACCAGGGAAAACAAAGTAGGAAAGGAAAAAGAACCATTAGTAACAGAGATAAATAGATAAGATCACACCACTATCAGCCACCTTTCCACAGAAGCAGCTTGGATGGAGCCAGAACAGCCAAGCTGGGACCATGATCTGGTAGCACAGTTAACAGCAGCTGTTGGAAATTAATTCCATAACATTCAAATCTGGTTTGGTGGCGTTTATTGATCAACAAGTCTTTGTCAGGAGGAGCATTTCACTGCACACTTCTCAGCAATATCATCTTTCAGAAGACAATGAGGCAACAAACAGCTCCTTATCTATACTAGAGGCACTGGGGGAAAGAGATGATCTCTTTGCAAAATACCACCTACACATAATAGCCAAATTTGCACTGGCAATAACGTCTCTAAAGTGTAATTAATCATAGATAACAGTTCAGTGCATTGGGAAAAGAAAGGTTGTTATTAAAGGATCATAGAAACACAAGTGGTGACACTACAGTGTGCCAGGATTTCAACATCCAGTTCAGAGAATCCCAGGACAATTTGGGTTGGGAGGGACCTGCCCATGTCAGGGAGTGGAGCAAGATGAGCTTTAAGGTCCCTTCCAAACCAGTCTGAGTCCAGGAGGGGCTCAGTCCTTTTTGCACAGGCACATTTTTCGAAGATTTTCTTACGAAAACCCTCCAGCCCTCAACAGGAGAAGCATTTTTCCCAAGCCCACTCTGCAAACAGCCAAACAAGGCAAAATGCAGCAAACTGCTCCCCTGGACCAAATTCCCACGCAGAGTCTGGGTCAGCTGAAACTGAAACTCTTTACAAACCACAGCTCTGAGTCATCAAATCTGTCACCTTATTAAAAACATTCAATTGGTGGACTTTTTAGCAGGCAGGTGCATGGACTGGAGTTCTATTTAGCAAGCAAGGTTGGATTTTATTAGAAGTCACAGCCTTGGGCCCTTATTTTTGCTGTAGACATCACTTTCATTTGTCTGCATGCCTATTAATGACTGGCAGGTGTCTTTTCCTTCAGAATATTTTGCCAGAAGTGTACAGTGATAACTGATTAGCTGTAGCCAGACTGACCCACAGCCTTGGTCTGTGCTACCTGCTTGAAAAGATCCAGAGCCCAGAAACACTTTGTGCCAGAGGCAAGGCAGGATGTGCAGACTCCCCTTTGCCTGCAGCCACACAGTGAAGAGACATCATTTGGGGGAAAGACCCCTCCTCACAAGCATCTGTGTTCCTGCCTTCAACATTTGGATGCTTTTGCTCATATCTCCAGAAATCATCTCTATTTTGTTTTTCCTTCAGGACTGACACAAAGAGCTGTGACAACATCAGGAAGTGACAACAGGCTTTTCAAGGGAGCCTTTGATCATTTAAAGCCCTGAGTGTCACTGCACTTCTCCTGTGACACTGATCTCCCAGCTGCTCCTCTCTGGGTGAACTCTGACCAGAACAAGACTTAACAGGCCCAAACACATCTCTTTGCAGGCAGCCTTTACTAATTATCCAAAGTTTAAAAACTATTTAAAGTTATGTACCAATTTGCATGGGTGCAGTTTGCCCAGAGAAGCTGTGGCTGCCCCTGGATCCCTGGAAGTGTCCAAGGTCAGGTTGGATGGGGTTTGGAACAACCAGGTCTAGTGGAAGGTGTCCCCACCCATGGCTGGGCAGGAATGAGTTGGGTTTTGAGGTCCCTTCCAACCCAAACTGCTCTGTGATTCCATGATTCAGAGGGGAAGAAGTGGGGGACATCAAACACTGACTCCATTTCTCAAGCAAACACTAACAAAGGTCATCAGAGCTCTACCAATAATCCTTTAAATTCATCTTGGACAAAGAAGTGCCCAAAAAGCAAGAGAAAGCCGTAGCAGAGGTGCAGGATAGATGTAAAATAACCATCCAAAAACTTGAGCCTATTCCTCAGCACTCAGCTGGAGCTGAGGGCATCTCTGTGCTTAAAAACACATCTGGATGTAAAACTCACACTGACATTTTAACTCCAGACACTGGAGTTATTGACCATAGCTCAGGCACATAGAGGGAGGGTAACAAACACCTGGGCTCTACACAGAGGGCAGGTTATTTAGTGAGCCCTGGAAACCACCACTGTGTTTGACTTGGCTGTCACAGCACACCCAGCCAGCACTCCCTGAGCTCAGGAGCCAGGGCTGCTCCTGCAATGCAAGGTGGAAGCAAATGTGATAATCCAAATAAATCAGGTAATGAGATGTAACAAAGACTCAGATGAAGTCTTGTAATTAAATACCATTTAATTACCTTAATTACAGGGAAAAAGAAACCAAATCTCTGAAAAGAAATTGCTGTGTCCCTTCCTGATGCCTGAAGCACCTGCAGAGCTGCTGCTGAGCTCAGCAGGTTTGGTCACACTGTGGATGCTGCAGCAGCTCTGCCTCACTGGGAACCTTTGGGGGTGGGTCACATAAATCTGATTTTCATGTTTAAAACTTCCTACCAAAGTCTGCCAGGGAGCCCTGGCACAGACAGGGCAAGCAGCTTTTACAGGATAGGTTTAAAACCCTCCAAACAGGTCAGTATTGACAGAGCCAGGGAGCAGTGACTGACCCAAAAAAGGCAAGGAATAGCCCGAGGAAAGATCCATAATAACACAACTTGTCTTTGGCCAGTATAAATTAACGAACTAGATAACTAAAATAATTTAAATATATCAAGGTTTGAACAGTGTTTTCAGCTGAGGACAGTCTGCTTTCTTACAATGCCTGACTCCAACTGTGCTCTCCAATTCACATCACTCACCTATTCATATTTGAGGTTTAAATGCTGCCATACAAAATCTTAGCTATTTTAGCCTCTGCCTAGCCATGATTTCATACAAAACCTCCAGAAAAGGACACCAAGAGTGACTCCTAATCATCTGCAGCAGCAAATGGGGGGAGCTTTTCACAGGTGTGCTCTCAGCTTTTAAACTAAAGCCCAATAAACAATATGGAGCAAAGAAACCTCCATTCCTTGGAGTGCTCTGTCTGCTGGTTGAGCCTGGAATTTGGCATCACTGTTAACAGCAGAGAGGGAAGTGGTGGACAGAAAATATAAGCCTACAAATGACTTTCCCCTCTCTGTGTCCCCTAAGTCCAGATTTTGAGCAGTAGACATATTGCTACCATTACTTTTTCTTATCAAAAGCAAGATTAAAAGCCATTTTTAATAAAACCTATTTTAGGAGGAGTAAATGAATTATTTACTTCCCAATGTGTTGCTCTGCATTCCTGTTGTTTTGTCTTGTCTTGTTTTTCCCCAAGTGGATGAGGAACAACACATTTGTAATGACCTACATTTATCTGGGCAGGTACAAACCTGCTTTTGTTTTCTCCTGATCCTACACAGGTTTGCTCAAGGACTAAAAGATCTTTAGAAGGAATCACACACTCCCCCTGTGATTCCCCATGCCAAGGATTCCTCCCCAGCAGTGCTGGGAAACACCCTCAGTGTCATTTGTGGCCAGGACTTGCAGAAAGGCACAAGCAGAGTGGGGAAGGCAGGTGATGTCCCCACTTCATACAAACCTTGACCTGTTCAGCTGGAGAAGAGACTGAGGGAACCCTCACTGCAGTCACACCCTCCTCAGGAGGGGCAGGCTCTGATCTCTGCTCTGTGTGACAGGGACAGCACCCAGGGAAGGGCTGGGGCTGTGCCAGGGACCCACAGGGACCATCCCCAAGAGTCACCCCCTGTGCCCCAGAGCATCATCCAACCCCTCCTGCAGCTCTGGCAGCCTTGGGGCTGTGCCCACTACCCTGGGCAGCCTGGGCAGTGCCCACCACCCTCTGGGGGAAGAAGAGCCTTTCCCTGAGATGCCCCCTGACCCTGCCCTGGCACAGCCCCAGGCTGCACCCCCAGACCCCAAGCACCAGGGCACATCTGGATGTTCCTCCTTCCCCTGCAATGGCCCCAGCACAGACAGAGGAAGAGGCTCTTCAGTGCCAATCGTGGGCTCGCTGACTCGGGGCCCAGGACCAGTTTGTGCCTGTTCAGTTCAGCTCTGGCACTGGAGGGGAAATGGCACATTTGGGGTTGGGTTTGCAGGGCTGGGATAGGGCAGAGCCCAGGATGAGGCACCTGCAGCACCCCCTGCTCGAGGCTTTCAGCAGGGGAGGGGCACAACCTCTTGCTAAAAGGAGAGCCCAAGTCCTCCTCAAGTTCAACCTCCTGCCTTGGAATCAAAGCACCTGAAAAGAGCCAGTTCTTCAAACAAGCAGTTGTTGTTTCTACTGTTTTGGGGACTTGCAGATAATTTCAATAAACACAAGATAAGCACAAGATAACTCCAGTTCCCATTACCCTGTTAGTGAGATTGACTTCATTTTCACTTCTGTAACACCAAGCCAGCTTTTAACAGGAGTTTTTAAAACCAGAATCACCTGAGCATCCCCCAGAATCTTCAGGGAAACACATAAAAGTAGCAAACTGGGAAGTTTGCATTAAAAAATAAATACCCAGCAATAGATAAGTATTATTTATTTCTCAAAATTGGTTCTTCTCAAACTTGGTTTAAAGAGAAAAAAGACTTTAACTGGTTCACCAAATGCAATTTAGCCTTAGACAGCTAAATTAGGCTTTTAGTTCACATCAGCTTTGGAGGGAAAAAGACTTTTCCTTCAGCAGCCTGAAGTAGATTTGAGGAGGAAACATATGAATGCTGAACACATGAAGAAGAGAGAGCAATTATCATTCAAGAGCTCAAACAAAGGTACTCCAGGAGATACAGAATAACATGCAATCAGGGAAATACAGTGAAATTATCCTGCCACTGTAAGGCAACAGTTGGAATCTTGGCACACTTCCATGAATTGTTAGAACAGGATGATGTAACTGGTCCTGCGCACAGAGGAGAATCCACAGATTAAAGAACAAATTGGGGAAGTTGTAACTCCACTACCTTTGTTTCTCCTTAAAGTGAGGCTTGTGATTTAACATGTGAAACATGATTAGCACCAGGATTTGTTACTCCACTGGAGGAACAAGTGGAATTTCCCCAGCTGGGAAGATGAAATGAAGCTCACTGAGGCAAAGCCAGCACTTCAGGAAACACTGAAGAGCAGTCCTGCCCTGGGAATGCCTATTCCATGTGGGGGACTGCAGGGCTGCAATCCAGCAGGATTTTGGGGAATCCCTGATTAATGGGGAAATGCAGAGAGGCACTGCCCAGCTCAGGTGTGTTCACAACATCCCTGCACTCTCCTGCTGCCACAGCCTGCCTGTGATCCAGGACAGGCATAAGGAGCTTTCTAAAGTCATTGATATTTCTGTCAGTTCCCATTTCAGACTTGAAGGATTTCTGCTGTAAATTGGGAGCACAGGCTGTGCTGCCTCAAATACACAATTGCAGGTGAGAATGCAAAGTACAGTTCAAGCCCTCAGGGGACTTCAAAGAAACCAGCCCTTTCTGGGTTTCTCACTGAATTCATGACCTAAATCCCATAAACTATCTGTTAAAAAGTCATGTTTAATAATATATGGCCACACTTTCATGCAAATGTGACATGGGACAATTGTTCAGGACACTCCTCCTGCTCCAACATCACTGCTAAAGCTGTAAGACAACATCTCATCTGGAATAAACCCACCCACCTTGCCAATCCCTTTGCCACTAAGCTCTGGAGTTCACAGCCCACTCTGGCAGGATTTAAAGGCTAGAAACACAAAGTCATCACAAAATTTGATAAAAAAGGAATTATTTATCAAAGCAGCATCCCAGCAACATGGAAGAGCTATTTGAAGGCACTCCCTGCACAGAGTTCTCTCCTGCAGGGACACCCAGGCAGGTTTGGTGTGTTGGCAGCTGCAGGAAGGGGAAGGCTTGGGCAGCTCTGCAGCAGCACCCAGGAAAGTCCAGCCTGATTTTCCCAACTGGCTTTGTCTGACCACAGGAGGATCCTCTCCCAAGAAAGGAGGAGGCAGCTCCCAAGTCCCACTCCCATGATTTTCCCCATCTTGGTTTATGCCCTTCAGCCCTGCCAGTCACACAAGCTCAGACCACACATCCCAAATGTCACCCTGCCAGACAACTGGTGTCCCTGTGAGTGCAGGAGCAATGGCCACTCTGCTCTCTCCTGACTTTTCCCCCCAGATAATTCTCTTTGAGTTCAAAGGAAACCACCCAATATTTTCCCATAACCAGGCCAACTCTTCACCTCCAGATGTGCAGTCACTTGTAGGAGGGGTTTGAGTAACTTCCAGCATCTCAAAGGGGTGTTTGAGTTCCACTACTATCACTTATTCATCTGCAATTGAGTAAATAATTAACAATGGAATACTTGCTCAATAACTGCTTAATACAAAGCCACTTAGACCTCCTGGCTGAGCTGGAAGGGGGTTCTTTTTCATGAAAACACAAAGTGGTTTTGCTAGTAAAGATGTGAAGCATTTGATGAGTGAGCCCACACAAATTCTACAGGGTTTTATGTAATTCATTCATATGCCTTCAGTGGGAGAACATCACGGGGAGAGATGTAAAAGCAATACCTCACTGCTATAACATTTGTAATTATTGACTATATATATTAAAATGTGTATCTATTTCTAACCACCAGCCCCTGCTCTGGAGCTCAGCAGAAGCCCAAACCTCCCACCTCAAAGTACCCCCTGGGAGCAGGCAGATGTGAGCCAATCTCAGTTTGAAAGCCTTCTATAAAATAAATCCATCAGCTTTCTCCTCAAAGCCCTTATTTGTATCCCATCTCCATAAAATCTTTAATGCTCCAATTTGTAGGTGTCACATGAAGTCAATTATTGCCAAGACCTCAGTAGTGCTGTGTATTTCCTAGCCCAGAATATTTTACCCCTTAAAATAAGCACATTAGTGCTATTTGGTGCCTCTTTACAACAGAAGGGTGGGTAAGCAGCACCACCCCTGGGCATGCCAGGGAAGCCCAGTCCATCCTACTGAGCTCCAGGTAACTGAGGCTGTTTTACTTCTGGTGCCTAAACTCCCTTATTTCAGACCTGTGAAATCTCTAAACCCAGCCCTCCCATGGAAACAGGCATGGAACTCAAGAAGGGCTTGGTACTCCCTGGGGCAATTCCCCCAAGGTTTGTCATCCTGGGTCAGACTCACCTTTAAATGGAACTTTTACTTTGCATTAAGATATTGTTCCAAAGAAAAGACACCTGGATCTCCTACATGCAAGTTCTTTAGGTAGCCACAACCAGCCCTGGGGCAGCCACCATCTCTGGAAGGTTCCGAATCTTAGGGATGGGGCACTTGGGGACATGAGTTAGGGGTGACCCTGGCAGTGCTGGGGGAAGGGTGGCACTCCATGGTTTGGGAGGGCTTTTCCAACCTTAATGGTTCTGTGATTCTATTGCAATTCTTACATCTGTTTTGGGGGCAAGGCTGTCCTTATGACTCAAGGCAGGTGGGTAATAAAAACAGAAGAACCTGGAAACAAGGCTGAAAACTTTGTTTGGATTGTTGGTTTAATTTCATGAGGTCTTAGAAATGCAACATAGAAAACACTTTTCAGGTTTTCCTCTCTTCCATTCCCTAGCCTTTTATCTAATGTTTATGTCCACAGCCAACACAGCCACAAAGATCCTAAAAATTAGAGCTGTGCCTGACAACCCCTTCATCCCAGCACCAACCAAAAAGGACCAAACTGGCAGCAGTGTTTGGATCACAGATGCTGTGGAATATTTTTACAAGAATAGCTGATTTAATGCAAGATAAATAAGGCTTTAGAGACACATCTATTGGTTCATATGAAAAGGAGCAAACACAAACAGATTTATTTCATTCCCTTTGCATTTCAGAAGTGTGAGGTTCCAGCAATTAAGCACCAAGTGCAGACATGAAGGTGTGCCAGTGACCTGGAGAACTGGCCTGTTTTCTGTCAACCCCTCCCCTTTTACCATCAGTGGAGAGCAAGGGCAGCAGTCCCTGCCAGCACCTTCCAGGTACTTACATGGCCAACAAGGAGTGACCTCACCCTGGACAGAACCTGAGCTCATTCCCACACAACAGGGCTCTTGGGTACACACAGAGTCACCCCCAAACCCACCACCAGCTCCTGCCAGCACTGGGGGGACCCTCTCCTCCCCTTGGGGAGCCTGGGGTCCCTGTCACCTGTGCCAGAGCCCTGTCCTCCCCATGCCACGTGGCTGCAGCTCCTCTGATACCACTCCAATGGAAACAACTCCCTGGGTGCTGTTCCAAAGGGCTGGCAAGTACTGATAACTAATTGCAAAAGTATACTCCTTGCAGTTCATTAATAAGCATGAGTAATTGCAGGGCATTTTCAAGTGTCATAACAACTTCACATTAATGCAATTTATTGCTTCATGGCCCCATTTTAAGACAGTGTTGGTTACAACAAACATTTTATCTTGCCAGAGGATAAATATCCCATTCCTGAAACCATCCCAAATTACAGGTGTGCTCAGGCAGGAGTTTCGAATCAGGAAGGCACAGAAAGTACACTGGCAGCAAGAATTCCCTCCCCAGAGAGGTTCAGCACATCAGGGGTGTTACACCAGATTAAGTCTTGCTTTAGGGCAGGCTCTGAGCCAATGCCTGGCTCCTCTAACTCCCAACCCAACCCACAGGTGGAAGAGCAGGAGCCAGGCTCTGCTCCCAGCACAAAGGGCACCCACAAACACTTCAGCTGCACAACTTTTAATAATTCCTGGATTTAATAAAGGAGTTCTCTGGTTTAATTTCTCTATGCCAAATATGCAAATTATCCTGATTACTACTAATTCATTAAATCTAAGCTATGTAAAGCATTGTCATCATTTAACTGATGCAGCAAAGAGATGGCTGAACAAGCTCATACCCTCCAAGTTACACAGCTTTACCTCACAGAGCAGCAGCTGCTCCCAAAAACAAGGGCCAAGTTGTAAAATGCATTCAGCAGCTATTTCTGTTTGCAGCACTGTACAAAACTGGATTATTTTAGGTCTCATTTTGTCACACAGCTGCTGTGCTTGACCTCCAGGAGCAAGTACAGCCTTATCATTTAACAGAAATGAGATTGGAAATAAACATATAAAAAAGAGACATGGGACTGCAGGTATTTCACACCCCTTCTACCCGTAAATTGAATGTTACCCTGAGCACAGATTTGAGCTGATGCTGTGCTCCTCTGTGCTTTAACACAACTTACACCCTTCTCCCAATAGCTGGAAAAGAGTTAGGTTTAAATCAAAGTCAGCACATGAGTGTAGAAGAGAAGTTGTAACCAGAGAAACGAGGGGGTTTGCCTGTTAATGACTTTGGGGTGGTTTACTGTCATACTCAAATTTCAGGTGAAGTCACTTGACTGCTGAAAAATAAATCCAATTAAGACAAGCTATGGTCCTTTTTCCCCCCTTTGGCATCACTCTTTAGCTCAGAAAGATGCTGAGTACTTCACCTGTGGCCTCTTTCAGACACCTGGGACAGCTCTACTGAAGGTACTGAAGGAGGCAGATCCCTTCCTGTCAATGATGTTTGGGTAACAGGAAACTATTCCCCCTCTTCCCAATTATTTTCGAAAACACTTTGTTTCATCTCCCCTCCACAGCCTGGAGGAGGGGGCAAGAGCAGGGAAGTTCTTTTTACACGTGCTGAGCAGAGTAAAAAGCTTTCCCACAGAAACTGTACTAAAACACTGACAAGCACAGAAGTGCTTTTATCACATAAACGTTGTAATCACAGAGGTGTTTTGTTCCCTTCCCCATTTTTGTGCCAGTCTGTGTCGAAGTGAACTGAAATCAGCACCCCTCCCATCCCCAGGCTCTGCTGGCAGCAGCCCTGGGGGCACTGTGCTTCAGGGATCCCAGTTCATCAGGCACAGCTTCTGCTGAGCCAGAGAGGGCATCGACTCCTACAAATTAGAAGGTTGTTTTCATGATCCATCTCATCTGCTCCATCAATAAAAATAGACCAAACCCTTCTGGCACAATTCATTTCTCACTCTCAAGTGGGCTCCAAACACAAGCAGCGACACCTGCCCGATTAATCACAGTGCTGAGCAGCCCCAGTACCCTGGGAGATGCAAACCCACCACTACAGCAAAGTTTCATTTAAACACTTGAGATAAATTAAGGAGCACTTGAAAAACCAGTGGCAGTTGTCCAGTGACAGGTAACATCTCCTGGCTCTTCCTTTGTTTTTCTTTACAGTTTCTGCTAAGAGAAGTCTGTCAGCTCCTGGAAGGCTTTGAGTCTTGCTGATGCTGCCCTTATTGAGGAGGAAAATAAAGGAGGACAAACCCCACGGGTAAACATTCAAGTCCCAAATTATTTTAATTTGCACCCCAGTGACACAACGAGGCTTTCACATATGGTGTCAACGTGTTCCCTGCGTTCTCTCCACCTTCTCCTGCTCAAGCACAATGCCAACTCAGCAGTCCTGTGGCAAAACAGCTGAATGTGACACCCCATGTTCATGTGGCACTTTGGGAATTGTCATATTGCATCTGTGGGATTCAATTTTTTAAGGAGTTGTCAAGTTTAATTGGGGAGTTCACACAGTCCCAGTTCTGGTGCTATGATTTATCCAGCAAGTGTTTCTCTTATCACTTTGCACTAATTCACAGAGCTAAATAAAGCCATCTGTGAACAGAGCAGGAGGAATTCAGCAAACAGCTCCAAGTGCACCAGTTTTCCCAAGGTTTTGACTGTTTTTTGTTGTTTGCTGGGTGTTTGGTTGTGTTTTAACCTTTCCTGCAGGGTCACAGTGTTGGGTGATGCAGATGAAGGTCCCTCCAGCCAAGGGAAACCTGCCAACCATGGGTGGGGTGCTCCTGCCCTGCCCAGCAGCCTCCAGGGTGCCACCACACAGCACAGCTCTTTTTGGGCCACACTCCCAGGTTTTCTGGAGTGATGCACCTGAAGGATGAGCAGCACTGCCCACCCACACCTCCCCTGCAGCTTCCCTCTTCCCAGACTGCACAAGCTCCCTGGGGAATGGCCAGAGCTGTTCTCCCTCTCCCTCCCAGCTGCTGCAGTCACAGCCCTGCCTGCACCTGGAGCCCAGCACAGCCTGAAGAGAAGTATATTTACACACTAATTTGTATAGAAATAAAATTTCTGCTTGTAATAATATTTGATGAACTTCAAGCTTGGGAGCTGAGATCTGTGTCAGGCACAGTTCAGGACAGAAGGAATTCATTGAGTTAAAAGACTAAAAAGTACTTTAGCACCTCTCAGGAAAAGGAACTGGTACCACATTGGTTCCTGGCCCAGCAGGTGAAAATTCCTGCAGCCTAAACTAACCAAAACCAGGTTTCTAGGAAGTTAAATAGACATGGCAAAACTCACATGGCACATCAGAGCTGAAGAAGCAGGTGCACAGTTAACCAACACACCTACCTCTTCCTCTGTGTTTTGGGGCAGGACCAGTTTGATGGACCCCACAGAGCCCAGGCTGAGTGTCCTGCTCAGTGACACTGCAGGAGGAGGAGAAGGGTCATGGAGACCCCTCACCAGCCCCAGAGCACAAGTCTCTCTTTGGAGGGCTGGGAGTTGTTTAGTCAACATATTTTTGACTGGTACATGCACAAGATTTGTGCAAGAGCCTTTTCTGTCTGTCTAAAGATTAGGAGGAATAAAACTAAGTATCTGCATGTGCCAAAGCCCCACCTTACAACATAAGAAGTTATTATTGCTGCAATTATTCCCTGGAACTGATTTGAATAAGTTTCTGTGTTATCAATATGCAAAAGATGCAATAAAACATCTTTTCTTAAAACATCCTTGGTTGGAAGGAACCCCACAAGGGTCCATTCAGTCCAACTTCTGGCCCTGCACAGACACCCCAACAATCCCCCCCTGTGCCCCAGAGCATCATCCAACCCCTCCTGCAGCTCTGGCAGCCTTGGGGCTGTGCCCACTGCCCTGGGCAGCCTGGGCAGTGCCCACCACCCTCTGGGGAAAGAAGAGCCTTTCCCTGAGATCCCCCCTGACCCTTCCCTGGGTGCTGTCCCTCATCACAGAGGGTGGAACTGCCTGTCCTGAGGAAGCTGCAGATCTCAGGGGGTCTCCCCTCAGTCTCCTCTGCTCCAGCTGAACAGACCAAGTGCCCTCAGCTGCTCCTTGTCCTGCCCCTCCAGACCCCTCCCCAATTTCAGTTCACCTGGAGAAGGAGAAGTGCAATTTTGCTCAGAAATATGCCCCATTTCCTCCCTCAGCAGCAGGTGAGCTCCAGGGTTGGGGTGTGGGGCTGTGCTGGGTTCAGGACAGGTCTCAGGGGCTTTCAGAGTGCTTTGGGCTCTGCTCCCTCCCAGCTGCCCTAATGCAGCTCCTGGTTGTTTTGCCTCCAGCACTTACTACCTGTAAACTAATGCAAAGTGCACGATGAAGTTGCTGAGCCAGGGACTGAGTCATAAAAGCCTTTTGCAGCACTTTACCTTGGAAAAAGCCCTAAACATCTCCTAAGTGAGCTCCCAGACATTATGCAGCAGTGTCCTGGGGTGTTAACCCTTCTCTTCTGCCACAATGAGAGCCAACAAGGAGGATGACACAGCCTCAAAATGCATTTACAGAGAGAAACTACTCAGAGAGCAGAGTCAGATATTTCAGCCTTTCAAGCATTTAGAGCTTTCATCTGTACATATTTATTCTACTTCCATAAAAATATATGGCTGGAAAGCCATATACCAATCCATAAACATAAAAAAGGGAATTGAAAGCCTCCCCTTCCTGCAGCACTGGTGGGAATTACCCCAGCAGAGAAGAATAGCATATATGGATTTATAGAAAAGACTGATAATGGGTACAAGTTCAGTGTTTTATACCAAAGAAATATTTACAAAAACAGCCCTGAAAGGACAAAAATCTCCAGTCATACACCTGCCTTCGCAAAGTCCCATGAAAAGGCATAAACTGCGAGGATCAGGAGGGCTGTAGGATTTGTACAATGTCTGGAGACTTTTAAAGAGACATCACTGCACAACAGCTTCATTATATCTGAGCATGCCTTAGGGCAAGACTAGATGACTGCAGGCTCAGTTTTGGTGCTTATTATGGAAAGCTTATGCAATCCAATAATATTCTCTCATTAACAGGAGCAGAAATTTAGAGCACCTGACCCACTTGTGGTCAAGTGCTCAGTTTGCAAGAGAAGCCATTATACACACATTTTATAAAGAGAACTAAAGAAACTGCATTACAGCCTAAGACAACTGGTAAACTTACAGCCGAATTCACAAATTTTAGCCCACTGAAGCCTCAATACTCAAGCCCAGCTTCACCTCCCCAGTTTTCCATCATTGCTCAGTGTAGTGCCCCAGGCAGGGATCAGAAGCCGTTGGAAATAAAGTCCTCATTCCCAGAAGTCCACAATCCAGCTGAAAATGTGCAAAGCTTCCACCAGACTTTCTTCTTTCTGTGCTTCACAGCAGTGGCCAAATACTTAAAAATTCAAATTCCTTTGAAGAAAAATTCTGTCAATTTTAACAAACCTTCCTAGATTCCCTTCTAATTTAAACCCCAATTGACTAGACAGTAATAAACCAATCTTCCTACGAAAGAAAGAAAATACCATCTAGGAAGAATCCGACTCTTTGATCTCAATACTTGTGACCATATGGAACCAAGACAAGAATCCATGGGTGACCATGAACTCAGCTTGAGCCATTTCATTCCTAGCACAAGTTTTTGTGCCTTCTTTCTGCAGCCATTCTTTAAAGGGGCCTTTCAAAGGCTCTTCCTGCACTTAGTGAAACCACATCCCACCCTGGTACCCAGGTTTTTATTACCGGGTTCAAACCTAAACCTTCACCTATTTTTCTTTATGGTAAAACATCAAGGAATAATTTCTTTAGCCAATATGATAACTTACACGATACACATTTTATTTAAAACGTGTACCAGAGCTCTTTTCCTGTGACACATTCTCATTTCTCAACATAATTTTGACACTTTTACTCCTGAGTGTAACAGTCTGAAGATGTAGATGCAAAGCAGAGCTGTAATTAGCACATCGTTTGCTCTAAACTTCCTGTTCTAAAATAACGAGATACAGAGAAGGAAAAACTGCTGGACTGAGAGAAGGGATAGTCAAGAGCTCCTGAATAACCTGGGCCAGGCTGCTGGATGAGGAGCAGGTCTCCTGCAGCACTTGTGGCCCAGGAATTTGGAGGGCTCCCAGCAGGGGTTTCTAGCACAGGGATGTGGAAGGGCTCGATTCATCCTGCCATGCTCAGCCAGACCAGACTCCTGGGCTGTGCCAGAGCAGGGGGATCTGCTGCTCCCCTGGGACCTTCAGGATGCCATCCCAGGGACACAGGAGCTCAGAACAGCCATCTCCCCCTGGCTCTGCACAAGCCCCATACCATCCCAAAGGAGCTGAGCACAGAACCCCAACTTTATCTTCCTATTTTTATTGTTTGAGAAACACCAGGCTGCCCTCCACATCCCTCTCCAGCCAGTGCTGTTGTACAGGAGGTCTCACCCAGAGGGGAGATGGAAGTGAAGCTGCTTGTGCATCACCAGTCAATCCAATCTCCTTAAAGATAAGCTATAGCAGCCCATTATATTGTTTTGGCAGGAATTTTTACACCTCTACCTATTTTACATGAGTTATGTTAATGCCAGGGCCCTCTGAAGTTCGCCAGGTGACAGCCCAGAGAGCAGGGGACATGAACTGCTTTGCAGAGCTGAGGCACACACAGCCTAAGGCAGAGCACTTTGGGCATTTCGGGAGCTGCTCTAAAGCCTTCTGACAGCTCAGCTGGCTTTTAGAGCACTCTCTGTGCAGGATAATGGCCTGTTGAAATCCCCAGGCTTTTGACTCAGACCAGTTATTTACGTCTAAATTACTTTCCCTCATTAAGCTCAAACTTTAATTCCCAATATATTAAATTTGTGTTGTTCAAAACAATGACAAGTTCTTCTTTATTGGCTTTGTTCTGGCAATTATTAGATTAAGAATGCCATTACAAACTTGTCAAGACTTTCTGTAGCTGTAGTTTGATAGTTATAAACTGAACAGATTTTCACATCAATTTAGAGAGCAAAAAAATCCACTCTGCATTTGACAGCCCTGTACCAGCCCATTGCATCTTATTGAAATGCTGTGTCATTTGGATCCAGGAGATCCCGGGAAGGGCAGCTCTGAGTCCTGTGACATGCTGGGGGTTTGGGATCTGTTCTCCCTCCCCATTCCTCAGCACAGGGTGGACAGCAGCAAACCCAAGGGGAAATGCCTCACTCTTCTACTCACAGCCACATTGCTTTTACTTCTCCTGAGCATTAATAGGAACACAGGACCTGTTTGCTTATTCAGGGGCAATTTCACCTTTCCAAAAAGGTTTTCCTTGTCATGAAATCCCAGAGCAGTTTGGGTTGGAAGGGACCTTAAAGCTCTTTGCATCCCACCCTGTGCCATGGGCAGGGACACCTCCCACTGTCCCAGGGTGCTCCAAGCCCTGTCCAACCTGGCCTTGGACACTTCCAGGGATCCAGGGGCAGCCACAGCTTCTCTGCCCAACCTGTGCCAGGGCCTGCCCACTCTCAAATATGAGACTTTCTTCCCAATATCCCATCTAAGCCTGCTCTCTGGCAGTTTGAAGCAGTTTCCCCTCATCCTATCACTCCATGCTCTTGTAAATAGCCTCTCTCCATCTTTCAAAGCAATTTTCCAGAGCTATATATGCAAAACAATACTCAACAGCTCACATAAAATTAAAAAACAGGGCATGTACAGCAGGATGCAGCAGGAACCATCTTATGTTTTATCTTTAAGTGAAGAAATTCTTGCTAAATATTTATATTGAAATTCCCGAGTGCCTGAAAAGCTTTGAGGCCACGATTTTAACCCACACAAACACATGAGATGTATGTTATATATACAAACTTGCAGGCTTTTTTTAAGCCAAGTGCCACAGAGATAACGCCTGTAAGAGAAATCCTTTAGGTGCTGTTTTAGATCCAGCCCTTCAGAGCCTCTCCCGGGCATTGCAGCCCCAGAAACAAACACACCAGGAAAGGAAAACACCCCCAGATTTGGGGCCAGAGAAGTTCCCTTCCTCTCAAAGTGCTCTTCAAGCTTTTCCAGCATCAGAACAGACAACGCAGCAGGTTCTTGCCAGCAAGTGAAAGTCCACAGAGAAACCCACCTAACAGCAACCAGTTGAGCCAACAATTCCCTTTCCCCTCTCCATGGATCGTGCCTGAGCTCAGCCCTGTCCTGAGCCCTGGGAACAGCCCCTGGGAGCCGGGACACCCCAAACCACAGGGGATGGAGCCAGTGACCCCACCAAGCCAAGGGAGCCCCTTTTCCCCAAAACAGCCCCCTTTGGGAGGCAGGGATCACCAGGAGCTGCCAGTGCATCCCTCCCAGCCCAAGCCAAAGTCACTGTAAGGAGAACAATGAGCTAATTAGAGCATCCAACAGGCCGTCGGGAGCCTCCCCAGATGGGATCCTGTCTCCTTCGTGGGAACACAGCCCTCATTTGCAGAGCTACTTACTGAGGAACAAGAGCACTTCAGATCGTCCTTATAAATTTTATAGCTATGGGGTTTATTTTAAGGGGAGTTTAAGTGTTTGTTTGTTTTTCCCCTGGCTGGGGGTTGCTGCACCCCCCTGCAATGCCCTTCAAGTGCCTGGCAGGGCAGGACCAGAGGGCAGCCCTGCCCTGTCCCGCTTATCCCACCCCGGGAGCGCTTCCCGCACCTCCCGAGTCCCCAGAGTCAAGGGGGGAAGGCTTGAGAAAAACCTCTCTGCAGCAGAGATTGCGAACCCGAGAGGGATGGGAAAGGCGAGGCAGAGCCAGAGCCACACTCCCTTTGTTCCTCTGGGGGAAGGCAAGGAGCGCATCCCTCCATCCATCCCCTCCATCCCTCCCTCCCTCCCAGCGGGACAGCTCAGAGGCTGCAGAGGGCACTGCTCTGAGCCAGCACATCGCCCCGGGCACCCAGAACCCGTTCATAGCCCAGAGACTGTTCCCTGGCATCACTCATGGCATGACAGGATGGTCCCCTGCTCTTGGTGCGGGGTCGCAGCTGCCCCGCGGGGTTTGAGCTCCAGGAGGGTGAGAAATCCCCAGCACCCTGCACAGCTGGACCTCACTCCCACACCAAAACCAGTCAGGAGAGCTGCCTGCATTTACTCGTATCAACAAACATTAAGGAATGTTTCGTTTTTAGTAAAGAACATAAAAAATAATATATAATTTGCAGCAATAACAATATAAGCACAAAGTCGCCCCTTGGCTGCAGTTTTAATCCCAACGCTGCAGTCCCGCCCTGTTTTGCCTTGAGGTCCATTAAGAACTGGTAGTAAGAGGCTGGAGGATTCCTCCTGCACTCAGTGATCACTAATTATCCTCCGGGACACGTTCCCAGCAACGACTAAATGGAGATTACAGCACACACATACGGTATTCCTTAGCTGTGCTTTGCTTAAATCCCAACCAACACACTTCTCACCAAATTAAGACAGGAGAGGAGCACGCCACTGTTTTATAAACTTCCCAGCAAAACAATCGACGTCACAGCCAGCACACACCTCCCTCACCCATTTACATAATAAAACTGTATTCTAAAACACAGCCTAAAAACTACTCCTTTTTATAAGGTAGGATAGCTTCTATTTTACTAATATCTTTTAGGCATACACAGCAGCAAAGTCTTCTTCCTAGACAAGGAAAAGGCAACTTGAACATCCCACGTTATTTAGAATCCACCTGAGACTCCAGACCAGGCCAGCAACAGAAAAATCAAAAATAAAACACAGCACTCACCCCACAGAAGTTCAGAATCACCTCCAGCACTCCTCACTCTGTCCTTCCACCTTCCTTCTCTTCTCTGCCCTCAGAGCTCCCAATTTATTGCACCTTCAATCAGTGTTAATGAGCCCCAGCTGATTCCAATTTGGGGGTAAAGAGCTGAAGGCACCGAATGAAGCTCTGGGGAGGGGCTGCCCTTCCCTGTTAATGCACAGCACCTGTCAGCCCTTCCCTGTTAATGCACAGCACCTGGGCTGTCCTTCCCTGTTAATGCACAGCACCTGGGGTACCCTTCCCTGTTAATGCACAGCACCTGTCAGCCCTTCCCTGTTAATGCACAGCACCTGGGCTGTCCTTCCCTGTTAATGCACAGCACCTGGGCTGTCCTTCCCCTGTTAATGCACAGCACCTGGGCTGCCCTTCCCTGTTAATGCACAGCACCTGGGCTGCCCTTCCCTGTTAATGCACAGCACCTGGGCTGTCCTTCCCCTGTTAATGCACAGCACCTGGGCTGTCCTTCCCTGTTAATGCACAGCACCTGGGCACGTGTTAATGCACAGCACCTGGGCTACCCTTCCCTGTTAATGCACAGCACCTGGGCATGTGTTAATGCACAGCACCTGGGCATGGAGAGCTCACCTGGGCTGCCCTTCCCTGTTAATGCACAGCACCTGGGCATGGGGAGCCTCACCTGGCCCTCAGGGCTGCCCTTCCCTGTTAATGCACAGCACCTGGGCATGTGTTAATGCACAGCACCTGGGCATGGAGAGCTCACCTGGGCTGCCCTTCCCTGTTAATGCACAGCACCTGGGCATGTGTTAATGCACAGCACCTGGGCATGGAGAGCTCACCTGGGCTGCCCTTCCCTGTTAATGCACAGCACCTGGGCATGGGGAGCCTCACCTGGCCCTCAGGGCTGCCCTTCCCTGTTAATGCACAGCACCTGGGCATGTGTTAATGCACAGCACCTGGGCATGGGGAGCTCACCTGGCCCTCAGGGCTGTCCCTGGGGGGCTCCTGAGCCAGCCCCCATCACCTCCCTGAGCTGGGGCCAAAGGCAGAGCATGGGCAGCATGGCCAGGACAGGGCACATCACAGCCCGTGTCCACCCTGTCCTGCTCTTTGCAGCCATTCCTGGGGCAGCTCCTGCAGACAGGGCTGCAGAGAACCCAGGAGGGATGGAGAGGTGATGCCACGATGAAGTGCAGGAGCAGGAACGTGGGGTGGGGGCTCAGGGTCAGCAGCTTTGCTGGTGGGAGCAGGAGTAGGAAGGGCAAAGGCCTGTCCAGGCAGCAGCTCAGAATGTCTCTTGAGAGTAGGGTAGGGACAGGAGTAACCTTGGAAGGGTTAATCAGCCACTGCTGGCAGTCACCTTCCGACATGTACCCTGGGAAAAGAACTGCTATTTGGGCACTGAAGGTGCAGGGTGGTGACATAACACTTCTGTCTTCTCACTCCTTAGCTGATGGAAATGGTATACAGGTGTCTTTCTGGAATTAATTGGACTGATCCCATTCTTTTAGCTGCTTGTGCAGTTTCAATAACTCTCATGTTAAGGCAGCTGCTTCCTCAGCCTGGCACTGGAGTTGTAGTTGGTGTTACTCCTCACACAGCACCGACTGTACTGCCAGTGGCTCCCTGGGCACATCAATACCAACATTAATTATCAATAGCACAATTTAAGCCCTGACATGTGCACCTCTTGTGTCCTGACAGGCAATTTGAAGAGCTCAGGTTGCTTGAAAAATAATTCAGTTAATAGAGGAAGAGGAACCTTTTGCAACAGTGAAGTGGTGCCATGGAACAGCTGGAGTCCCCTCTGCGGGATGCTGCTGCTGTCCCCTCCCTGAGGCACCTGGCTCTGCCACCACGAGTTCCAGCAGCAAGGGCCCATTAAAACAGAGATGGCAGGGAAATAAAATGCTTATTCTGCTGTAAACCCCCCTAGTTATCCCAAGAGTAGAATTTAAACTGGACTCTGGCATGTGGATAATGAAAGGAGTAAATAGCAGGTCTCAAAAGCTGATGACTTGTAGAAGATTGAGCTCTGTGTGGTACAAGGTGCAAAAGACATTGTGTTGTGTGTCTTTCAGGAAAGGAAACTATGAATTTAGAAACCTCCCACGGGCTAATGACTTCCCAGGCAGTGGGAGCTGATGGTGGCTAACATCTCTCCAGGGATGTTGATACTCCTCAGGCACAAGGAGGATGTAGTTGTGGAAGAAGCAGATCATGATCTACAAATCTGACAACATACAGAAGAAGCTGCTTCTTCTACAGGAGATCTACAGTGGATCATGCCAAAGTAGATGAGTAGAAGATGCTGTTCCCTGTGTGAGATGTAATGGGAGGTTTTCCAGGCTTTTCACCTGTTTATACGTCTTTTCCATCTGTTCAGTGGGGTGACCAGGAAATTATAGCTTGTCCCATTCAGCTCTCTGGCATATTCAGTTCCTGGGAGGGCAGTGCCCACCACCAGCACCCCATGTGTGCCAGCCTGGGGCAGGCAGAGCAGGTGCTGGGGAGAGTCCAGGCTCTTGCACAACATTGCCCCCCAATTCCTCACTGACAGTTTCCTTGGGAGCACTTCCCAGCCAAATCAAGAGATTGTTCTCCAAAGACAGGCAGCTGGGTAAATGTCAAGAGCTCAAAAAGTAAATTATAGTGCAAACAGGTTTGATATTTCTATGAAATGAAAGTTAAGCACATTTCTTTTTAAAATACAGAATTTTATTTAAAGCAAGAGAAAACCTTCCATTGTGACCTTTATGAGATCCCAAACAGTGACAAATTTGGTCATTACAAATAACCTTTTCCTAGCAAGTACCTCACCAGTGGGGACTTCTTTGCAGTAAGAGATGTAAATTAATTTCCATCTACAAAACAATAAATAAGAATCTTTTAAGATACCAATTCTACAGCAAAATATGAATCACAAAAACCCAAGGCAAAAGGCACCTCGATGGCAGGTGTTATTTTCTGTGCAGCATTCTGGGAAGCCAAGTCTGTCACTCCTCCACTACTCCAGAAGTGAATAAATACTCCAGGATTTGCCTTGCTATTTGTCTCTATGATTAACCCGACGGTGAGAATGAGATCATTAACCTGCAATGACTTGTGTGTTTAGAGATCTCATCACGCCTGTGGTGCTGTGCTAGGCAAACTAAAAATACCCCACATTTTTCATTTTTCTTTTAACTTTACACTGACAAACATTATTCTATAGATGTAAATGAGAAAGAAAAATCAATGGTCACTGAATGAAACCTGAGAATCTCAGCAATTAACCCCCAGAGCACTAAATCGTGTCCTGTGATGCACCATCAAACTAAGGAGGGGCTTCTTGAGACAAAATGTTCTTCTTTTAGCAATGGGCACTTAAATTTGTTGGTGTTTCTCAAAGCACGAGTCCCACAGTCCCATTCTCCTGTGAACATGTGGAGACCAAGACCCAGAGGCTGCACTGCCTGTTCATGATCAGGCACAGAGCCTGCCCAGCAGGGAAGGGTTATGTGCCTCATCCCAGTGGCCGTGGCAGCCCCTGCACTTCAGAGGAGAGCTCAGTGTGAGCCAGGGCTGAGCTGCTGCTCGCAGCTGGTGAACACTTGGGATTTACCCTGTCAGCTTTATCCCATCAAAAAGGTGCCACAACCCCCTGCTCCCACCAAAAAGGGCACCACTTGGAGGGCTTTGGGCACAACAGTGTCCCCCAAACCTTCCACATGCCCCTGGTGCTCCCTGGTTGGGACTGACAGGGGATGCAGGTGCCACGGGGCAAAAGAGACATAAAGGGGGGACAATAAAGGGGTGTTTCCTCCTCCTCAACACTTCATATCCCTCCCTGAGACCCCACTGCCAGCACAGCAAAGCCTGACAAGAGAGGGATGTCTCAGCCACGAGGGAATGTGCAGAGGAGAAAAAGGGAAAGCAAACTGACTTTTCTTCACTGGAGTCCCCATAGTTAAAGTACCATGTTGTCTCCATTGGCTCTCTACTGGAAATTGAAACTCTTTTCAATATTTAGGATTAAAAAAGTTCTCTAAGTATGACAGTGCATTAAAAATATTGATAATAAATTATTTCCTTTTTCACAGTGTCATAAGCCCAGCCTTTGCTTCACATTCCCTAGCAAGGTGTAGCATTTGCTATTTAATTATATCTAAAATAGAAAATGCAGTATCTGCTCCACTGTTGACAAACTCAGGATATAACAAGGAGTCACATGTTAAAACATTTCTGTGATAATTACAGGAAGAACTCCCTCTTCATTCCCACCCTGGTCCTGAGGAGGTGTCCCAGGGCTCTGGGGGATGCTGTGGGACCAGAGCAGGGACACGTGGTGGCTGCTGGAGATAAAAGCCCTGCACAGTTTGCCAACCCTGCAGCTCCATCAGGGGCTCTGTAAACAACAGCTCCTTAAACAAACAAGATGAAAGAACTAATCAGCACATAAATCTTCTCACACCAAGACATTAGAGGCAAAATATTTATAAAAGAGTCATATAGTTTTCTATCTGGAGATGATGCATGGAGCATGGAAACACCACTGGAATAAACACCACAGTGGCACCTGCAAGAGTGACACCATCATCATCATCATCATCTGCATTCCAGAGCATGAGTGATGCCTCTGGCCAGGGGTTCTGCTGATCACAAACCCCTCTGGGCTCTGCCCCAGGGGACAGGGAGATACCCATGGGGACCCGAAAAGTGGCCAAGCACAGCCATCCACCTCTGCATGACTGCCACCTGCCTGGAGCACAGCAGGACATGGGTGTGCTACAAACTGCCCAGAGATGGTGAAATCAAAGGAACATGAAGAATTCAGAGGGTGTGAGCCTGGTCCCCACCCCAAGGAGGCTTCGAGCCCCTCTGGGGGGCTCTGCAGAGGAGCCCACCAGGCACCAGGGCAGGCACAGCAGTTTGGGCCCTTTGGGTGCCAGCACAGCTTTTCTCCTTTGCTCCAGAACTCCAGGGACTACAAATCCCTCCAGTTCACTGGCAACTTCACAAGCTGACAGTGAGGGTGCAATAGGAATTGAAACTTTTGTCATTGATGTCCAGTCTGTGAACCCCTGAAATCAATAAACTGCAGGTGCCACTTGCCCTCTGCACCCCAGGAACTGCATCTTGACACCAAAATAAAGCTCTGCAATAGCTCCTTGCCTTTCCATATATGCTGTTGCTAAGCTGCCAAGGCATCTGACTTCAGCATATTTTTACAACTGAGCTGAAAGGAAATATCCCAAAATCTATGTAAAAATCCCTACTTTTCCATTTGTAGTTTAGCTGTCAGGTGAAAAAAAGTTCAGGACATAGAAGCCTGACAGCAAAAGGAATTGAAGGCATGTTCAGGGGGAAAAAAGGAAAAAAAATCTGTTTAGATAGCACAATTCCTGCATCTTGGCATTGAAGAATTGCTCTCCAATGCCCCAAGCCCCTGCTGGATTGGTGCTGGGATCGCTGCAGCCCTGGCCCAACATCCCCCTCCTCGGGGCTCTGGCTGGAGCCCACCCTGAGGGAGGCTGGAAGAAACAATCATTATATAGACACAGTTCCCTGGTTTTGGAGTGCCAGCTGTGTCCCTGAAGCTGCTCCAAACCCATAAAGGAAATCTTTGCTGTGAACTCTGTGACTCAATAAACTGATGCACAAAGTTCCTCATTACTGAGGCGAGAAGGAGGATTAGAGTTGGTGTCTTTTCCTTGCATCCTGGCTTTATTGCTCCCACCTCTGTTTCAATTTGTGTGAAGATTAGGGGAGAGAAGGACTTGGAAAAGAGGAATTCCCCAGTTGCCTGGCTTTGGGCATTGCTCAGTTGGTTTTGCTTTGTCTTCATCATTCTCCAAAAATATAATTATTAGCCACTTAACAACTCTTGGAGCTGTATCTCCTCTACCCTTCTTTCTTCATTCCTTCTTCTGTTTTTCCCTTGATGTTTTCTGCCTCTGCTTATCATCATCATTGTGACAAATAGAGTTTTACAGATGAAACTGCTTTTCTTGCTGTAATTCCACTACCAAAAGAATGTTAATTAGAGTTGCTTATGTCTCAGAAGCTGTTTAAATTGTACTGTAAGATCAGCCCCTATTCTTCACCTCGGTGCATGACTCCCACTGTTGCTGGTAAAGAAATAGTTCTGACGATTTGAAGACTGGATTTTTTTGTTTTGCTTTTTTTTTTCTTTTACTCTGGGTAGTATAAAAAGGAAACAAAGTTCAGCTCTCCAACTTAGGGTCTGTCAAAGAGCCTCTGAATGTCACAAGCACAAAAAACCCATTTCTTTCCACAGCTCTGCTGGAAATTTCCATCTCTGGCTTCTCCACAGGGGCTCCTCGTCCCCAAAGGCTTTATGGATAAAGGCAGTGGCTGCTCTGCAATCACAGCGTGCCAAAACTTGCATTATTTTCTGGGAAGGAAGGGCTGGCTTTTGGAAATATCCTCACTCCATGAAAATGTCCCACACCAAAATAAATTCCCTGATGGCATTTGGGAGAAAGGCAATGTCTCGTGGGGTATTTTGGGGAGTGCAGAAGTTATAAGGGACATTTTCCAGATTGGGGAGTGTCTGTCTCTTGGTGCTGGGGGTGGGAGGGAGCTCTGTTCTGGCAGATGGGGCCAGTCCTGCTCCAGCTTGCTGTGTGCAGCCTCACTGCTCCCAGGGAATGATGCTGCTCCCAGGGAATGATGCTGCTCCCAGGGAATGATGCTGCTCCCAGGGAATGATGCTGCTCCCAGGGAATGATGCTGCTCCCAGGGAATGATGCTGCTCCCAGGGAATGATGCTGCTCCCAGGGAATGATGCTGCTCCCAGGGAATGATGCTGCTCCCAGGGAATGATGCTGCTCCCAGGGAATGATGCTGCTCCCAGGGAATGATGCTGCTCCCAGGGAATGATGCTGCTCCCAGGGAATGATGCTGCTCCCAGGGAATGATGCTGCTCCCAGGGAATGATGCTGCTCCCAGGGAATGATGCTGCTCCCAGGGAATGATGCTGCTCCCAGGGAATGATGCTGCTCCCAGGGGTGGATGATGCCCCCAGGAATGGATGTTTCTGCCGTGCTCTGATGGGAGATAAAATGCTGCCCACGACCTTACTGTGAGGGGTTCAGTGTGTCACACCGAGCCAGCAGGGATTGATGTGGCAGGACAATTGGTGTTAGAGGGGATGGTGCTCATCCTTGGCTTGACCAAAGCATTCCCTTGGGCTGGTGAGTGATACACGCAGCCAGAGCAGGGAGAGGGAAGAGCTGAATTGTAACCAAAGCAGCAGAAAAGATCTAATGGCAGCAAATGAATTGAACTGACAGGGGGCCGTCCCCATGAAATGGAGTGGAGCGCTCGGCGGGATCTCGGGCGCTCGGGAGAGGGACAGTATTTGCTGTCCCTATTGCACTTGCTGTCCCTATTGCACTTGCTGTCCCTATTGCCGGGAGAGGGGCAGCACTTGCTGTCCCCATTGTCGGGAGCAGGGTGGCACTTGCCGTTCCTATTGTCGGGAGCGGGGCAGCACTTGCTGTCCCTATTGCCGGGAGCGGGGCAGCACTTGCTGTCCCTATTGCCGGGAGCAGGGTGGCACTTGCTGTCCCTATTGTCGGGAGCGGGGCAGCACTTGCTGTCCCTATTGCCAGGAGCAGGGTGGCACTTGCTGTCCCCATTGCCGGGAGTGGGGTGGCACTTGCTGTCCCCATTGCCGGGAGAGGGGCAGCACTTGCTGTCCCCATTACCCGGAGCGGGGCAGCACAAAGCAGGATGTCCCCTCCGTGGCACTGCTGTGACAGCCCCAGCATCACAACAAGTCTCTCCACTTCACCTCAAATTAAAACGCTGGCTTGGGGAAATCTCCCGGGGATTGTTTCCATCGAGTGGGAGAGAGGGAAGAAACACTCACCTGGTTTTCTCTTTCTGTTTCCCCCCTTCCTTTTGTTTTTCTAAGAGAACACACAGTAATGTTCTGTGAAAAGGATGTCACTATGACACTGCTGAGATGTGCTCAAAAAAAGGACAGATTCATATAAATTATTTATGATTAATGTATTATACTTCACCAGAGCAACTTAAATAGAGAGATTTCAGTATTTCTTATCATCATGATGGATATGTAAAAAAGCATTAGCAGCAAATACCTGCTGCTAATAAGCAGGTGGAACAGGCAGAGGGTTCTGTTTGGGTGAGAAAAGGAGGAGAGTGGGAAACCCCAGGAAGGTGTTTGCAGCATCCCACTTGTGGCACATCCAGGGCGTGGGCTCTGCTATCCAGGGGTGCTCTCAGCTGCCAAAATCCCATCTGCCCTCCTGGTCTGAACCTGCCCTTGTAGGAATATGTGCACCTCATAGCAATTGGAAAAGTTAAAGGGTTAACCATTATAATGAACAATTTTTTTTCAAAAGGAGCATAATTAACTACTTATTTTACACACACACACACACACACACACACACACACACACATATATATATATGACTATATTATATAGTTTCCTACCTACAGTAGGTGACATCATTCCAGGATCTGAAGGGACACCACAGGAAAGATGTAGAGAAACTATTTACTATTTATTATTTACTTTGTCCTGGAGTGGCTTCCCACTGCCAGAGGGCAGGGGTAGGTGGGATGTTGGGAAGGAATTGTTCCCTGGGAGGGTGGGCAGGCCCTGGCACAGGGTGGGCAGAGAAGCTGTGGCTGCCCCTGGATCCCTGGAAGTGTCCAAGGCCAGGCTGGACAGGGATTGGTGTCTAATGGAAGCTCTTCCTGCCTTGGCAAAATCCTGGAACTGGCTGATCTTTAAAGTGCCTTCCAACCCAAACCATCCCATGATTCTGTGACTATTTCAGGCATTTTCTAAATAATTTATAAACACAAGGCATTGCAGCAGAGAGTGATCATGTCCTCCTTGCTCACATAATTTCTTGCTTTCCCTTGGATTTATGGCACAGACACAGACCTGAGTGGGCAGGAAGAACAAGGGGTAGATGGGCCAGGAAGGAGTGCCAGGTGGGAGCACTGGCCACGCTCTCAGCAGCTCCAGAGGGTGCCCGGAGGGGCCGGGAAGGGGTTCAGGGGTGGGTACAGGCATAGCAGGGGGGGCAGGACAACAGGGGCAGGATGTGGTGCACGGTGAACAACCTGGCCTCCAACCCAATAATATACACTGAAAAACAAAATAAAAAGGAAAAAAAAGCGCACTAAACTGTGTACTAAATCTGCTTTGAAAAGCTGTGACCCACTTGGAAAGCCTCACAGCCTCCCTGCCAGCTGACACCAGTTCACATTCTAAATTTTTACTGTCCCGGTTGTGACGATTTAATAATGAGCATTGTCAACCTCCATCTTTAAATTTTAATTGCTAAAAA
Organism: Campylorhamphus procurvoides; assembly: GCA_013396655.1. Taxonomy (NCBI): domain Eukaryota; kingdom Metazoa; phylum Chordata; class Aves; order Passeriformes; family Dendrocolaptidae; genus Campylorhamphus; species Campylorhamphus procurvoides. Next base: position 168,885 of record WBMV01008472.1, read on the forward strand.
TTCATCTTTGAAGAATATTTTTCAGTATCAAGAATGTAAATAGCAATAGGGCCAACCAGGAATAATATGAATAATTCAGCCTTACAATATGCAAGTTTTATACTTGGAAATGAGTGATTCATTCCTCCTGTATATTCAGTCATCACAGTGCAGATGCTAAAATATGGGGAAAAAATGGGAATAAGCCATAATTATTTGATGGCATCGTAGCATTAGAATTTTTTAGATTGTATTTTAATTATAACGTACCTTAGAGCACCAATTTCACGCCCTGAGTTTATACAGGAGCCAGTTTACTTGGGAACAGGCAGTGCCTGGTGCCTGAGGGAGGTTTGCTGGTGCCTGGGGTGGGTCCCAGCTCTCTCCAGGGTGGTGATGGATCCCCTGGTGCCAGGCGAGGCTGGGTGGCACAGGCAGTGCAGGTGTCCCCTGGAGCCCTGGCATCCTGACACCTCCTGGCTCCCGGCTCTGTGTGCCCACTCAGCTCCAGTGGCATCGGAGGGGTTTGTTGGGAGCCCAGTCCCCTTGGCACGGAGTGGAGATGGGAGCCAGGGGAGCCAGCCCTGCCCTGTTCCCACCATCCCCACAACCCCACTCAGCTCCAGTGGCATCGGAGGGGTTTGTTGGGAGCCCAGTCCCCTTGGCACGGAGTGGAGATGGGAGCCAGGGGAGCCAGCCCTGCCCTGTTCCCACCATCCCCACAACCCCACTCAGCTCCAGTGGCATCGGAGGGGTTTGTTGGGAGCCCAGTCCCCTTGGCACGGAGTGGAGATGGGAGCCAGGGGAGCCAGCCCTGCCCTGCTCCCACCATCCCCACACCTCCTCCGGGGGAGGGAAAGAATGAGAGAAGTTCCTCTCTCCTCCAATGACCCAGAGGTGTCAGTCTGCTCCTGCAACCAAACCACAGAGATTCCAGTGTTTTCTAATTTGGTAAAACTCCTTTTCCTTCTCTAACTTTGGAATTTCTCCTTTTGTCCTGTAATGAAAATACCTGCCTTCAGGTTGGTGCTGGGGTGTGCCCAAAGGCAGCACCCTGAGGGTTTCCCTCAGGAGACAGTCCTTGAATCCTCCTTTTTTTACTTACAAACTCTCTCTGTAAGCAAACAGAATTAGGAGCACAGGGAGCTCCACCCCACGCTGGTCCAGGGCAGGTGAGGTGGTGCTGGCCCCTGCCCCTCCAGCAGAAGGAAGGCAAACCCAAGGACACCTGGCCATGCCCTGCAGGTTCAGGAGGTTCTGGGCACACACAGGATCCATCCTGCTCCACATTGCACCTACAGTTCTGCACCTCAGCAGCTTCAATATTGTGACTCCCAGAGTGGCTGCAAAGGTGGCTGTGGGGCTGCCTGGGGCTCCAGCTCCTCTCTGCCATTCATCCCACACCTTCATGGCAAACCTCCTGTCTGGATCCTCATGTTCTTGACTCCCAAAGTTCTTTCTAAACACAGAAATAGGGACCCCGGTGAGCTGTGCTGAGGCACTTATGTGGAGTCAACTTGAGCTGCCCAAGTTATTGCACCACCCTCCCCGCACAGAATTTGTCCCTACTCTCTGATCTGACCCCCCTGTGTCCCTCTGAACCCCCTGCTCTGTTTGGGGGGAGCTTTGAGGGCTCCCAGCCCCAGCCCTGCTGTCCTGCCCACACCTGCCCACGTCCACCCTCCCACCCTGCACTTGGCCAGGTGTGCTGGATACCTGAGCAAACCCTGGTGGTAAAAGCCAACCAAGAGCCCATCAGAAATTACCTGTTCCCCTCTTTGATAGGCAATATATAACTAATTGCTGCTGAGGCTCCTGCTGGGCCCCACAGCACACACGAGTGAGCAGGGACAGGACAGGCAGGTGTCTGAGGGCAAGTGACAATAAATATGCACATCCAGAGTTAATACTAAAGCATTTTCCTTACTACTTCCACTTTACTTATTTGTAGCTGCTGGAGAAGCAGGCATATTAGAATATTAATTTTCCGCTTTACTGGAATGATTTCAGAGTCAAGTGCTGTCAGAATGCTGGATGCAAATGGGAGCAGGGAGGGTGGGACTCACAATAATCCACTTCACCACCTTGGGTAGAAAGGTCTGTTTATTTGCATTTTCTTTTTTGGTGCCTTCTCCAGATGATTCAGAACTGCTTTGGAGAAGGCTGTGTAGATCTGCAGCACAGAATCTGCTGCCTGTCCTGCTCCTGCAGCCCTGTCTGCTCCATGGAAGGGGTCAGCAGGGATCTTCCCATGGAAGGGATCTGCCCATGGAAGGGATCAGCAGGGATTTATCCATGGAAGGGAACAGCAGGGATCTGCCCATGGGATCTGCCCATGGAAGGGGTTGTGGGCTCAGAGACAGAACCAGGCTGAAAGCTGAATTGGGCATTTTCTTCTGAATTTGCACACCCCTTCTTGCAAATGGCCAGCTTTGTGCTTTCACTGAAATATGCATATTCTGCTTATTTGTTCACTTAAATTCTTCCCCCTGGGCTGAGGTGTCAGAGGGAACAGCATTTTGTGGCTGCCCAAGCAATCCCAGCTAGGCTTGTCCCATGGGGAGAGACCCCCTCCTTGGGGAGGCACGATGGGAAAGTCAAGGTCAGAGCAGCAATAGGCAGGGCCTTGTCAGGGCTCAGCTGCCATGTGGTGCCTTGATATCAAGTAATAAATTGGGTGTTTTCCTCCTCCAGAAAAAATGAGTCATCCCCTGAGCAGGGAGGAGAGGAATGTACCCAAAAGACCTTTCTTACAAAGGCAGTAATGTTATGTGGGTAGCAATAATGTTTAATTTTAATTAGCTGTTAATATTTTGGGAGGGCAGTTGGGGTTTTGTACACAGTGATATTGACAGTTTGCTCATTTTGTGGATTTTAATATCAGATCAATTGGTTTAGGCAGCTGGGGAGAAGAGTCTTGGTACTCTTTGAGATAAAAAATGCTGTCCTTTTCTTCAATAAATCCAATCCAATCATTATTAAATCTTTTGGTAAATATCTTGGAGAAATTAGGTCTCCTAGTGTTTGTGCTCATGGATCAAAGAGAGGAGGATGGAGTCAGACGGTTTCCAGGTAAGCAAACAGGGAGAGTTTGTTATTTCAGGTCAGGGATGGAGTGCTACCTACAACAAATAAACCAGCACAAGCCACAGACACACAGATTTTTTTTGCAGGTACCACACAAAGCAAGAAGTGCTCCAGGCACTCCTGGAGCTGTGCAGAGACCAGAAACACCTTCTGCACAGTGTGAAAACACAGAGCTGGAGATTTATCATCCCCTGGTGCAAAGATGCTGGAGCAGAGCCACAGCATGGTGGGGAGGGAGCCATACCAGGAACAGCACTGTCACTGTCCTCTCTGGGACATGGGGGACAGCACTGTCACTGTCATCACTGGGACATGGGGGACATCACTGTCACTGTCCTCACTGGGACATGGGGGGACAGCACTGTCACTGTCCTCACTGGGACATGGGGACAGCACTGTCACTGTCCTCATGGGACATGGGGGACATCACTGTCACTGTCCTCACTGGGACATGGGGGACAGCACTGTCCTCACTGGGACATGGGGGACAGCACTGTCACTGTCACTGTCCTCAGTGGGACATGGGGACATCACTGTCACCCTCCTCTCTGGAACATGGGGGGCAGCACTGTCACTGTCCTCTCTGGGACATGGGGGGACAGGCACTGTCACTGTCATCACTGGGACATGGGGACATCACTGTCACCCTCCTCTCTGGAACATGGGGGACAGCACTGCCACTCTCCTCTCTGGGACATGAGGGGCAGTACCACCCCTCTCCTCTCTGGGGCAGTGACTGCCAGAGCAGTCCCTGTGCTGGACGGGTGTGCTGCTCGTGCCATGTGGGTGTGATGGCAGCAGGTCCTGGGCATGGGGCACAGGGGGCTGGGGCACATGCACAGGGGCTGCCCAGGAGGCATTTTAACTCCTACGAGCTCTTCCCTCAAGTTCACAGGATCGCCAAGGATGGGATCTAAGGGATCTCATGGATGGGACCCTCAGTGACCCTTGACAACACCCTCAGCCCTCCCAGCCCAGCTCTCATATCACATCTGCCCTGTTGTTGTTCCCTCCAAGGGCAGAAGCAAACGTGTGGAGTTTGTAATTTCAAGTGATTGGTTGCCCGCACCTTTAAAGGGCTGAGAAAGGCATTAATTACCTCTCTTAGCATTGGCTCCTGCAAACGTGTTGCTCGGTGCCTTCCCCGAGCCAGCAGTGCTGCTGCTGCTCAGCCAGAGACAGACACAACATTCTGAAGGGATCCAGCAGTGCCCAAATCTTCTGCAGTTCCCCAGCCCCCGTCACAGGCGGCTCCAGGACAAACCTGCTGCTGGGATAAGATCACATTTGAAATTTTGATATCTGCTTTAAAAGGGCAAACCCTGCCAGCTGACAAATAATAAGTGGCCCTTTTGTATTCTGTTCCATTCTCAGCCATTTCTCATGCCTTAGCAAGGTGAAGCTTTCCAATCAAGGGACGGCAGCACGGGCAAGTGGAGATAATGTATTTTGATGGAGGTCTGTAATGAATATGGTATTTATGAAGATGCAAGTCATTAAAAGAAGCCTTGCATGGTTGTTGCACATTATTTTATTGATTTTCCCAAATGCACAGATCAAGGCAAGGATCATACTGTACAAGAAACATTTCAATTTCTAATCTTTAATTTGATAAAGCATTGCAGTATTTGTTGATTTGTGTCATTGAAGTGTTGGAGGGCTCATTGCCTGTACACACACTGTGAATTCCAAATTCAGGGTGTGCTCTGGGAGAAGAGGACTCGAGCAGTGGAGAGTAATGGGGGAAGTTCAGGGAGAAGATGGGGGTCAGCACTCCTCTTTTCAATCCTTTGTTCTGTGAGCAGGTGTGGGCTGAGCTGACTCCCCTGAAGTCAGTTCTAACTCTGCTCCTTCTTGTGGCACTGATGGAACAAACTCCTTGTAGACATGACAGGTGTCAAACAGAACGCCCTGGGGGATGAGGAATCATCTTTACCAGGAGAACAAACACAGCCTGAGCGTCAGCACTGAGAAATCCCTGCAGCCTCTCTCCAGTAGGTGTCGGTCAGTGTGCATTGACCATCGCTGGTGTTCATACCCCAGGAGGGAAGTTTGGGTGGGGCTGGTGCTCCTGGCTGGGGCTGCTCCAGCTGCTGCACAGCTGGGCAAGGACACTGCCCTGAGGAACCTCCGCTCCTGGGGTTTGCCCTTGTTTATTGAGAAATCAGCTGGTGCTCGTGCTTCTCACCATCCATCACTGCATGTTTGGGGGGCATTTAGCTTACTGATTGGTTTTGCGTGACATCTGCAGTGCAACCCCTCGATTTTTTGCCTTCTTTTATATAAATATATATATATTTACTGATTTTGTATAATAGAATATGCCTTTCTTAATTTATTTAAGAAGATAGGAATACAAACCTTCTTAGGGGACAGTGTGAGGTGAGGAAATGCATGCACAGATTTGATGAATGTCCTCACTTCTTAAACATGTTCTTACTCCTGAGAGGGAACAAAAATTACCTTGAAAAGGCTGATTTTGTCCCCCTGTTGCTCGTTGGCACTGTGCCCTGGTGGGGAGATCAGAAAGGGAGAATGACCCTTTTCTGGGTGACACAAAGTGGGAGACAGAAGGTGGGAGAACAGGGTGACACCAGCAGTGACACTGAGCCTGGGACTGAGGCCACACAGGCCAGTCCTGCTGCTTTAGCAGCCCTGTGGTCAAGAGCAGGAGCTGCTGTCCATCCCCAGTGGTCACCAGTGGCCACCAGTGCTGGTGTGTGATGGCAATGCTGCCTGGCTTGTGCTTTATGTACACAGATGGTGTCTGGATTTCTTTTAAGGTGGGCAAAAGGCAGTGATCAGGCAGAACGTGCAAATGCCAGCTCAGATGAATCGCTTAATAATAGATTATTGTTTTCTGTATCTGATCAGCAAAGTCAGGTATAAACAAGTCCTTGGGGAAGAAATGAAGGGAAAAGAACCAACAAAAAAAGAAGAATTGGAGTGTTCTTGAATCCCTTATCTCAGTGCAGAATAACCTCCATCCTGATGGGGATGAATTGCAGTTTAATGTGTGTCTGCTGTCTTTGTCTGGGGCTCCTTCCTGCAAAGAAAGGGAAGCTCTTCACCTCTGCTTGTGAGCAGAGCTCAGCAAGGGCTGGGATGAAAGAAGGTGGGGAGTGATTTGAAAGGACAGGGGCTCCCACTGTACTCTCACAGAGCCCTGCATGCTGGGAAGCTCTTCCTTTTCCCTGTGCATTCCCAGTGAAGGATGGCAGTGCCACGGGCAGGGCTGTGGAACCCCAGGAACACCAGGAGGACAGGAAGAGTGTGAGTCTCAGCAAACACGGGGCAGGCAGAGCACAGTGAGCAGCAGCCACAAACCATGGGAGGGAGGCGAGGAAAGGTTCCATCCTCAGGCTGTGGAGCTCCTGAGGAGGTTCCCACCTTCCTGCCCATTCTCCTGAAAATACAGCAAATCAAACACTATGGGCATTTTCAAAATTAAACTCATTGGTCTATGAAATGGGTTGAGCATGTGCACACTATTTTTCCAATACTGATTTATTGGTATTGATTATCTGCTCTCTGAGCCTTCCTGCTGTCACCCCACACTAACAACTGCCAGACCCTGGGGCACACTGGTGCAGGTGTTTGTCAGGATGGTGTTGGGAAAGGCACCCAGACTCCATCAGGTATGGATTGAGGTGCTGTTTGCTGGACCTAATGCTGGCAGGGAAGAGCAGGAGGTATGGGAATGTCCCCTCAGCTGCTGGGACCCCAGCTGTCCCACCAGGCACGTCTGAGAAGCACCTCAGCATTTTAGTCTGCAGAGCTCTTACGGGATTTTCCTGGGAGCAAACAACCCTATCCACTGTCCCCACTGCCAAACAACTGCAGTTCACATCCTGAGGCAGGCAGGGAAGTGCTGGGGGCAGTGGGAGCTGCCCCAGGTCTCTCACTGGGACCAGCCCTTCCCTCTGTCACTGGGGTACCCAGCACCCCCCAGCCCACATGGGGCTGCTCCTGGTCACTCTGGGGACCGTGGCTGTCTGGAGAGGACCATGAGCAGGGCAGAGACTGAGACCTTTGCAAATGGGATCCATATGGATGAGGCAGTGCAGCCACTCCTGCTGGATGCTGTCGCCTTCCCAGCAGCACTCATGTAATTTCCAATGAATTTTCATGAGACAGAAACCTTTCCCACTCCCTGCCATACTCCAGCAGAATTCCTTCGGGTCTGCAATGTCTGCATTAAACACCAGGTGACTGCCTGACTCCCAAGAGTGTTGTATGATAAATAAAATACTGCTTTTGTCTGGGGAGCCATTATCCCCTTGCTGCATAAGAGGGTCTATGATTTGGTTTGTGCTGCTGACATCCTGCTTTCCAAGAACAATGTAGATTATTATCCTTAAGTAGAGGAATCACAGTGCTCAATGGAAACTCAGATCCCTTCCTGAACTTGAGATTTGTTGTCCCAAATCTGTAGTTTCCAGATTTTCACTCCATTAATTTCCTGTCCAACACCGTTTTTTCTGAAGCAGCTCCCACTCCCAGCTGTGCTCCTGAACTTGAACACCTTCATTCAGTAGCTCTTTTTTCCTCACTCTGAACAAATATTCACTTTTTGGCATTTACCATTTTTTAATTTGTTGTTCCTTTGTTGTACTCACTTTACAGACTTTAGAATTCTCCACATTACACGCCCCACACTGGCAATGTGAGCTCACCAGTGCTGAGTACAGACAGACAAAGGGGGTTGTGCAGGGCTGCAGTGGGGTGCCCAGGGATGGGGTGCCCAGGGATGGGGTGCCCAGGGATGGGATGGCCAGGGATGGGGTGCCCAGGGATGGGGTG
>WBMV01008472.1:185341-418342 GCA_013396655.1 Campylorhamphus procurvoides
AAAAAGAAAAGAAAAAGAAAAAGAAAAAGAAAAAAGGGAAGGAGAGGAGAGGAGAGGAGAGGAGAGGAGAGGGAGGGGGAGGCACCCCTTTGCTGATGCCCATGCCACAAAGGCACTGACTGTGCTGCAGCACGAGAGCTTAAAGTGATGCTCACAAGAGTGGGGCGATTACTCAGTTTGAAATGACAAGCCCCATACTTTCTGTCACCTTCCTTTGGCTGCAGAAGAAAGGCAGATGGTCACATTGTCTGTCTTAGCCAGAGCAAGACGCCTGTTTATGCAAACCTTTGAAGATTTGGCAAGGTGCAAATCCCAGGCTGGGGCGGCCGAAAGTGCAGTGTGGAAAAGGCTCTGTGAAACCAAACAAAAGAGTACAAGCTGTGGCATTAACTGGCAATGTGGAAACAAACCCCCAGCCCCTGGCACATATGCTGGGGGGGTTCGAAGATGGGGTGACTGAGCTTCGAAGGAAAAAACCGCAGCCACCCCAAGATCCCCCAGCCTGTCCAATTAATATTCTTTCTCATTAAAACTGCCATTAACCTGCTTGTTAAATTACCATGTTTATTAGTAAAAAAACTAAAACACACACATACCCTGTAATGACAGAGCGTCAAACAAGGAAAAAAAATAAATGCTAATTTCGAGTGAAGGCGTGAAGAGGTCAGCAGTATTTTATCCTGTTATTACTGTCTCCTCCATATGGTTGTATTTTCCATTTTGTTTTTTCTGTGACAAGAGGTGAAGACCTAGGAATGCATGAACATGATTAATTATTTGCAGAAAAACAACTTCTCAAACTTTTACATTTTAAATGAAAAGGGGAAAAACCCACTGAGTTTGAGAAGCCCTGCAGAGTGGGTAGGGAAACAAAACAGGTGAGAACACACATGACAGGAATGGGGTGATTTATTCTTCCCTTTCCAGTCACTTCCCTTGGTGACAATACCGAGAAAAAGCTGAGGAAAAGTTACACCCCCACAGAATCACAGAATCATGGAATACCCTGAGCTGGAATGACACACAAGGATCATGGGGTCCAACTCCTGGCCCTGCACAGACACCCCAACAATCCCACCGTGTGCCAAGACACAGGTTAAGGTGTTTGGTCCCCAAAAATGAACTCGTTCCCATTGCCCAGTCTCTCCCATTTGCACAGGCTCTCCCACTTCCATGTGCAGAAGATGCCAGGTTAGTTCTGTTCCCAGTGGGTGGACATGTCCCTGCTCTCTGCAGTGGCTCTTTTCTGTGCTGCTTTTCTTCAGCTGAATTTCAGTGTCTGTAGGTGTTATTTTGGGTACAAATAGCACCTCCTGTTATTTGTTAAGACTTCTCCCATTACAGACCAAATCCCAAATCTCAGAGGGGTTTTTTTCATCTCACCACCCAAACTGCAAATTCCAGCCCTGCATGAAAAATGTGCTTTCCCAAAAGTTGTGATCCACTGCCCATTCCCAGGGTGTCTTTGCCTGAGCCCCCTCTGTGACCTCTGAGGGGCCATTTGGGACAGCTGGAGGATGTTGGGGCTACACATGGTGAGGGGGCAATAATAGGGAAGACAGAGCACAAGGGCGCCCACTTCCAATATAGAAGATATTAATATTTAATTAGGCCCATAATTAACTCATTTGCTGTCATCAGATAAGAAAGGCCAGTGCTGTGATTGCAAGGTCTTAATCACACAGATCGGTGATGATCTCCCTGAGCACCAACACGAACTTTGCTGGGCGTGAGTGGAATGCATTAAAAATGAAATCAGTGGCTCTTCTGAGGGGTCCTCCCTCCCTGAATACTGCCCAGGGCAGGGCTCTGCATGGTGTCATCCTCCCTGAATGGTGCCCAGGGCAGGGCTCTGCATGGTGTCATCCTCCCTGAATGGTGCCCAGGGCAGGGCTCTGCATGGTGTCATCCTCCCTGAATGGTGCCCAGGGCAGGGCTCTGCATGGTGTCATCCTTCCTGCCTGCAAACAAGGCAGGGCTCTGCTTGGTGTCATCCTTCCTCCTGCAAACAAGGCAGGGCTCTGCTTGGTGTCATCCTTCCTGCCTGCAAACAGCAGGCTGGCACTGCCAGGGTGGGAGCAGCCTCACCTGAAAAGCCACCAAGAGGAGTGAGTGTTGTGAGTCAGATGGAGGAGCATCCTGACAGGTGTCACCAGGTTGGAAAGACTCAGATGGCCCTTCCTTCCCCTCGGGCTCACCCCTCCCTGGCAGGGCTGGGTGATGCTCGTCCCCAGCCCTTCCTTCCCCTCGGGCTCACCCCTCCCTGGCAGGGCTGGGTGATGCTCACCCCATGGGGGCTGGATGGTGTCTGATGCTCCAGTGCTGCTCTCACCTCCCTGGCAGGGCTGGGTGATGCTCACCCCATGGGGGGCTGGATGTTCTCTGATGCTCCAGTGCTGCTCACACTCCTGGCAGGGCTGGGTGATGCTCACCCCACGGGGGCTGGATGGTGTCTGATGCTCCAGTGCTGCTCTCACCTCCCTGGCAGGGCTGGGTGATGCTCACCCCATGGGGGGCTGGATGTTCTCTGATGCTCCAGTGCTGCTCACACTCCTGGCAGGGCTGGGTGATGCTCACCCCATGGGGGGCTGGATGTTCTCTGATGCTCCAGTGCTGCTCACACTCCTGGCTCTCTCTGGTCCCAGCTCCACGTGGCAGCATCTCTGGTGGGTGTGTGTGGTGAGCCCCATCAGTGACCACCCTGGTCAGTGCCAGGACCCCCAGCAGGACCCCCCAGGCCTCTGGCATTGCTCAGCACCATTCTGGACCTTTCTACATGAGGAACAGTGTCAGTCACAGCCATCCACCTTTCGGTACTGTCCTTCTGGAGAATTCAAGTGCACGTCAGAACGTCCTCTGCCCTGAGAAATTTGGTCTGTTGTTATCAATAGCCTGTAATTCTGATTGACTGCAGTGGTTTTATTCCATAGTATAAAATATCCATCACACTGGAGGATTTTTTAGAGTACTTTGGACTAGCTTACATAATTTTTCCTGCAAAGACTGTCATAAAGAGTTGAGTAACAACAATAAAAAGATCTTTTATTCTCTTTAGCTCTCTGCAGCAAATATAATGCAGCACACATGTTTCTGTGTAGCAACTTGACATTTCTTTTCTAAAAGACAGAATTTTCATCCCAGTCATAGTTTAAATAAGCTGCATTTCCTGTAAGAATTTGATCTCACCCACCTCAGTAAAACTTGTGTCATATTGTAATGATATTTAATAATAATGCTGAGAATAAAAATCTGGTTACACACACTGAGTGGAGCACTAACAGAGATGTAGGAAACCTTTAGGGAATGCAGCCCAGAAAGTGGAGCCTTGCTGGGAACAATGGCAATGGAAAAAGAAATACCAGAGTGTTTGTGTAAAAAAGTTAATTTGCTCTATAAATGAGGCAAAATAAACACATACAGGAAATGCCATTATTCCCCTCGACAATGAGGTTAAATAAGTACTTGATGGGTAGTTCTCAAAGGCATTTGTATACAGGAGAGATATTTATCACAGTGCATGAAGTTAGGCATGGTAATAGAATTAAAATGAATTAAAACTCAGCTGTTATCTGTGTGCAGAGGGAAAAAGCCCAAGATATTAAAGCAAAGAGGATCAATTTATGCCTTCATAATTGGAAATTCTTAGTATGAGTGAAATTATGCAAAAATCACTGTCTTTTCATTTTCTTTGGTTTTCAGTGCTGTGAAGATCCAAGAAGATCAAGTCAAATGTAATTTCGGCTGCGAGAGCCGGGCAGGGACATTGCTACTGAGCAGAAAAGGAGAACAAACCCCCCACCCTGGAGCCTTTCTCTGGGGGATCATTTGCAGTCCCACCTCAAGGCTGCAGGCAAACAAATTCTCACCCTCCAGGATTAATTCCCAGCAAAGGTCAGGAAGGAGCCCTTCCCTCCCCTCCTCTCCAGCCTGGTTCTCACAGCTGGCAGGGGAGGGAGGGCACTGTCATTAATCCCCAGATCCTTCCCTCAGAGGAAGAACAAGAGAGGACCCAAACCCTCCTTGTAGTCAGCGTTTCTGTCCACTCCAAGGATCTCTGGATCCAGACTTCTGTCCCAGCCCCTTCCCCAGCTCCATTCCCTTCTCTGGACATGTTCCAGCCCCTCAATTTCCTCCTTGTCTGCAGAGCCCAATCCTGCCCTCAGGACTGGAGGTGCCTCAGCAGTGCCAGCACAGGGGATGGGCACTGCCCTGGTCCTGCTGCCACACTACTGCTGGTACAGCTCAGGTGCCACTGCTCTCCTGCCCACTTGGGCACACCTGGCTCATGTTCAGCCCCTTTTCCAGCTTTCCAGCTGCTCTTCCCCAAGCCTGGAGTGTTGCACAGGTTTTGGTGACCCAAAAGCAGGACCTGGAACTCTGCCTTGGCCCCCAGAGCCTGTCCAGAGCCAGTTGTAGTGTTTTCATGCAGCCTGGGAGTAGTATTAGGCTTACTATGGGTTCTTATAGTAATTATTCTTGTTCTTAAATAGAAGAATAAAAACTAGAGCCAGAGTCTATTTAAAGTGAAAATTACATCCACCTCCTGCCTTGCAGAGTTGAATTAAGAATATTTTATCCTGACTTTATCATACTTCTTTTTATCATACTTTTTTTATCACCTTCCTCCTTTTTATCATACTTTCACTTTTATCCAGAGATTTACTTTTCCCTCAGATAGATAATTTATTTATTCTGAGAGGGCTGGACATGACACTTTTAGTTGAGCAGGTTATCACTGGCCACTCAGGACCCTTTTGGGTAGACAAGGAGTCTGGTACTGTCAGAAAAGTGCACCACGGCTTTCTCAAAGGGAGTAAAAGCACATCCAGAAACACACAGTGTTGTGGGGCAGTTCCTCAAATAATTAAGTGCAGCAGCTGATTTTTCAAAATTGAGCAGACAGACACCTCCTGCAGCTGCCCGAGTTAATGCTTGGCAATATTTGGATTAGCACTGACACCACCAATGAGGATTCCCAGCAGTGGATTCCCAGTGGATTCCCAGCAGGATTCCAGCCCTGCAGCCAGAACCAGCTGTGGGATGTGGGGGGCACAGACACCTCATGGGACTGGTGGACTCACATCCTCTTGGTGACCTGGGCTTGAGCCACACTTTGCTTTTCCACAAAAACAGTCAGAACACCCCACTTGAGCAGATTTGTTGCTGAGCAAACTGCATAATTGACTGTTCTGCTGGATTTTGCCACTGGAGATAAACACATACCTGTGCCCATAGGTGTGGAGGGAGGTCTGAGGAGAGAGTCTGCACCAGGGTAACGACACTGATCTCAACCTCAGGAGAAAAACAGAGCGAATATATCAATTATGAGCATATTAATGTCATGGGGAGACACTCTGTGATGTTTGTGGTCATTCTTAATCCAATAAAATCGCCTGGGGTTTTATCTATGAATTTAGAATATGATAAAAAATTACTTTAGGAAAGGAAGATGAAAGGGTTCTTTTTTTAGCCTCTCTCAGAGCTGCATATCAAATTGTTCAGGGTGGGAAGCAGAAGATGTTTACTTCTGCCAGTCTTGCAGATTCAGGTCAAGCTGTGAAAGACCAAGTTATCTTTTGACTGGCTGTGTGATGAAAGGTAAGATAAAAGCAGAGCAGGGAGGGAGCTGAAAGCTGCCCCGTGTGTGTGGCAGGACCCGGCTGTGCCACATCCCCCCAGTGCTGGCTGCTGCTGGAGCAAAGCTGGCCTGACCCCCCTGCTGTCCCCAGCCCCTCAGCCCTCCAGGGGACTGTCCCTGCTGCCTGTCACCTGCTTTGACCCAGAACTGGGGCTTAGGTATTAGAGGCTTTTCAGTTTCCCAAACAACCCTGGCTCCCAAGCTGCTCCCATGCCTTCTGGACCAGTATCCCCTCTCAGTTACTGGAAGCCCTCAGTATTTTCTCATCACAAGGAGCAGCACAACTTGCAAAGAAACATTTCCTTTTAGAATTTTAATTTACTGTCTCTCACCCTCAATGAATCTATATTTATTCCTGTATGTGAGAAAAGAAAAACAACAAGATCTCTTACACTGGTGTTTCTGTCTCTCCAGCTCCTGAGGACGATGTTTTGGATTGTAAAACATGGAATATCAAAGGGCACATTTGGGAGGCTGACACAGCCTTTCCTGTGACCCTCACTGGAGATCACTGGAAACATGAGATTAACCAGTCACCATCAGCCTCTCTCTTCAGCCCTTAATTCAGAATTCAGGCCAGGCTCACTGACCTGATGGCAGCTCCTCCTCTCAGGCTCTCCCAGTTCACACCCCCCAACCCAAACCCACTGCTCCCCACGTACCTCCAGCCCTAGCAGAGAGCTGGAATCTCTGTCTTCCACGGCCTCCAAATACCTGATTTTTTAATTTACATCTATTCTGTAGAGAAGGTAAGATCAAGAACATTTCTGCCTATGTTCTAGTTCTCTTCTTGACGCTTTTATTAGAAGAAAAGCAATGAGAAATGGATGTGCTCCAAAGGACTGGGAAGCAGGATTCAGTCTCCAGCAGCAATGTGGGTACAGGCTGACAGAAACAGCTTGGGAAGTAGTGTGGTCTGCTCAGCAGCTCCAGAAAGCTGAAATTCAATGAAACTTTGCACCTTTTAAATTTTTAAATGAAAGTAAAATCAGAAAAGAAGAATCAATAAAATTTATGTTTCCTTTCTACCTATAGAATACAATATGTGAAACAAGAAGCACCAGGACACCAATGGGACTCTCTTAGGGATCTGCAGTTGATCACCAGGACTGTCCCCACATCATTAGTCAGCCAGTCACCACCAATGGAGCAAACAACCTCTCTGCAGCCCCTTATTGCCAGGAAAGCTCTGCCTCCCCACCCTCCTGCAGCCTGGGCAGCGCAAGGCATGGGTGATACTGGTCCTGGAGGGCACTGAAAGCCTGGCAGGGCTGGTTTGTTCCCCTTCTCCTGCTTGCCCAGGCCCCAGGTGTTTTCCTGCCTTCCTACTGTGAGGCTCATCCCAATGACATTGTTCCAGGGCTTAATTCTGTGCAATGGTCCAGCCCCCTCCTGCATTGACAAGATCTCTCCACTTTGCATTGTCAGCAAATTGCCCTCTTTCTCTGCCCAAGTCATTATTCAGAATTTTAAAGGAGTCTCAATAAAGAGCCCCAAGGAAGGTGCCTGGTACCTTTCCACAGCCTGGCACTCGTCCTGCCTCATTAAGAGTGGTCCCAGCTCCATCCTGCCCACCCTGCCCAGCCCTTCCCTGGCATTATTGGCACAATGAACACAACCTCAGTGCTCCTTTCAGCCACTACAAGACATGAAGTGTGGAGATGGACCCAAAATCACAGAGCAGAGGTTTTATTCTCTTTGCTCCTCCTCCCTCCTGTCACCCTCTGCTGGGGGAAACCTGCCAGAAACACAGAAAGTGGCAATCAAACCCCCTTTCCTGCCTGTTGTGAGAGGCTCTGGACCCACCTCGCTCACCTGAAGGGAGGCAAAGGTTCATTTATTGAAACCAGAAACTACAACATTTAAATAAAATAACCCCCAGAGGTAGGACCTAATGACACTTAAATGAATCATGCCACCCTGCAATAAATTGTTAAACTTCTTGTGTTTAATCCATTTCATTACTGTAAAGGAGCTCAAGTATTTTTAATTTTTAGAAGCTCATGTATCTTACTATTTGATTTTTATGATTAAAAAGGGCAAAAACTTGCAGCAGTCACCTATTTCAATTGCACACATTATAGCAATGAAATCAAACCAGACTCTCCCATGATTTTGCTGGATTATTAATAGTGCTGCCAAGCTCATTATAATATAATTTAAAGACAGATCTAGCACAGAGACATGTGAAGGATGGTCTGAGTTCAGGCCCTACAGCAAATTGCTTGAGTCTTGATCTTATTACCCCCGAACAGCTCCTGCTACCAGTGGTTCACACTTGGCAGGAAACTTGTGAAATTAGCCTGATTGGTGTCACAAATGGGAGGGGGCTGGAGCCATGGGGGTGTTTGGTGGACAAATGGACAGTGAGGAGCCCCCAAGGTGCCCCCATTGCTCATGCCCAGGTTTTTGGCAGCTGGGTGCCAGGCTGTGCCTGCTGAAGGCACTGACAGAGGTGTCCAAGGGACACAGGCTGGGTGGCACAGCCAGGACTTTTCATGCCTAAAGTTCATCTCCATTTCAAAGCAGCAATTGAACAGTTTGACCTCCATCAAATGCTTTGCCTGGCTGCAAACTGCAAGGCAGAGGATAAATCCATGAGTTCTAGTAGGCATTTGAGTCATAATCACTCCAGGACCCAATACATAACTGAATATTGCTCTTAATTAATGAGACAATTAGACTTTGATTATGGCACTACAGTGCCCATTATCATTTTTATCTATCATGACCCTCTCGTACAAAGCATCCACTTTTCCTTACATGCTGCTGTATTTCTGTCTGGCATAACATTGGACAATAATTTATGTAACGACGTGGACTGGATGAGCATTCAAATCATCTGGGTTATGATCCAAAAGGGCCCAGGACTGAGTTATGGGCTCAGAGACCACGAGGGAAGGACACCCAGGCGGGACACAAAGGTCTCCTTAGCCCTGTCAGTGCTTTGCACTGTGCCAGGGTGGGCAACGTGCCATGGCTAATGCCACATCCTTGTGAAGGAGGTGTCATCCAGCAATGTGTAAAACACCAAATGCCCTACCTGCAGCTTTTGGGAGGAAAGGAGGTTTCCTCTAACATGTGGATTTATTGCTCTGTGCTGAACTCAAACATTTGCTATTTAAATTTTTTCCCTCAGCATCCAGAGAAAACAAATCCAACAATTCAAAGTGTCTCTGTATTAGTATTTCTTGGGTTTCCAAATGCTTCTGGAGATCAAATCTACCACTGCTGTGCCAGCTTTCCTTTCATATGAGGTTTCCCGTCAAAGCTGATTTTTGTTCAACAAGTCAAGCAAAGTGCACTCAGTGGTGCCTTCTGAGACACTGGAATAAATCCGTGGGAATGGGAAGGTAAAACCCCAGCTGGTCAGAGCATCCATCCTCCAATTGTCACTCCAGATGTGCAGGTGCCATCTGTAAACCTCCCTCTGATGGTACATGACATCTAAAACATTACACGCCCTGCCAAGCCCACTCCTGGTGTTTTCCACAGTGCCGTGCCACTGTGCACCTCTGCAAACACCCAGCTTGTCCTGCCTCATGGGAAAGCCCTTCAGATGTTCAGCAGCCCAAGAAAAAACCTGATTTTCACAAAGCTGCTGCTTTTCAGTTACTGTTTAATGTGGCCCATTTCCCTCCAGCTGACAGAGAGTGCTGCAAGAAAACACAGCTCCCTCTACACCGAGGGGCTCATGAGCACACTGTGAGCACTGCTCTCACCAAAGGCCTGCCAGGGCTTCAAAGAGAAATAATGAACATTTTCACAGATTTTATTCAAGGCAGGAATTATTTCAGTTCTGACTTATCAAGCCTTCAGAGAGCTATTCCCACAGACACATAAAAGTAACCTAGGAAGATTAAAATCCATTCATTCATTATGGAAACCTCTGGAGAACTCCAGGATGGGCCATTCTCTGCACCAGACAAATTGTGGGCAATGCTTTTGGTGGGCAGCTCTCAGTCAGCCCTTCTGTCCAGTCTGTGAGCCCTCACATTGATGGGGGAGAATGGAAATGCAGTGCCAGGTTTCTGGATTTGGATGGAAGATAAGGAATGGAAATTATTGACATAAATTCAGCACCAAATAATTGGTGACAGTTGAATGATATTCCTTACCAAGTGACAGAGGCTGGACAGCACAGTGCCTGTGGCAGCCACAGAGGGCTGGGAACCTCTCCCTTCTCCAGCGAGGGATGGCCCATCCCTGCAAGTGTTCAAGGTCAGCTTGGGCAGGGCTTGGAGCAACCTGGGCTAGGGGAAGGTGTCCCTGTCCTTGGCAATTAAATCAGTTTTGAGGCCCCTTCCAACCCAAACCAGTCTGGGATTCTGTGATAACATGGGGAGAAATCTGAGCTCAGCAGGCTCCAGCTCAAACATCTCCCACAGCCTGTTCCATCACCTCTGCTCCACCTTGCAGTGTTCCTGTACTCCATTTTTGAGGTCTGCAGCTCTGTTCAGATAGCAAATGGTGCCATTTAACTGATATCCTTTGATTGGGCTGCAGACCCTGCAGCTCAGCTGCACTGTGCCCTGGGGACCCCCCGAGTGCTGCACAGACACGTTGGCTGCTCTCTGGTCAATAGTGGGACCTGCAGACCCAACTGGTGAGAACAAACCACCCTGCCTGGAGAGAATCAAAAGAAAAAGGTGGCTAATAATATTCTGAGAGCCACATTATTTCCACAAAGTGATGAATATTCCATAAAACACTTTGGGAAGCAGTTTATCGGGGCGTGAGTATCGGCACTTTATGGCTCTGTGAATGCTCTGGCTGTCAGAAAGTGTTACTGGAGATGTACCTGAAAATTGTGGTGTTAATATGCTCCTCATAGTGCTGGGATTTGATCCACTAACGATGATCACCTGGGACTCACAAGCTCTGCTTGTGGCAGGGCTGATTTCTGCTAGAAATAATAATAACCAGGCAAAACTCATGCACACTCACATTCCCGGAGTAACCAAAGGATTGTGCTAAGCAATTTGTAGGTATGAGCTACACAGCAACAGGCACATCACACTCCTCACATTTTCTCATTTCCTTTCTTTTACATTTTATTATGTTTCAGGCTAAAAAGTGTTTGCATAAAGACTGGGGCAGTGGTTTCCCTTGAGGCTTTAGGACTTCAGGCATACAAATGCTTTAAAAACACTTTTCCAGTATCATGGTTGGTGAGTGAGGTGATGTCAGAGGGCAAAGGGGAGAAGGGACTGTGGGTCATTAACCATCAGTGTGCCCCAATGCTGAGCCAGTGGAGTCAGCACCACATCCCAGAGGGACAGGAGGAGGGGACCCTGGGCTGGCCCCAGGGAAGAGACACTCAGACTGAGGTCAGTTCCCAGCCCTCCCTGCCCAGCTGGGCATCTCAGGGGGTAACAGAGATCCTCTGCAAATCCTACTGGCACCTTGGATAATGCACCTGCACAACAACCAAATTATTCTCCCAGCACTTTTACTGTGAGAGTCCCCCTGGTACTCAGAGCAGATTTAAAGTCACTGCAGGACACTGTTGTGACAGGTATTGTCCAGAAAGCAAGTGAGCAAATTCATTAAAGAAAATTACATCAGGAAGTACAGAAATCCTGGAAGGACAGACCTTGCTCCCATGGGCAGGGCCACCTTCCATCAGCCCAGGGTGCTCCAAGCCCTGTCCAACCTGGCCTTGGACACTCCCAGGGATCCAGGGGCAGCCACAGCTTCTCTGCCCAACCTGTGCCAGGGCCTGCCCACCCTCCTAGCCAGGATTTCTTTCTTATATCAACCACAGGCTAATGCCTGACAATGTGAAAGGTCCCAGCTTCTCCCTCTGATCCCTGATGGATTTCATGGGTATTAGAACATCTCAGAGGCTGCCAACAGCTCTTCTAAAACAAACAGAAGTTTAAAAATGAATGAGCAACAATTTATTTCTATGACATTTTAACATTTCTGTCAAGAACATATTTAAATTAAAAATGAACAAGAAATTGAAATAAGAGATGGGGTGAATTGGAATGGATCAAAGGAAAATGCTCCATCCTTAATGTGTTGCTTCATTGCTAAATCCCTGTCCTGTGACAAACACTCCAGTGCTAATTAAAAGCCTTCAAGCTCTCTTCATATTTCCAAGAAGAACAAGTTACTAGTCTTGGATGCAGAATTTCTTTGCTATTTGCAGTTTTGGTCAAAATTGTTCATAGTTTTTTAGGGTATTTTTTGTGATATTCATGAAAGAAAACCCACAACCATTATACAGTGGGATTCTGGGATTTATTTTCCAGGAATGGGGCAAGTTGCTGCAAGAAGCAATAACCCAGCAATGAAGGTGCTGTCATTGGCTTTGAGTGCATCTTAAGTACAGTCATTACAAATTGGACGTGTGCAATTCCACCTTTTTGACTGGTTGTTTCATCTTCCCCCTCCCTCACTTGACAAGAGTATTCCTGAGCCAAATGAGTCTTTCCCGAAAGTGAAAGGCATGAAATTTGGAAAAAGATTAGAGAGAACATGAGGAGAGGCTGGGAATCAGGACAATGGGAGATGTTAAAACACAGGAACATGCCCTTGACTGAACTGCATTTTCCCTGCCTGGCTGAGCCCAAGAGCTGTGGAACATGGACATGCACAGGAGGGAGAGTCTCAGGTTTAAAAATAACTTAGTGGAACTTTTCCTGAAATAGTTTAGTCTCAGATAGGTCATTTTGGCAGTGCTGGGATAATGGTCAGATGCAAACAGCTCAGAGGTCCTTCCAAAACCAAATTATTCTGTGATCACAGAATCACAAATGGTTTGGGTTGGGAGTGACCTTACAGCCCACCCAGTGCCACCCCTGCCATGGGCAGGGACACCTCCCACTGTCCCAGGTCACTCCAGGCCCCGTCCAACCTGCCCTTGGACACTCCCAGGGATCCAGGGGCAGCCACAGCTTCTCTGCCCACCCTGTGCCAGGCCCTGCCCACCCTCCCAGGGGAGAATTCCTTCCCAATACCCCACCTAACCCTGCCCTCTGGCAGAGGGAAGCCATACCCTGTGTCCTCTCTCTCCATCTTTCCTGTCAGCTACTTCAGGTCCTGCAAGGCCACAATTAGATCACCCCAAAGCTTTCTCTTCTCCAGGCTGGACAATGCCAGCTGTCTCAGCCTTTCCTCCCAGTGAGCTGTTCCATCCCTCTGATCCCCTTGTTGCCACCTTTGGAATTACCCCAACAGGTCCATATCCTTCCTGTGCTGTGCTCCCAGGGCTGGAGGCAGCTCTGGGCTCACCCTGCAGCCCCAAGGCACAGGCAACCAGACACCTTGGCATTACTGAAAATAGTCCCATCTTTTTCAATGATGGGAAGATTGAATTGAATTGAATTTCCTCTGTAAATTCTACCAGGTTTAACTGAGGGGGTGGATGGACCTGAGGGGGTGGACGGGGCCCTGGTTCATTGGCCTGATCACTGTGGTTTAATGATTAAAGACCTTCCAGCCCCCTTTGAGGAACCTGGAGTGAAGTTTATCTGACATTCTCCAGTCCAATCCTGCAGCTGCCTGCCATCACAGAGAAGTTTCTTATTATGATTCCCAAATATCAATATGTTCTGTATTGCTACATCGTAGGGTACAGAACATTCCACCCTCTGTAAACACTAGCCAGCCCCATTTAACAACTTTCCCGTGATTTCACACCTAATAGTTTCTTGCAGTTAAAGAATAATTTATGAGTTTATTCAGCACCATAAATATATGTTTGTGTCTGTACACAGAGTCAAAGCTCATGGCTGCGTGGAAGAAAATAAGTGTATTTCAATCGATCTTCCCTGTGCAGCTCTGATTTTTATTCCTTCTGCATTTTGCCTTTGGAGTAAAACCCACTTGCTCTGTTCAGCATGGGTTTGCTCCTGAGAGGGAAGGGATGGCTGGTCGGGTCCCCCTGCTCTGGTCAATGTCACACGTCATTTCCCCACGCTCCAGGTTTAGGAAGGAAAGTCCCTTGTCAGGATTGATTTCTTGTTGTCAGCATGCAGTGCCATGGGAACTGATGGGGGGGCTCCATTCAGACTGTGCTGTAGAGTCCAGCTCAGCTGGATTTCACCCTTTTGCTGCAAATTACATATATTAATTAAAACAACCACCTTTTCAAAATGAGAGTTTGTGACTGTTTCAGTGAAAGAATAGTTAAGCACTGGAACTGCCCAGGGCAGGAGTGGAGTCACCGTCCCTGAAGGGTTCCAAAAACAAGTATCACTTTGTGATATGGTTTACTGGGCAAAAGGGTATTCCATCAAAGGTAGGACTTGAAGATCTTGGAGGTCTTCTCCAGCCTTAATGACTCCATGATTCGATGACATTTAGTGGTGACATATTCTAGAGGTGTCAAAGGACAAGGACAGGTGACCATGGGGATTTCAGTGCCATGGCCATGCTGGTGGGAGAGGCTGGAGCTGCACCTCTGGTGAGCTGGCGATGGCACCAGGAATAAATGTTCCTGACCAAGAGCTGTGGGAGGGGTTTGTGCTCAATCTTAAGGTCCCACACAGGCCCAAACACACACACACTCCCTGCCCACAGGTCTCCGTGCTGAAAATCAGAGCAATTTCTTTTCAGCATTCCAGCCTATCAATATGGGTTGTGCATATCAAAGATTAAGATCCATTTTGTTGTTTAAATAAAATATGACATTCCAGGAGCCAAATTGCCTTTCAGTTCCTAAAGAGACACCTTGGGTTGCTGGAACACTCTATGAAAAACTGAGGCAAGTCAAGAACTGCCCATGGCAGGGGAGTTGGAACCAGATGAACTTTAAGGTCCCTTTCAAACCAACACATTCGGTGATTCTATGCTAAGAATAAATGACAAATCTCACAAGATCCTCAGTAAATGTATTTTGAAGCACAGCATGTGCCAAACTACCCTCCAGACCCACAGCTTCAGGCCAGGCCATAACCAGAAATGTGTCAGGTTATTTACCAGAGACATCAGGTTGTGTCCCCTCCACAGCCAGAAGGACCATCGGTGAGGGAAGGCTGTTCCAGGCACTGGAGTCACCAGCACCATTTGTGCCTGTAGAAAAATGCTGCTTCTTTTAATTGGGTGCTGTTCAAAGATGTATAGAAAGAAAAACAAAGCTTCTCACTGAATGAAACTCTAAGTAGTAAATTACAGATGAAAAAGGAGGAGGAAAAACACACATTTAAGACATTGCATCATTTAGCCTCAGAGTGAGTCAAACCCAGAATGATGCAAATGGCCTGGAGGTAGATGCAGGATTTGGACTTGATGGTCCATTTGGGTCCCTTTCAGCTCAGGATATTACATGATATGGTTTGATGATGACTGGACCCTGGGTAGCAGAGGGGCAGTGCAGGAGCTGGGTGAGTTGCAGGAGTGCACTTAAGGATGGAGTGGCATCTTTGCTGTGCTGAGTGAGGAGCTTGACCTCACTGTCCTGGCCAGACTCACACTTGGATGATCTACTTCTGGCTCTGGGGATACATTTCCCCCTTACTCTTAGTTGTCTCCTGGACAACTTGCAGCAAAGAATGTTTTCCGGGCAGTGTGAAGGACGTGTTCCATTGCAAAGGTGAGGTGACTAATCCTCTCACTGCGTTAAGCACCTTGAGATCATCTCATATAAAAATCACTATAAACATTTAATATTCTCATAGAAGTGGTATCAGTGCTGCCTGCCTGGGAAGCCATCCCAGGAGAAAAGGGCAGAGATCAAGGAAAGTATTCAAAAGGATAATTAAATATTTAATAAAAGCCATTAAATAGTGTGGGCCAGAATTGCAGGCAGCATAAATCACGGTGACTCTACTGGTGGGTCTGTGCTGCTTTATATTAAGAGAATCTGCTTTGGGGTGGCTTCTAAAAGCCTTTTACATTCACTTTTGTCATTGCAATGTCTTCTGTACCAGGGCAGTGTCAGGCTGCTGCTTTTCCACAGACCTAATGAGGAAATCAGGGGAAAAGTACAGTATTAGAAATAAAATGTTTTTATGCAGAAAGCCTTTTTAAAAACTAAGCATTGTGGAGCACGTGCTGTGTGTCTGGTGCTGCTGAGAGACACTGAATTTATTCTTTTGGTAGGCAAAGAGACTGAAACTCTTTTGCTGTCAGTTTGTGAGGGTAGATTGGCGTGGGATATGTTAAAGCATCCCAGGCCCAGAGAGCTCTGGGCATTCAGTACCAGTCAGAACAAGAGCACTGGGGACACCCTGCCCGATGCAGGTCTGGCAGTGCCACCAGATGAAGACAAGAGGCCTGGCAGGGGTTTGTCCCAGCTCTGTCTCTCAGCCCTCTGTGTTGTCACTGCCCTCATCTGAAGGCAGGGCAGCAGCCCAGGCTCTGAACGTGGCACAGGCATCCCTGCTGAACAACAGTGAGAGCTTTTCCAGACTCCCCATAGCTGCCCTTTTCCTCCAAACACCCTCCATCAGGCCAGATGTCAGCCTTAATCCGTCAGCACACACAGGGAATAATTGGAATTATTCTTTATACCATCTCAGCTTGCATTGTAAAACAAAGAGCCAAACGCAGAGGGGATGTGTCAAAGGAATAAGTGGGCTTAATTGAGGTCAAATTGATGTGACATGTCTAGGAGCTAAAAGAGGTTTTAAGTTTCAGGGGGAGATGGCTCAGGTTAACTCACATACCCCTTGAAGTTGTTTTTCTTCCTACTTATCTTTTTTCTTTATTTTGTCCCCTTAATTTTATCAGATTAGTCTGGTCTAGATTCAGCAGGTTAGATTTAAAGACTGATATAGAGAGAGCACTTTGGAAAATGAGGTTGTGCCAAAATGCTGCTGCTTGAGAAGTGAACATAAGACCAGCACAGGTCCTGCCCCAAACCCAAGGGTCTGTCCTGCCCCAAACCCAAGGGTCTGTCCTGCCCCAAACCCAAGGGTCTGTCCTGCCTGGGCAGGGCAGGGCATTTCTTATTTCATGACAACTCTACATGACCTTTGGGAGTGGCCACAGGGGCCTCAGGGCAGCTTTGGGTGCTTGGGCTGGGGGAGATGGAACAACTGGGATGTGATGTGAATCATTTTGGGTGGCCTGGGAAGAGCAGCTGTGCAGACGGGGCAGCATCTCCGAAGGGGATTTATATATCTCCCTCTAAATATGCACATGGGATAGAGGCGAGAATATCACTCCTCATATCTTCCCCACGAGTGCTGGTGCCATTAATCTGTCACAGTCATCCTTTAGGTGCAGTTCCACGTTTGATGTGGCAAAGAGATGTGAATTTGAAATTGTATTTCAGTGCTATCATGCGAGTACATTTTACAAAGAAGAGAGTAAGGAGCTGTTTGTGTGTGAGCAGCTGGAGTGTGTGCATTCAGCACGTGATACCAGAATGTGTGTAGCTGATAAAGATACATTTCAGAAATACTGAAATATTCCCAAATTTTATTTATCCTTTTCCTGAGAAATCACATTCCTATCACGTACCACAAATTCAGCTTTTCAGCCATTTCCTGGCTGTACATTTAATTTTTGTTGGAAGTTTTTTGTTCTGCCAATGGGCTTGACCAGCTCACAAATTAACCTCATGCCCTGATCCCTCAGACCTCCTTTGCTTTGCTCTGTGCTCCTCTTTCCAAATGGAACAAAAGCCCCCACCCCTATAAAACAACCTGAGAAAAAAAATCTGTTTCCATGACATCCATGATTTAGACCAAATCTTCCATAACTGAGGGGTTTGTGCAGGTGGCTCTCAATATTCCAGAGCAGGGTTTCATTTTGGTCTATGATTTAAGTGCATTAATAATTTAAGGTAATGGTCAGTGTCCACTGATGTCAATGAGACTCAAGCTCATGAAAAATAAGTTTGCAGAATTAGGGTGAAAATAGAATTATGTTGGCTGGCCCTGCAGCCATGAGCGAGCTGGTTGATAGGGATGAGTTCATTTGATGTGCACATGAAATTAAAATTGACCTTGGGATCACTGAGTTTGGGAGAAAGAGACAAAAAATAAAAGTTCTTAGAAATGGATCCTTTGACTGTTACAAAGGTATGAGATCTATTTATAGCAACACATGACATTTTTGTACAGTGTTCACAGGTATTTAAAGTCAGTGACAAGGTGTCTTCTTTGCTGAGGGAGCAGTTTCCTGGAGGTGAGGTCAGTTCTACTACGTCACTGATGGGAAAAATAGGAAATAATCCTGGGCAATTAACAGAAAGGGGGTGCTGGGAATTCTCCCCAGGCAGATCCCTGCTGCCTTCTTTGATTCTGGGTTTGCTCCTCTCTCCCTTAGCAGCAGTTCTGTGTGGAGGAGCCCCCAACACGGCTGTAGGGCTGTGAACCCATCACCTGCTGCTGGAGTGGAAAATGGGAGCACGTCCTGGCAACTCTGATCCTGAAACTGTTTAAAATCCAGACGCTTTTCTCTCAATCATTCCGTGCTTTCATGTGTGAAGATGATGCTGGGAGGAGGCTGGTTCTAAATATAGAGCAGCTGCTTCTCCAGAGCGCTGGATGGGAGGCAGAGGACAGAGGTCCACTCGGAATAGCAGGCGAGGGGAAACCTGCTGGGCTGGGCTGGGCTGGGCTAATATTGTGTCCCAGGAGATTGATAGAACACCAACCACCAGCCTTCCCTGTCAGGGAGATGTGAACAGGGGGTTATTTGGGAATTCCTCCTGCCTCCTGCAGCTCCTGGGGAAGCCGAGTGGAGTGGATTGTTCAGCTGAGCCTGGAAATGGGATGGCTCTAAAGCAACACTCTCCTCACAGCCCGTTTATTGGGGTCACACGTCAGTCTGCCCAGCTTCAGCCTCTCTGGAGGTGTTACTGCTGTCACTGGAATGGGCAGGAGTTTCCATTTATCTCCAGAGCAGATTTTATCCAGGGGAGCCAATTGACATCCACCAGCCACTGCATTTCCCCGGGAATGAAAAGCTCTGCTAAGCCAGCCATCACAAAAATCCCTCCTTTCACGTGTAAGCACCTCTCCCTACCCTTTTTATTTGTTTGTTATCTAAATATAGGTTCCCCATCTGTGTTTTTTTGTGTGACAATCTGCCTGGTTTCCATTGACTCTTTGCAGCCTATGGAGAGCACTGACAGCAGTGGAAATGTGTTCCCATGGGGATCCAAGGTCTGAAAGGCAAGTCTGGACCCTGAGAGACGGGGCACCCCACGGGGGTCTGGGCACAGACCTGGGGGTTCTCAGCCCATCTGCCAGCTGAGGGAAGCACTGGGGCCTTCCCACACTCTGCAGCAGGTGCAGAAAGTTGCCAACCAGTTTTGAACTCAACAAACATGTTTTATATCAATGTTTTTTTCATGATAAAGCCCTTGCTGAGTCGATCAAACACCACTTTTGGCTGCAGGTATTTGCTGCCAGGCTGGCAGGGATGGAGGATGGAGAGGTGGCAGGTGCACGTGTGTGAGAGCCAACCACACCACTGAAGCCTTAAGGGATTCCAAAATTGGTTGTCAATTATTTCTTTAATTACTTACAATACTTCAAGTAGAAGCCCTTGCACATTTTTCTTTCTAGAAAGCGATTTCTTCCTAAAAAGTCATCACTAATGACTTATTACCAAGAAATAAGTCGTTACTTATTTCTCATTATCAGTTTGCCCAGGAAGAGCCTCATGCCCTCCCTTTTTGAAAGGGTGGGGCAGAAACCACGGCTTATCCTGACTCTGGTTCAGCCTCACCCACCTATCTGTGGCTGAGCTGGGAGTATTTGGGGTTCTGAGGGAGAAAAACATCTTGATGGTCATGAATTGTCATGAGCTTGCCCTGGCTTTTCTGAATTTTGACAGTAAGAAATCAGATTGAACCTTCAAAACTTAATTTTCCGAGTCCCCAATGAAATGTCTGTGTTTCCCAGTTTCCTGGAATGGTTTGGGTTGGGAAGGACCTTAAAACTCATCTTGTTCCATCCCCTGCCATGGGCAAGGACACCTTTCACCAGCCCAGGGTGCTCCAAGCCCTGTCCAGCCTGGCCTTGGACACTCCCAGGGATGAAGTGGTCACAAGTTTAATAAGAAATAGTTCATAATTTTTTTAGTTTACTTTAAATAGTTATTTATATTCTTAAAACTGCAACAAGATTTATAGAAGAGTATCAAAGGGTTAAATGACCATTTTGTTTGACCTGAAATGACTTCTGGGTTTCTTGGAACTGCCAGAACATTGAAAAGTCATTTAGTTGCACAGCCTTAATTAAGGAACTGCCTCCAGTTATGATTTACTCTGTCATTCAGAAAATTAGACTTTCACACTGTTCCTAATTGTTGCCAGAGTCCTTAAGGACAGCATTTGCCAACATCAGCTCCAGTTTGGGCTGGTCCAACTTTCAGATGCCGAGCTTGGAGTTCAGGTTTCCAGAAAGTTGGTTGCAGAGCAGGTGCCCTAAAGGAGCTTCGAGCTGCACACTCAGACACCGAGGTGGAATTGCTGCTCATCTCTCAGAAATCCAGGGGGATTATTTTCATTGCAGCAAGAGACTGTAAAGTGGGTTTTGATGTGAAGGACATGCAGGGATAGGCATCCTTTGTGGAAGAGTTTGTAATGGGAAGCTAGAACTTGTTTTCACTTATGAAGCCTTTCCTGCCTGAGTCCTTTCCTCATATGTAATTGGGTGTTTTTCCTTTCCCTTCTCCTTGCATAGCAGATTAAAAAAGCAGTATCTCTAGTCTGAGGAGAGATAAATCCTCCCAGTGTTGCAGGCTGTGTGAGCAGCGAGCCTGGGGAAGGGAGGCCAGAGGTGATGATAAAAACGGGGAAGGAAAAGAGATTTTTGCCTTTTCCTCAGGCTCCATGCTCCAGAAGCACAGCCAGTTTTGGCTTTGTAACATTTTTAGTGTTCTTTGTGGCCTCCTTTGGACATTCTTTAATAACTCTGGACCTTTTCCAGCGCTCAAGGTGAGGCTGCCCCAGCACAGAGCAGAGTGGGACCATCCCCTGCCTCAACATCCCTGTCTGTTTGATACACTGCGATAGATGGAGGTGAAAGAGCTGGTTGTGCCCTGATCTTTGTTATTTATAGAGTTCATTTGAGGCTGGGAGGATTGTTCCAGCACTGCATGGCCAGCAGTGCTTGTGTGCAGGGATCCAAATGTGTGTGTGTGTGTCTGTGAGTGTGTATGTGTGTGAGAGTGTGTGTGTATATATATGTGTGTCTGTGTGTGAGTGTCTGTGTGTTAAAGAAGCCTTCAGAACAGGAGAGACAGAAGGCTGGGGTCTGTCTAATGGATTGCTGTAATCATAGATTCCAATTCATACTCATCATCTGAAAACAGCCAGCCAGAAGATGAAATAACTTTACATCAATCAAACACGAACTGAATATGTTATTCAGGGTATTGTAGACTCTCAGAATCACTGTGTGAGCACTGTCTGTGTTCAGTGCATTCCATGGGCACATGAGGGTCACTGCCTGCAACAAAACAACACCAAACCAAACAAAACGAAAGGAAACAAAACAGAACAAAATGAAATGAAACAAAACCAAGCAAAAGGAAACAAAACAAAACAAAGGAAAACAAAACAAGACAAGGAGTGAAAAATAAGCCCCACCACTTTCCCACACATTGTTATCTTGTTTTCTCTTTGTATTCTGCACTAGATTTTCCTTCTGAGGAAAAGAATACACCACACAAAGATTCCCTGACTTTCTGCAGGCAGCAGAACCCGAGCTCTGCTCTCACGGGTTTCCATCCCACCCTTCCAAAGCAAACTGGGAGCTACAAGCACCTCTGCAGCCAAGCTGGAACCTCTGGCTTTGTCAGGGATGTTCTGGTGCCCAGCAATGACCCCATCACTGTGTTGTGGGAAGCTGCCCATCCCAAAACTGCAGCACTGGGATCCAAACCGATGCCAACACATGTGCCCCAGCTGTCCCCTGTCATTATGGTCCCATGGAGGGTCCTGCAGGATGGAGAGAAAAGAGAACTCCTGGCTCCTGCCCAAAGAGCAAGCCCCAGGTGTCAGAGAGCACTGAGATGTGGAACACTGAGGGGCTGGACCCTGCAGCCTGCAGGAGTTCAGAGAACAACAGTGCGGGTGTCAAGACAGGTGGAGAACACCAAGATCAAAGAAAACATGGAGAAATCGTGCTGGGGGCAGATCAGAAAACAGTCCCAGAGCTCAGTGCTGACATTCTCTGTCCTGGTGTACCAGCCTCCTCCTGGGATCCCTTTTCTGCTTCCACACCCCCATCTGATGGTTCAGAGGTCCAGTTTGCACAACTGTGACATGGAATGATATGCAGAGCAAAGACTGGAGGAATAAGAGAGTGTGTCCTCTGCTGTTAAAATCAACAGGAGATAAACATCACAAATGTGGTTAAAACAACCAGAAGGAGAGATCACACAGTGCTTTGGAAAAAAAACAAAACAAAAAAACAAAGAAGAAAGGAAAAACTGTATAATAATGGCATCTGAGATGGCAAGAGCACAGCACAGCATTTCTCCAAGTGTCTGGAGTTTGGAAAAAAATTGAGTTTAAAGAATGCTGTGCCACAGGGAGCAGAAGGCTGGGAAGGAGCAAATGCAGCAGCAAATGTGACCTGCTGTACTGACCCAGTCACAGTGTCTGCAGTGAGGGGGTTTGGGGCTCCCACAGCCACAGCAGGAGCCAACCATGGGCTCAGCATTAATGCTTGGCCTGTTTATTGTCTGCACTTTATATTGCTCTGTTTTCTTAATTAAAATGTGATGTGGCACAATTCAGATGCTGTACAGACACCCATTACCACAATGCTCTTACCTTCATCAACCAAGCTCATCATCTCATTAAAAGGAGATGTCAATTCAGCTTGACAGGATCTCTCTCTAATACACCCTCTCTGACTGGCATTGCTTCCACTACCCTTCCTCAGTTTATTCACTGAGTCCCTTTCCAGCTGTCCCGTTGCTTTCCCAGCCCTGCCTGGCAGCCCCTTCTGCCTGTGCCAGGCTGGGTGCCCTTGGCCTGCCAGCATGAGCAGCTGTGCCAGCCCCGAGGGACCAGTGGGCACCCAGAGAGCCTGTGGGCAAACCCCAGACACTCACAGGGTCATTGGAAGGGTTTGTGTTGGAAAGAGCCTTCGAGCCCATCTCGTCCCACCACCCACCATGGGCAGGGTTCCAGCAGACCAGGGTGGTGGAAGGTGGCCCATCCAATCTGACAGTGCAATTATCTTTAATCCTTAGAAAAGTAGTTTTTACTGGTCCAATTCCTGCTAGGTACTGATTTTATTTCCCTCCTTTATTTCCCTTAATATCATTCTGAGTTCCCACCCCTCATGCATGCTCCTTGCTGTTCCCTTCCTCTATATCCCATTTGATTTCCACACATATTTCTGCAGTTTCCCTGTAGGTCAGCTGAAGATTCTTTGGCTGGTATTTTTCAGGCAGTATCATTTCCTTTCCTGATCATACCATAGAGTGATTGACCTTCCAAGGACTTCAGGATGTTTTTATAAAATGGATTGTAACTGTTTTCACAATTTTAATGATTTGTTTATGTTATGAAGCCTGGACTTCATCTTACCAACATCTGTTATCACAAGCAGGCTGTGCTTGCCTGAATCTAAGCTGCCACCCAGTTCTGGTGGTTCTAAATTTCTCTTTAATTGATAAATGAGACCTGATACAAACTGTCCCTGGATTACTTGGAAAAATTCCTGCCTTTCTTGAAGAAGTTTGCACTGCCCAAAGTTGTGCCAGCACTGGGAGTTCCAACCCTCCATCTGAATCCTTTTCCTGGCCAATGGACTCGACACACCCACAGACTGTGAACTTTTAATTTTATCAAACTTACTTCATTTCAGGGGGACATTTTGTGACAGTGTCTTGATGGAGCCCACAAACTTCTGCAACTGCTTTTTTCCCTAATTACTGCAAAATCCCTGGCAGGGACCTGTGATATAATAAATAAAACATCTCACCACTGTGACTATCCTTTAGATCCCACCACAAATAACAAAGCATTGCCAGATAACAGCAAAGGCATCTTTTCTCCTGCCCTTCCAAAGGATCTGGGCAGTTTCACCTTGGATATTGGACTGTTTTTCTTGGGTTTAAAGTGTGACATTGCCTTAAAGCTGCCCTTGCTGGGGTAATTGTTGCTGGGGACAAAGATGACAGCGAGCTCTGAGGTACTGAATGGGTAAAAGCAACACAAATCCTTTCATGTCAGTTTATATCATGTTTGAAATGTGATAATAGATCTGATTCTGTATCATTTAGGAGTACAAAAGGGGGGTTTGCTGCTTGAATTAACACACAAGATGGTATTAAAGCATTTCAATTAAACTCGTAGTCAAATAGATATCAAGAAAACTCCACTTTTGTTTGTGATGCTGCACATAAAATTATCCAGGCATCACATGAAAGGAGCATGAAATCAGCCTAAAGTTTCCTCCATGAATTGGTGTCTCTTCCTTTTCATAATGTGCACTTGTTTAACAGTGATATTTAATAATGTATAGGAATAATTGCTGGAGTTTACTGCTCATTACTTCTTTAAAAACCCAGGAAAACAGTTAACAGCTCTTTGATTTTTTTTTAATATGAAAATAATTTTCACTATAAAGGTTGAAGCAAAACACGTGCTCTTTACTTATAATTTGATAATGTCTCTGCTGTATTTAAGTTCTTAAAATTATCATTTCAATTGCAGTTGTGCAAGCTCTAGAAAGAGGACTTAACAGGCAAGTTATTAATTTTTCTAAACAAAGTGCTTTAGGACAATCCCCCCTGCAGCAGCTGCAGGTCTGCTCAGTCAGACAATGCCCAAACTGGGCTCCCACCCCAGGGGGAGAAGAGTTTCTGAGGGTCCCCCAGGAGCTGAGACCCCATTTGGAGCCTTTGGGACGTTTGTTGAGAGTTCAGTGTTGGGGTGAAGTGACAAAATTTATGAGTTCTTCCCACCTTGTGGGGCAGCCACGTACCTGGGGCTGCTGAGCAAACCAGAGCCAAGGTCATTGAAGTCCTGCTGGTTCCTGTGGGCACCACAGTGCCCTGGGCACAGCACACGCCAGTGGCACCTGTTTGTCCAGACCCACATCTGTTTGTCCAGACCCACATCTGTTTGTCCTGCCCCACATGGGCATGTCCTACCCCACATGTGTTTGTCCTGCCCTCCATGGGTCTGTCCTGCCCCCCATGGGTATGCCCTACCCCACATGTGTCTGTCCTGCCCCCCATGGGTCTGACCTGCCCCCCATGGGTCTGTCCTGCCCCATATGGGTATGCCCTACCCCACATGGGTCTGTCCTGCCCCACATAGGCATGTCCTGCCCCCCATGGGTATTTGTCCTGCCCCCCATGTGTCTGTCCTGCCCCACCTCTGGGTTCCCCAGCCCATGGTGACCCCTCCTGTCGCAGTTCCTGCTGTTGCCCCTTTCTTGCTGGATGTTCCCAGCCAAGCAAATTTGGCTGAGCAGCAATCCCTCCTTTCCCCACCATTTGTGCACCCCCAGGCTCTGGAGGGAGATTCCAGCAGGGTGCACCAAATGGAGGAATTAATAGTGATATTGTATTTGAGAGGTTTTCCTTAATTTGCAATGAACCAAACGATGATACAGAAGCAATTAATTCTGTATTTATGTGTTGGCTTTCTAGAAAAAGCTAGAGAGTTTGTTTCAGACCAGAGCTGAGATTTTATGTGAAAACATATTTTAATTGGAATTATCCAAATAATTGGCTATTATTTGATTTTTTAATGAGCCTCTTCACTTATTACCTTATCTATAAATGGATTTAAACAAAGGAGGTTTGTTGTTGCTATTCATATTATTATTTTTCTTTTTGTTTGGAAATGTATTTTTTAATTTCCCAGACTGGGATTAGCTAATAATTTGCACCAAGTTGTGCCCCATTCCTTGGCACACCCTTTTTTCTGATGGGAACCTTTCCTTTTCTTTTTCCTTTTCTTTTTCCTTTCCTTTTTCCTTTTCTTTTTCCTTTCCTTTTTTCTTTTCCTTTTTCCTTTCCTTTTTCCTTTCCTTTTTCCTTTCTTTTAACACCATCAAATTCTGCTTCATTGAACTTCAAAAAACAAATACCGAATTTATGGTGGCACTGAGCAGCCCATTGCACTTCTCCCCTCTGGCCATTCCAGCTGCACCATATCCAGATGTGTTCACCATTGCCATGGGTGATCCTACTGACCCTTTTGCTCAGAGCTTAAGTCAGTGAGGTGCAGTTTGGGGTGACCTTCAGGGTTCCTGGCTCTGTAGAAGGAAAACTTCAGGAGCATCTCCTTTCTGGGAAGTTGAAAGGTCTAAACTGAAACACGACTCCACCAATGAGTGTGGCATTAAAAGAAAGAAAGGTGAGGAGTTAGTTAGAGGGAAGCAAACATGGAGTGATGTGGTCGTATTTGTCAGCTGCTCTTATAACCCCATCGCTCCCAGCTTTCCCACATAAAATCATTTCAAATTGAAATGAAACCTTCGGAGCCCTCCCGTTATCCCAGCTGGCAGCCCTCGCTCCTTGGCTCAGCCTGTCATTTCATCAGCAGCTGTCACTTGCTGTAGGTAGAAGGATTTAAGGGATAAGGGAAGAATTATCTCTTGACATCAGTCGCAGGTGTTGGAAGGAAACAAGTGGTTTATGGATCAGTCAGGGCAGGCAGGACCAGTCGTGCCTCACCTGAGCCTTTGAGAGGGAGAGCCCTGCACCTGCCCTGTGCCCCATCCCACCAGGGAGGGATCACCTGGCAGGGCCAGAAAGGATCTTCAGAATAGTATTAAAAGACAGAATATTGTGAAATTTATCCTTTGTCAATAAGCTGTTGACTAAAGGGCTCCTGTTCTTGCTGAGTTAGTAACATTCATGGTTGGTGAAGAAAACAAGCTGAAGGAGCAGAAGCCAAAAGTGAGCAGAAGTTGAGCTGCACACCCAGTGCTGGAAGGGTCAATCATCCTCCACAGCAGATTTTGAACCCCTTTTCGTGCATGTGAACATTTTCCTTCTGCAGATGTGACAACCAGTTGCAGGGGTGTGGACCCCTTGGTAGTGGCCATGCCAGGGTACACATTGGAACAGGGAGAATCAGGGACTGAAGTCACCAGTTGTGGCACTTTGGAGTCTCTTGCCTGTCCTTGCATATAACAAGTGACACATATCAGTGCAGAGGAGCCCTTTCATGTGCACACACTGCTCCTGAAATGTATTTAAAAGCAACACAACATATATTTAAAAGACTGCATTCCCCTTGTGGGGAAAATGGGACTCTGAACAAAAGGGGGAAAAAAATCAGTATCAACATTTCGACTAGAAAAAACAATCGTGGAAAAACTGCTGTCTTTTCAAACAAAAATGTTGTAAAGCATTTCAGATTAATAAACACTGTCTGCTCTTTCATTCCAAGGAGTCAGTGCCTTTGTAAACAAACCCCTGCTAGAATTTTTACAGCCCATATTTGTCAATAACCCTTAGAGACCACCCGGACTGCAAAGCCCACAGGGCAGTCACTGAGAAAAGCATACACTGGGAACCCCAGATTAAAGAGATGAGGCATAATATTTCAAAATGATTCTTTACTATTCGACCAGCTGCAGGATTCTGAAGAGCTGAGAAAGCCAAGGTTGTGTTTGCTGTATTGCTGGAATTCTTTCCCTCACTGGGACCATCCCCTGGGCTGACCATGCAGTGTGATGCCAGACCTGCTCCCCTGGGGGCTCCCCAAACTGCCCTGACCACGTGGGTACTTGGGCAGAGACCCCGTGCCACGAGAGAGGTCACCCCTGGGCACAGGCAATGCCCTGAAACTGGAAGGGCCTTTCCTCCAAGCATTTATTCAAGTCCAAAGAACATCCTTTCCCTACTCTCACCTGATGCCCATTGGGTTCCCATTTATCGCCAGCCTAATGATTAGTAATACTGTAAATGAAATTATTTGGGCATAGCTGTTTTGGCTCCCTAGGTTTTATTCTAAGTAAGATTGATAGTTTGAGTCATTCCTGACTTTCAAGCAAAATTTGGTTTGGGCTTAACAAATGATAATTCCAATGCATCTGCATAGAACTCGTGTTTTTTGTTTCAATGCATTAATTTTCCATCTTCAAACTGGAATTGAAAGAAATCAAAATTTCTCACACATTTTAAAGTCATTTTGAATTAGCAAAAATATTTTGCGTTACTGAAATTGAAATGTTGTCATGATGGTAATCTTCAAAAGTCTTAATTTTTGTAAGTGTAAGCACTAATGGCTTCATTGGGACAAGCTCTTTGGAACCAGAAGATCAAAAACATTCCTTTTAAGCTGTTGAAACGAAATGTGTGGCTTCACTGACGTACTTGATTTCAGTTTTAAAACCAAATTTTTATTGAACTTTATTTGATGTTTTAAAACTAACCTGATTTAAATGACAATAGAATTTCCTCTTTGGAATGTGCCAGGATTTGCCTTTTCCCAGAGCTGGAGGAAGGCAGTTCTGCAGAAGAATTGCCCTTGAATACCTGCAAAAGAGAAGAAAATTCCTGTGCATACTCAAAGTTGGTCTTGTAACATGTCTGAACACTTTTTAGATATGAAATCTCTTAATTAGTCCTGTTCTATAGCAACAACATGTTCTGCAAAGGATTCAGTCATCCCTAAAATTATTTGCTAAAAGAAATGAGTAGGGAAATGGCATTATTTGTTAGAACTCTATCTGAAACAGGGCCTTGACATAAGGAGAACTGAGATACAGGTTTTTTAACACAACAGCTCCTGGCATGTTCATCCTAGCTGAGTGTGAACAGCAAAGCGCTCCCCACAACATGTGTGTGTGTGTGTGCATTAAACATTTGTACTGCTGGCACCTAAAAGAAACCCAACATTATTTAGGGAAGGCGTTCCATGTAGCGTTTTTTCCACCTCAAATGCCTCAGTTCCATCAGTTTTTACTCCCATACAGGGGGGTGTGTAAGAATAATCTGTGTGTGTCCCAACCCAACCCTCCTGCACTGCCAATGTTTGCAATTCAGGGGACAGGTCTCATGAAGGTTTTGGAAGTAAATTATCACACAGGGCTGGGGAGTCCAGCATCATAAGTGGCTGCAGTACCTGCAGATTGGCACAGGTTTGCTCCAAGAGACACTGAGAAATAACCCCCATGTGGTGTCAGGGCTGGGGGGTTTCACCGGGCACTTCTGTCTGGGCATAATGATGGAATCACAGAATAGCTGAGGTTGGAAAAGCCCTCTGAGATCACTGAGCCCAACCCCAGCCCAACATCACCACGTTCACCACTAAACCATGTGCCCAGCTGCCACATCCACACATCTTCAGAGCCCTTCCCAGTTCAGTGACTCCAGCACTGCCCTGGGCAGCCTGTTCCAGTGCCATGCTGTAGAGAAGAGAGGCCAGATGTTCCTTTCCAGCTGCAGGAGTGGCCACAGGCACCTCTGAGGCCAAATCGTGCCCCATGGCTGAGTTAATGATGTACATCCCTGGGGTCCTGCTCTGGCATGGGCAGACCTTTAAGGAGAGGAAACCACTGCTTTCTTGTGCATGCTTTGATGTGCTGCTTGTGTGTGCTGGCACAAACCCCTCATTAGGGACAGATTGTGACTAAAGCATGGGCAAACCTGCTCTCTGTTTGCTTTAGCTGCAAAACAATAACAACTTCCATCAGAGAAAACAAAGGGCTAACAGACAGACTTTTTATTAGGTCTGACTGAGAGTGGCTCCTCTTAAGGAATACTAGTTTATTGCAGCAGACTGGGAGATGAGATAAGAGTGAAATACCAAACACACACCCAAAAAAGAAACTGTGAAAAATTGGAATGATAAGGTGTTTGGAGCGTGTTCCTGCTCAGGTGCTCGAGGTGCAGCACTGCCTCATCTTTGCTGCAGAAGTTGAGGGAAATTGCAGTAATATGAATTACAGCCGGGGCCACTGTGCCTGGACAGAGCTGTCTCAAAGCAAAATCAAATAAATACATTTCTTCTTTACCTTTTTGCCAAGGTTATGTAGCTTTGCAACCAGAGGGTGCAGCTGCTGAAAACACTCCAGTGGCAGCAGCAAGGTGGGGACAGCAAGAGACACCTTCCTGAGGGTCAGGGTGAGAGGATGCTGCCTGGCAGGGAGGGGATCTGCTACCCAAGGCAATTCCCCAACACAAAGAAAGGCTGGGTGCTTGGGGACATGGGTAGGTGGTGGCCTTGGCAGTGCTGGGGGAACAGTAGGACTTGGTGGTCTGAGGGGGCCTGTCCAGCCTCAATGAATCTGTGATATTTCGGGAAGTCTGGATAGGTGCACACTCTCTGTTGGAATCCCCCTCTCTCTGTTACTCCAGGCATGCCAGAGGAGTCAGTGCCAGGCTCAGTGGTGCTAACTGCCCAACAATGGCCATCACTTCATTACTGCTCTCTTTCCTTCTCGTGGGAAGGAGATGAAGGATAACAGCTGATCTGCCTTCTTGTGATCCCCCAGCAGCACTGCCCCTTGCTTTGGGCAAAGCCTGTGCTGGGGATTGAAGACCATTGGCTCGGTCCTTGCTGGTCCCACAGTGCTCCCCACACAGCACTCGGGTCACAGGTGGGTTCCAAGCAGACATTTCTAGTTCTCAGGGGTCTCCTTGGTGCTGTGATCCTTGAACCACAAAGAGCTGACCATCAGTTCTGCTGCCTTCATGGTATCAAACATTTCCAGCTCAACTCCCAGCAGCATCTGAGATGGAATTGCTCCTTCACTGACAATCCACCCAG
Source organism: Campylorhamphus procurvoides (assembly GCA_013396655.1). Classification (NCBI taxonomy): domain Eukaryota; kingdom Metazoa; phylum Chordata; class Aves; order Passeriformes; family Dendrocolaptidae; genus Campylorhamphus; species Campylorhamphus procurvoides. Next base: position 215,596 of record WBMV01008472.1, read on the forward strand.
AGATAACTGATGGAATGGAGATTAAAAAATAAATTTAAAAAGGGGGGAAGAAAAATACTTATAAGTTTTTGAATTAAATATGTAAAGAGAGGGAAAAAAAAGACCAAAAAAGGCAACACTGTTAATACTGTTCATCCCTGGAGTTTTCAGTGTTGTTACTCTAGAAAACAGCTGATATTTATTTTTGTGAGCATGGTCAGATCAATGTGAGCAGAAGCTGCTGCCTTTAGGTTCTCTCTTGCTGCATTTCTTGGTCTCTCTTATCTCAAGCTCTCAAGTTTCCATCTTATGCCTTTATCTTGTCTTGGCAATTGCATTGAAAATTGATAAGTAACTAAATGTAGACAGTTTCCCAGGTGACTTCTCTTCATCCTGAAACCCCAAATTTGCACTTTTTCAGGTGCCATATGGGTCCAATTACCCTTTAACTCCTGAGGAGGCCAGTTAAATCCAATATTGCGTCAAGGTGTGCAATATGTGGGTTGAGATTGTTTTCCTGCTGGCATTTGCTTGCAAGCATTTAAATTTCCTGTCAATCACAAGACAAGCGAGTTATTTTCACTGTGCCATTGAGGCCCAACTGTCACCAAGAAAACATCACAAAAAGCACAAAAATGGCACCTTTTTGATGGTACAACATGATTACCCTGATCTTATATTTTGTTGTGGTTTCTATAGATTATTTTCCTGCCTTTATTTTTTTCAGAACAAAGTTCTCGCTTTGATGCTTCTCTTTGATAAAGTTACAAAGCTGTGCCAGAGATTTGAAATCTGTCATGGGACTTCTCTCTTCTCGGAAGCGAGTTGCAAATGATGTCCCCCACAGTTTTTAAAAAAAGCTGCCTGCCTCTCAATCAGCAAATACTCTTCCATGACACTGTGAATCTCTCATTTTCCCATTTCTGCTTTTGTCTGAGTCCTACTGAAATATTAACAGGGTTCCTGGGAGCTGACAGGAGCTCTGAAGTTGCTCAGCACATCTCTGGTGCTGCTGATTCCCAGGGACTCCAGTGAGGAGCCTCCACTGCTTGGAGGGCACCAGCAGCACCAGCCCTTCCCTGGCATGGCAGGGTTCCCAAAACAGCAATCCCAGCTTTGTCCCACTTTAGTTATCTGGGAGAAAATATCATGGAGGTTTTTCTCTTGTGAATCAGGAGTTCCACCACATATGCAGAAGTTGCTCCATCAGGACCACCAGTCCCTGGCCCTGGGCTCTGTTCCTCTTTTCACCAGGACAATGACACCATTGGAGAAAAGGAATTAGAGGTGTTTGACAAAGCAGACACAAGGACTTGGTTCCACAGGCTCCTCCTGTGTGAGCAGTCCCTGCCAGGGCAGCACAGACAGCTCTGCTCTCCACGTCTCTGCAGGACCCAAACTTGGGGGGAATCACTGTGGATGTGCCCACCAAGTGGGAATACCCACTATGGGTTGTGTTCCCTTTGTCTCTGCTTTTGTCTTTGGAGTGTCACTGAGGATAACACTCTTCCTCACGTAAAAATCCGTCAGCAAAGAGGAAGAAGCTCATGAAGAGCAATGAAAATGAAAGAGTCCTGGTTTTCACCTGGTATCTGGTGTCTGAGTGAGGAGGGAAAGGAGCTGACAGGCTGTGGAGTGTTTCATGGAGCACCAAAGAGTGAGGCCAAAGCTGAGAGCCCTGTCTGGGATTCCACCGGGAATAAAAACTGAGAGTGAAGTCAGGTATTCCTTAATGCAATTTTTGTTTCCATGAACACAGGAGAAACCAAATAGCAAGAGAACATTTATTTGCTTGCAGCTCCAGCTCCCTTTCAGCCAACACTCATCTCAGAGAGCACGGAGACCTCAGAGGTTTCCATCAGGGCTGCACTTCCAGCCTTTGCTCATTTTTCTGTCTGATGCTTAGCGTGTCTTGTCTTTTCCTGGTTTCCTTGTAATACCCCAAATTTATTTCACATGCTCAGCAATGACTTGGCTTCCATTTGGGCTTGATGTGGGTGGGGCTATGTTTTTCCAGCCCTATACTCACAATTTCTCTACGAAATTGAGAGATAAGAAGGTCTCTTGCAGAGTAAAGGCCAAATATCTCATTCTCCAGCAGAAAGGGGGATGATCACCATGCCAGAATAGCTTGTACAGTCCTGAAAACCCCTTCTCTGCTGCTCTCCACTGGACCAAGTCACTCACATGTGAAGCCTGGACCGGTGGGACTGTCCCTGCTGAGATCCCCAAATTCCATATGGGCTGGAGTGCTGCAAAGCTGAGAGCTGTGACACATCACCAGGGTGCAGGGGGATAACAGCTCTGCAACACATGGCTCTGAAAAGGAAAAGCAAAAAAAACTTACTTGGACTTCAGTTTTCAGCCCAAATATTGATGGCAAAAGCACCGCTCTGTGTCTACCAGGAGCCACATCAGCTGCATGAGGATTTATGCTGCATGTATCAATCTTGCTTGCAGGGAAGGATTATTAATGTTGTGTTTTTAACCATCTCCATGTCCCTCTTCAAATATAAAAAAGTGAACCTTGAAGTTGCCGGATGAAGACAGCATTTATCATCTTCAGCACAAGTGCCACTAAAATACTTGAGCTCTCAGCTCTCTCACCTGTCAGACTGGGGGGCAGAGGGAACAGCCAGTCTGTGCTCCAGGATTTGGGGAAAACCCACACCCTTCCAGCTGAACTTCCAGGTTTTCAAAGAGAGGCTGTTTACAAGAACCTGCAGTGACAGGACAAGGGGAATGGCTTTTCACTGCCAGAGGGCAGGGTCAGGTGGGATATTGGGAAGGAATTCTCCCCTGGGAGGGTGGGCAGGCCCTGGCACAGGGCAGAGCAGGGACAGTGGGAGCAGCCCAGACATCAGAATGTGTTTTCCCCTCTGGCTCTGGGTTTCCCCTGTGATCACACCACTTTTCCCTCCACAAGTGATGCACACGAATGATGAACATTTGAAACTCGGTTTCTTATTTCTTAGTGAATTCTGTTAAAGTTCCTGTGCTCCCTCACTGACCATGAGCAGGTGGGAAATCACTGCAGAGGAATTGGAGAAGTGAAAGATGGAGTTGTAATAATTCAGTTGTAAACATCAGCCCTGTGCACGTGGGCACTGGAGCCTTTCCTGAAAATAATTTAGATAAAGCACCATTTGCAGTTGTGCAAATCCAGCACCTGCCTGGGACCCAGGGAGATGAATTCTGTGGTGCCACTAAAGCCAGGTGATTAATAATTAGCTTTAAACTTCCTCATCATTTTTCCAGCTGCTGACAGTGCCTTTTGCATATTATAATCATGTCTCACTCAATGCATTACAAGTTTTTTAGTAAGTTCTTAAAAATAAGCTTTTGTTAAGCTTCAGCTCAAAAATAATTTTTAAAATCTTGTAACTTGATCAATCTTCCAAATCTGCACAATCAAATCTGCTGACAAAAACATGATTGAAAGCGACTGTCACTTCTGTTTTCAGGAGTGAAAGTGGGGGTGGCACTGGCAGGGCTGAGGAACGGTGCACAATGCAGACAATAAAGCAGCAATAATTGTGCTGTCCCACCTGCTCCCATTCAGGTATTGATAAGAACGTTATCAGCCTTTGGAGACACTGATTCATTGTGTTGGGGAGTAGATAGGACAAAAATAAACTCTTGATGGAGACTGTTAATATGAATCCCTTCCCTGTTCTGCGCATTAAAGGAATTGCAGCCCATCAGGAACTAATCACATTTCATTTTCTCCGGGTTTTTTCTCGTGGTCAACACACACCAGCACAGCTGAGGTGGGTGATAATGAAAGCCTTCTTCATGCTTGGATAAATTTAATACTCTTGCTTCATCAGTGCCGCGTATTAAAAAGTCCCCTGACATATTTAGCTTGATTGTTTAAGGCATCACTCCGGAGCCGAGACATTACAGATTTCACCTGCAATCTGGGGGGCCTTGGCTTTTATTTGTCTGCAACATGACATATGGAATTGGATTGAAATAAGTTTCTCTGAAAAACAAAGCCAATTGATGAAGTCATAATGCAATCTCCAAACCTAAGTGGAGAAATAAATGAACATTAATTTGATGTTTGCAATAGCAGGCAGCACAAATAACACAGGTATTTGGAGCTGTAAATAAGTAATTCAACAATGTAATGTCACACCAAATAAATATTTGTTTTACAAACAAACAAATTGCAAACAGTTCCACTATGTTTAAAATATGAACTTGTTTTTGTATGGCTTGATTTTGCTACTAAAACGCCCAGTCAGCGCCTGTAATTCCCACATGATTCCAGTTTGAATCCAGCCTTTCTCGTCCTTCTGCTGGTGAGGACACAGGCCCTGGAGTGGTCAAGCTAAATTTTGGTCCCTGCTGGACACGGGTTTAGCTAAATTAGAAAACACCCAAGGAAAGCTGCTGATTTTCTAGTTAAGATCCCTGCATTAAAAGGCAGAATATAATTGGGCTAAAATGTTTTCAGCAGCACTGCAGAAAAAAATCCAAGAGCCTAAGGCCAATGCCCAGGCCAGTGATGAATTCAAATGAAGCCTCTTTGTCAAAGGTCAGGTTGCAACTTATATGAAATTCAATTAAAGTTAAAATATCTATTTTCCTGGCCTTGTTAATAGAATGGCTGCTAATGCCCTTGCCAATAACTCCAAACTTGGTTTGGGATATATCCAAGGGTGCAGATTTTCCTGTCATTAATAAATCATTCTGTATTCCACTGTGCCACCAGAATTGTCTTTGTTCACCTGTGCCTGCAAATAAAAGGATACAGTGCTGAAATGTCTCTTCCTACTCTTTTCCCAAGAGCAGATTCTGTCTGGGATGGGAACAGGAATTTGGAATCCCTCTGTCTTCTCCCCCACCTGGTCAGTGCTTCTGTCCTCTCCCTCCTTTCAGTGCAGGAGTGCAGGGCTGAGGGGGAATTTGGGGACTCCCCGAGGATCTGGTGTCCAGGTCCCCGAAAACATTTGGGCAGGAGAAGTGCAAACCTCCAGAGCAGCCTGTCCTGTGCCCTGAGGATTCTGGTGGGAGGATGGGGAGAGCATGTCCTGCCTTTGAATGGCTCAAAGTCTACCTAAATCCATCCATCACCACCCACTATATAAAGGCTGGTTTTAACTTCCCTGCTGGGGACAAAGGCCCTTCTTTGCCTGTGAGTTGACCTGGAGTGGGGCACAGCCCATTTCCCCTGGAGGAAAACCAAGCCTGGTGCGAAAACCAAACAAAAAAACCCAAAAACAAAAACAAAATCCAAACCAAACCAAAACAAACCATCAAAAAAAGGCAACAAAAAAACCCCAAACAAACAAAAACCCACACAACCCCAAAATTCTGCTTCATGCCTTGTTATTTTCAGGTTCTTTGGACAGTGCAGATTTTGAGGTCATTGCAGAAGAGATTTCTCATAGACATCATGAGATCTGATCCTGGTGTTTATACAGAAATGTATTCACAGAATCACAGAGTGGTTTGGGTTGGGCAGGACCTCAGAGCTCCTCTGGTTCCAACTCCTGTGCCGTGGGCAGGGACACCTTCCATGGACCAGTTTGCTCCAAGCCTCATCCAACCTGGCCTTGAATGCAAACCCAAGTCCTGCTCCTGAGACAAGTCAGCAGAGGCTGGAGGGGGTCTCTCCCTACAGGTACAGGTGTGTCTGGGTGTGCCCTCAATGCCCAGGGGAACAGCAGACAGGATTGGGGAGGGGGTCTCTCCCTACAGGTACAGGTGTGTCTGAGTGTGCCCTCAATGCCCAGGGGAACAGCAGACAGGATTGGGGAGGGAGGGCAGACACCCCAGCCTGCTCTGGGCTGCCTTGTCTCCCTGTCCTCCCTGGGTCTCAGCACACACCACCTGCCCAAACACCCAGAAATGGCCAGAAATCCCTGCCCTGGCCCCACACTGGGCATGGCCCTGGGAGCACAACAAGGAATTCCCTCTCAGGAAGCAGCTCCCAGCCAGAGGCAGCACTGTGTGTGTCAGCTGGGGGGGACACAGACCTTCAGCTGCTGGTTAAAAGGGCTATTAAGTAAAACACTGAGCTGATAAAAAGATATTTATTGTTAGTATGGAGTCTATTACTATGTCATTAGTAATAATAACACCCAGATAATGAATTGAGATTTTCTTCTAATGACTTGGGGTGTGGAATCATTCCTTCTAACTTCTGTTCTTCAGAAGACCACACACCAGGCAATTAATATTGTCACTTGCATACCGAAGATCCTAACCCCACTGTGATTAGAGCAAATGAATAATTTGCCATTCAGATGCACCAAGAATAAAACTAGGATATGACTGAGAACAAAATTCCTGAGTTGCAAGCTGTAATAATTAACACCCAGCAGAGAAGTGGGGGAACAGTTTAGAAAGACCTGAAGTCTCTCCTCTCCTCTCCTCTCCTCTCCTCTCCTCTCCCAGGGAAGGTGAGTAGTTAAAAAATAAATAACCTGAAATAACTGGGAGAGAAAAAAAATCCCCACATGTATGATTTATTGTGGAGAAAATAACTATTAAAATAATTTTGACAGGAAATGAAAGATGAATCAGTAATGGAATTGTGTTTTTGAAAAAAACAGTGCTTGGTTAACATCAGTCCCAAGTCTAGAAAACAGGACTGAAATAGATCAAGGGACACTTGGGACAATAAAGGATCTTTGAGGAATAAATTCAGATCCTCATAACTCACATTCTGCTGTCACAGAGAGAGAGGAGGAGCTGGTTGTGTGACACGTGGTGGGCAGAGGGACACTCAGCTCTTATATATACACACATATACACTTACAGCTCTTATGTATTTGGGATGTAAACCTCTCTGGTTTGTGTTCTCACGCCTCATTTCAAACCCCCAGGCCATTCCCTGGCAGGCTGGCTCTGCCCTGTGGGAGGGATTCTCCCTCACCCTGGCAGAGAGCAGGATGTGCATCCCCTGACCATTAGTTTGCAAATGGAGCCTGAAGTGTTGGTTGTGTCCCATAAACCCCAAATAGCCCAAAGACACTTGGGTCAGGAGCTTGTCCCAGCTCAGCCCCACAGGGAAGGCACACAGGGTGCATCCCTCAGGAGAGGGTGGCAGTGGGTGACGAGCCAAGTGTCTCCTTCAGTCATTATTGGACTGCTTTGGGGATTTTAAGGTCCTTGCCAATAGAGTGTTGGGAAACCCAGGGCCCCTGGTGAGTGGATTTGACATAAAGGCACCTGAACTGCTCCAATGAGGGCTGGAAGAGCAAGAAGTGCCTCTGTCCCCACTGTTCCACAGCCCCAGCAGGCAGGACATGCCTGTCCCATCCCAAATATTTCACATACAAGTGAGGGCAGGCAGGGGCTGTTCCAGAACTGGTTTGGGCTTTCTCTGATCACCTCTCTGGAGCTGCACCAGTTTAAAACCATGACCCAGAGCACTTCAGGTCCCATTTTCGTGCCATCCAGACTGGTGGGAGGTGTAAAGGGTTAGGGTTTTAGCCTTTATTGCACCTCTTCTGAATAACTTTAAATTCCAAGTCTTACTATTTTCATTTCCAAACACCATTTTCCCTTGCTTTTCCTTCAGGAAATCCCTTTCTCTACTCTGTCCAACATCTGGCTCAGCCTTGCCATGCCCTGCACTGCTCTCATCAGTGGGCTCAGTGTTGGATCAGCAGGGTTTGGGACAGCTGAGATGCTTGTGGAGCCCTTCAGGTAGTTTTGGTCTTACCATTGCCATTGGCATTCTGCAAACCATGCAGAGCAGATGCCCCAAGGGATGCTGCTGCTGTCCTTCTCTCAGGTGGAAGTGTCCAAGACCAGGTTGGATGGGGCTCAGAGCAACCTGGTCTAGTGGAAGGTGTCCTTCCCAAGGTAGGGAGTGGGACTGGAGGGGGTTTAAAGATCCCTTTCAACCCAAACCAGTCTGGAGTTTGAATCCATTCAAACCCCACATGGCTGGGACAGCTGCTTTTCAGTGCTCTGTAATGCTGTTCCTTTCTCTGAGGATGCAAAAAAGAGCACTTTCATTGTTGGATAGGATTCCTGTGAGTTAATTCTCCCTGCCTCAGTTGGGAAGAAAATGTTCAATAGAAGCTCATTTCTATTAATTCTGGGGTTGGATTTTTGAAAACAGCAATTCTTGCAGCCACCCACTGGCATTGCCAGCCAGGGTACCTCCAGCCAGGGCCCTCAGATCCATATTTATCATAACTGACTCATCTCTGCCAGGCAAAATCAACAGTTCCTGATGTCTTTATGACACTGGAAATGTTTGCAGTGGTGTTTGTGCACTTACAATCCACCCAACAAATGTTACGAGTGAGTTTTTTAGATACCATTCGTGTTGTCAAATGTTTTAAAAGGAAAATGAAGAGCTACTGGATATTGACAAAGAGAAAAAGAAAACAAACAAGGAAGGGTGTTCAATGAGCAGTCCTGTCTGGCCACCTCCTCCAGCAAAGGAGCCACTCCCAGTGCCTCTGTACTGGGACCAGTTCCTGAACTGTGCCATGGGGGCAGCTGTGCCCAGTGCCTGTGCCAGTTCCTCTGTACTGGGACCAGTTCCTGAACTGTGCCATGGGGGCAGCTGTGCCCAGTGCCTGTGCCAGCTCCTCTGTACTGGGACCAGTTCCTGAACTGTGCCATGGGGGCAGCTGTGCCCAGTGCCTGTGCCAGCTCAGCCCCAGCATCACTGGCTCAGGACACAAAAGCTCACCCTTTATTGCCTTATTTGCAGTTAAAATTTTACATGTTGCACATTTGCAATGTTTGTGTGGCATCATTTGCACAAACACAGTTCGACTGTGAGGCAATCTCAGGCCCTGGACAACCTGGTCTGGTGGAAGGTGTCCCTGCCAATGGTGGGGGGGTTGGAACAAGATGAGCTTTAAGGTCCCTTCCAAGCCAAACCATCCCATGATTCTGTGACTCTGTGACCCAACACCTGTGGCTGTCAGTGGTGCATTCCCTGAGACTGCAGACAGACAGCCTGAACCTTGCAGCAAGGACAGACTCACTGCACACTGTGCTTCTGTCCCCTCTGGAAATGGATTCGTGTTGTGACATTTTCTCTCCTTGCTACAATTTTTGTCACTGCAAGGAGGTATCTGGGATTGTATTGTCTCATTTTCACATTGCCATGCCATACTCTGTTGACCTTTTTAATATTCAGTATTTTGAATGGTTGACCATTGCACTCCTCCTCTTCTCATTAAAGGAGAGCCCAACCTGTTGCAAAGGACTGGGGTGACCAGGCAATTGAAATGAAAAATCCTGTAAAGGTCAGATGAGTGCAGCAGTCCATATATTCCACAAGATGTAGGAGCTATTGAAATTCGTGTGCCTCCTCTCCGTGACAAAGGGTGTTCCAGCAGCAAAAGTAAAAATAGGTACAACATCAATCCAGTGTTCTGCTAAGAGCAGTGCTGCAAAACTGGTGGGATGGTATAATTTTTCCCATTGTTATTATGGTTTTTAGCTTCTGCTCCTCTTTGGATGTATTACTGCAGAAATGTAGCAAAAAGCTTAATTTCCATCTGACTCAGGGATCTGTTTGTGGTGCTGCTCAGGCTCCTGGCATTTCACAGACTCCTCAGCTGTCTCTCCATAAAAAGGTAAAACCCATTGAAATTAAAAACATACTCTTTTCTCTTTTCCTGCTTCTTCAGCAACTTTAGAAACATTTTCAACCCTGTGTCTGCATCCACATTATGGTTATCACTGGACATCTGCTGCACATTGTCCTCTGCATAAACAGCCCATTGGAGCCCAGTTTGGCACTGCCAGCCCTGCTGCTGGGGGAGAGGGCAGGGAAGGCCAGGAACTACAGAGATTCTATGACTGCTGTTGAAAATTTAATTTTGAAACTGTACTTGGCACATTTTCCCCCCATGATCAAACATCTTTTGTTTGTGTTTAATATTGAATTGCTTTATTTATCATTATTTAATGGCATATTAAAATTTAATGCACATTAATGGCATATCAGGATTATTACTATTCTGTTCACAGGGATTTAAAAGTAAGATATAAAATCATAGAATTATAGAATAGTTAGGGTTGGGAGGGACCTTGTAGGTCATCAGCATTATCAAAAGACCTTGCAGATCATCTCAATTATCAATCCCAAGCTAATTCCAAGTGTACTGTCCCATGTTCTGTGGCATGGCCTATCAGCCCCAGGGAGGTTCTGAGAGTTGGCTGAACCAGATCACAGAGTTTTCCCCAGATCTGCCTGTAAAAGAGCAAGGTGGGCATCGGGCACAGGGTGGGCATCGGGCACAGGGGGGACTCGGGGGGCTCGGGGGGCTTTTCCAGCCTCAGGGATTCTGGGATTCTATTTTGTTCCACAAAATGTCCAACATTCCCCAAAGCAAATGAACATCATTCAAATCCCTGTTTTCACAGGGCTCACAGTCAGCTTGGCTCCAAAGAGCAGAAATATTGCAGACAGGTTTCCAACATTTCTAATTCTTTGCAGTTCTCCTCCTACAGCCCAGCACTTCTGTACTAGTCCTGCTTGGACAAACCTACATATTTATCAGCTCCTTTCTGCTCAGATTGCAGAACTGGCCCGAACTAATGAACAAGGGGGTTAAAAAAAATCACTGGAGCATGTTAATTAGTGGAAATGCTTTTGTGTTGCAAGAAGCACCACACACTGCCTGCACCTGAGTCAGAACACAAACCTCCAAGACACATTTTTAACCTTCATTTTCATAATATTATTTCAGTGCCTTCAGCTTGTCCTTTTAGTCACTCTTTACCGTGTCAGAAGAAAAGGATTTTTCTCTTCTCTGCTCAAAAACATTGATGTGGGGTCTCTTCCTTCAGCAGAGATGATCTCAGAAGTCACTTTTATCCTCAGCTCCCAGGGTATAAGGTGAAGAGGAGCTGTGCCAGCTGGTACAGGGGCTGTGGGGTCTGTCTGCCATGGAAAACAGACACTTTGGCTAATTTCTGCAGCACAGCATCAGTTACTGTGAGGATTCCTGAAGCTCCCTCAGCTCCTGGAATTCACAGCAAATGGGACATCCCTACCAATGGGCAAAGCCAACGTGTCATTCCCTGGTCAGACTGAGGTGCTGGTGGCCACACTGCTGTGCCCCAGCCCCAGCCCAGCCTGCCCCAGGGATTGGTGCTGGGCTCCCTGCCCTGGCTGGGTGTCCCCAGCACTCAGGGATGCTCAGCAGAGTTCCTGCTGCAGGCAGAACACAGAGCTGCTTGAAATGGTTAATTCCTGCTCCATAATCATAGTTCCCATCACACCAGCCTGATTAGCATAAGGAAATGGAGGAGAAATCAAAATGCGTGGAAGAATTTTGTAAGAAACAGATTTCCCCTTCCCTTAGGAATTGAAGAACAATAAAAGAAGGCACAGCAGCAGCCCTGCCCTCGCCCTGCACAGTCCCTGGGTGCGAACAGCGAGCCTGGAGTCACTGAGACATTTCATCTCTCCTTGGCACAGGCAAATTTCTTAATAGGATGTGAGCTCGACTCCCAATAACAGATAAAACTCACTAACAATTTTTTTCTTTGACACCCTTTCTAATTGTATTTTTCAACCTTCTTTGGATTCACTACATTCTGTAATCCTGCCAATTTGTATCATTTACTGCCATGCCTTCCCTTTGAAGGCAACTCTCCCTCACACACCACTGTCAAAGGTACAGAAGGCAGAAACATTCTGATCATCTCTCCAAAATGGTTTCCAAGGCCTTTTGGATTGTCCATTTTGTATTTTGTGCATTTTATTCTTCTTGCACTCAATGAATTGTGATCAGGAAGAAACATCAATAAAATATCATTGTATAAAAGCATCTCCATGCAGTTGTAATTATTTACTCTCTAATTATTTACTCTTCTTGTACTCCCACCCCACCCTGTTATGGGAAATTGGCTCTGCTTTAATGTCCACGCTCTGCAGTGAATCAGAGCCTGAGAAGGACACGGGCTGTGCCCCTCATGGCACAGGCCAGTGGATAAACATCACTCAGCCCTTGCTGCCATTCACCCATGGCAATTAACACCTGCAAACAGCTGGATTAATTGAGTGTTGCTGGCTACTACCAGCCCTAACTGCTTGAGGTTAAAATGAAATGAAACACCTTAATAGATCGCAAAGAAAAAATTCAAATGCTATTGACAACCTGCAAGTTCCCCCATGCCAAACACAAATTATGAGCATGACCTCTTTCTCTTTTTATTAATGGAATGCTGAGCTTAAAGCACAGTCCTGGTAAATGTTTCTGAAGCCACCCTGGCACCAACACTGAGTGGGCTGTGCAAGGCAAGAACCAAGAAAAGGCTCCACGTGGTTCATGGAAACCCCATGTTTGGTGTCCACTTGTACTGAGGTCACATTTCATACATTTACTGATGTACCTGCTAAGCTGCTGGAGTGTGGCAGACAGTCACACACGAGGAGAAATATTTACTGTTCTCTTTAGAGGTTGGAGATGGGGAAGAAAATGCTTAATTTCACTCTTGTGGGTCATCCCCATCATTCCCATCTGAAAATCACTGTGTATTTCTGGATGGTCCATGTACAAAGGCTGGATTTCCACTCTGTGACACCACCTGGGTCTCCAGCACTGGCCAAGCCTCTGGATTTTGAAGAAAAGCTTTCAAGCAGATGGAAATTCTCATTTTCCCCCAGTCAATTTCTAGGACAAAGGTTTTGAAGAAGCAAGGAGTTAGATGAACTTCTAATTGTCTCAAAAAGCAATTAAAAATTACAACACATCCTGGTGCTTGTTTTCACTTGCTGATTGATTTCTGCCTTTTAAGGTGACAAATCATGACATTTTAAAGAGAATACTCATAACAGTTAAGATGATGAATCACAGCATCACAAAAGATGAATTTTATAGTTGCAAAATACCTGTACAAGGGTAACACTCACCTATAACCATTGAAAGAACATTTAGAACTCCAGAGTGGTTTGGGTTGGGAGGGACACTAAAGCTCATCTGGTTCCCCCCCTGCCATGGCAGGGACACCTTCCATAGGTTGCTGGAGCCCCATCCAAGCTGGCCTTGGACACTCCCAGGAGTGGGGATGGATGGCAGGGAGTTCTGACATGCTCCTCCCAGGAGTGGGCATGAAGAGTCCTCCCTGGAGTGGGAATGCCCCTCAAGGTCACTCCTCAAGGCTGAGCCAAAGGCATTTGCCCACAGACATCAGTGTAAATTCAATCTCTACTTGACAATTAGTAAGATGGCTTTGAAATTATTGATTTAATAAGTAGTGCACTATAACTGGAGTTATTACTACCTATATTGTGCAGCAGATAATTCTGATTAAGATGCTTTATTCTAATCACTATAATCATCAATTGAAGTAAGTAATTGATTTTGCATATATTTGGTTTGCCATCTTCAATCCTGCAGGAAAAAGTTGTAGAGAGGCTCAATTACAGTTGCATAATCCTTTCTACACTAAAGTCTAGACATGTCAGTCCTTGATCAAATATGGGACTAGAACTGCATCCAGCCACAGCCAGACTCCTCCCTGAGAAGGGGTTTGGGAAGCCAGGGGGTCTTTTCTTCACCTCAGACTCAACAGGAGGGCTTTTCTGACAAATTTTGGATGAAGCTTCTTTTCTTCCCATGACAGTGCTGCTCGACTCTGGCACCTGAGACCTCTCAGGCCCAGCTTTGCCCCCTGACACAGAGTGGTGGGTGGTGGGAACAGCTCCCAGCCTGGTGCATCCCTCCCTCCTGGGACCCAAAAGCCTCACTACTCCTGTTTTTAGAAAAGAAATGCCCCTAATGAAAAAAACACATTTCTGTTTCAAACTAAGAGAGCTAAGGTAGTTATTTCTGTCACAAAATGAAGGCAAACCCTGAGTTTGTGTTCCTCCCCCAGGGCAGAGACCCCACGGGTCTGAATTCTGCACAGGCTGGTGAGTCCCAGCCAACACAGAGCCCTTGGTCCCTGCAGGTCACCCAGGGTTCCCAAAAACACCCCTGTGCCCCCGAGCAGTGACCCTCAGACAGTGCAGGCTGTCCAAGCATTGCTGTGTGCTCCCTGCAGGTCACACAGGGTTCCCAAAAACACCCCTGTGCCCCCGAGCAGTGACCCTGGGGACAGTGCAGGCTGTCCAAGCATCACTGTGTGCTCCCTGCAGGTCACCCAGGGTTCCCAAAAACACCCCTGTGCCCCCGAGCAGTGACCCTCAGACAGTGCAGGCTGTCCCCAAGCATCGCTGTGTGCTCCCTGCAGCTGGAGGGTATCACACACAGTTTGGGGAAAGGCAGCCTGAGCCAGGTCGTGTCTGGAAGGGCACAGGTGCCAGGGGCATGGCTGGGTGAGGCCACTCTTACTGCTGGGTGTGCACATGAACATGGGATCAGCTTTGTCTGGGAGCATCCCATGGGATGTCTCTGTTTCCCCAGTCCTCACTAGGACCCTCATCCCTCCTGCTCCAGTCCTCAGTGCCCCAGGCCAGGACCCCACTGTGCTGTGTACTCTACATGGTGATGGAAAGATGGACCATAACCTCCAGAGGACAAGGATGGGCCAGAACCACCTCCCTGGGGCAGGGCCAGAGCACAAACTGAGATAGAGCAGGTGGGATGACCAACAGACAAGATTCTCACAACCAGCAGCTCAGCCAGACAAAAAAAACACCCAGCTTCTCCAAACTGAAGAACAGCCACAAGAGTGGGGCCTCAGGGACACCTCACTTTGGACTCATCTGAGCTCCTTCTCCTCTTTCCCTTTCCCCCAGCCACATCCAATTCTTTCAGTCAGGCCCTTCTCCTCCTGTTTTGGGAAGTCATTGTTGCCAGGAGAGCACAACCCCCTTCCCTCATCCTCCCCAAGCAGGAGACTGGAAAGGGAGATAATTATAGGAAAAGGTTTTCAAACACATGGTTCATAACTGACACACTCAGCTCTTGATGTGTTCCATGCCTGTTCTCATTAAATTTTATACACAGCAAACCTGAACAAAAAGCTTGTGCAGTGTTAGGGAACAATGATTCCTTTTTGCTAGTAAAGAGGAGATTTATGGGGAAAATCACTTGAATCTGACAGTCACTGACATCAGTTCTTAGTTCATGAAAAGTGAGTGGGACCTGATGGATCCTCTTCTTTTCATCAGAAAGCTGCTGTTTTTCTTGTCTTGGCTGAGAGTGGGAAGTGAATAATGAACATGTTGCTGATTAAAAAACCCGTACCTTCAACTTTAGCCAAAATTCTTTGCACCCATGACATGAATCACTAAAAAAATTCTGATTACACACCCCAAAGCATTTCATTAAAGAACATTTTTTGAAGCACTTTTTCTGGGGAAAAAAATAAAATAAAATAAAAATCCCTTCTATGAGTTCAGCAGCCATGGCAGGGAGGCACAAAAGAGGCTGATTTTGAAAAGGTGCCCCCTCCTGTGCCCGAGGGAGAGGAAACCTCCACCCCAGTGTATCCCATCCCACAGACAGAGCAGTGCCAACACCCAGCACTGAAACGTTTGTCCAGAGAGCCCCTTGCTGGTGTTTGACTTCATCCTGATGATGCAGGATCCTTCCTCCTTCCCTTAACAAACCCTCTCCCCACCAGCTGCAGGCACAGCTCGAGGGACAGGGCTCTGAGCAAGGGAGGAAAGGGCTCTGAGCAAGGAGAAAAGGGCTCTGAGCAAGGGAGGAAAGGGCTCTGGGTGAGGAAATGGCTCTTACAAAGCTCCTCCTGTGGAGCAGAGCACCTGAGGATTGCATTCCTCATCCTCCTTGGTGAGCAGCACTGTGCAGCTTCCTGGGAGAGAGAGAGAGAACTGTGTTTCACCTCCTTCTGAAGCTCCACGGAGAGCCCTGAAGAGCCCTGACAGCAGCAGAGAACAGCTCTACCCCCTGGACCATCCTCTCCTCACAAATAGGTGGCGGAACAGGCACAGGGACCTGCTGCTTTCTGGTGATCCTTCCAGCCTCATCCCAATTAAATAAAGGTCAGCTCCTGAGGCCAGACAGGTGGAGGCTGCATAGGAAGACAAATCAAAGAACACTGTTTGCAGCACATCGATTCCTCCCCGTTTATTTCTGAGTGTTTCTGAGCAATTTAGTGGGGCATGGACAGAAAGACAGCCATGTCCAAATGGAGCTGTTTGAACAGCAGCAGGAGAGGCTGAAGCTCTGGGTTTGTGCTTTCTGACTTCACCCCTAGAAACAGCTTTTGCAGGGGGAGCTCCTTTTCCTTCCTATTATAGTGACAATATGTGCCAAATAAGTTGCATTTTTGTTCAACAACAATCCCTGGCAGAACTCTGGCATTGACAGGAGCTCTGATGAAAGACCCCAGTCCCCAGGAGCACCAGGTGCCTTCTGTGCCCTGGGTGTGTTGGCAGGGTGTGTGTTCTGTGCTCCTCTTGGCCTTGGACACCCCACAACAAACCAACAGGACCTGCAGGGGGGAGCATGTCCTGGCAGGCTTGGCCATCTGCTTACATTTTACATAATTGCACCTTTTTGCAGCAGGGAAAAATTCAGAAGAGCTGACCTTATGGAAGATTCAAACTCCTGTGGTTTGACCCCTTGATTTCAGAGTCACTGGAATTATTTAAGTCTCCACGGGAGGTGAGTGGATCCTTTGGGCACGGTGCATTGGAAGCACCAAGGCTGGCAGAGCTCAAGAAGCTTTAGGATGATACTCTGAGGCACAGGGTGATGTTCTTGGGGCTGGTCCTGGGCAGGGCCAGGAGTTGGACTTGATGATCCTTGTGGGTCCCTTGAGCTCAGCATGTTCTGTGATTCTGTGAAATGGCTTTAACTCATACCTGCTTGGGGCAAACACAGTTTGACACTTTGCAGCATGCAGAAAGTACATATATTGTATATAAACAAAAAGGCATGGACATGAAAAAAGCATGTGTGTAGTGACCCTTCTGCAGGAAGAGCCTTAATGCACGTGTGACCAGTGACTGACCAGAGTGTGGGAATGGGAGGGGTTTGGGCTCCCTGGCAGTGCCCTGCAGCTCAGCATCCCTCGTGGTGCCAGCCTGGGTGCCCTGCTTGGCTGTGCCAAGGGATGGGCACGGCACCCACAGCACCCACAGCACCCACCAGGTCTCCTCCTGCCCCCCTGCCCTGGCTCAGGACAGGCTGAGGAACAGCCCCCCTGCCCCAGTTCCACAAGAGCAGAGCACTCACCTCCAGCCCCCTCCACCCCCTGCCAGGAACGGGGTGATAATTGGTATTTTTCTTCGGTTTTACCTGAAAAGCTTTTCAATAATTTTGTGCAATATTTCAGCTCAACCAGGAGAGGGAATGTATAATTTATTTTGTTACTTGATAGAATTAGTTGTTCTTAGCTTGCTGTGGCAGTATAAACCATGAATGCAATATTTTCTAGTGTCCTTTCTCCATGAGATTAGTAAATTTAATTTGAAATTCTGTATTCACAAGTAGTGCACTGGCTGAAGGCAAGCTGTAGAACAGATGACAAAGGTTATTACATTTTTTAAATTATATTTTAAAGATGTTTAATAGCTGTGGAGAAAAGACTTTTATGAAAATGGAAATTGGCAGATTAAAGAATGAGTTTCACGAAGTTATTTTAAAAACACATGAAGTTATTTTTCTTATCACCCCTTAAAGTGCCAAGGTCTGGTTCTCCAGACCAAAATCCTAATTTGGACAAGGATTTTGCTGAATTCACAGTCATACTCTGGGAATTGATTCCAGATGCAGATATAAAACATACAATGTCTACTGATGGTTAGCAATTCTCAAACACAACTTTAAGAGTTCTTTTTCTTGTCACCAACATTAAGATTTGAGTTGGGTTCACAACAGGGATGATTTTTTTCTGATTCTGTTCAACCCAAAGTTTGGGCTCCTCAGAGCTGAATTCTGCCTTGGACTGGAGACAGGGAAGGAAATAGGGACAAAGGCCATTTCCACACTGGGATTTTACAGCCCAATCATCCCCTTCTCAAATGAGTGGGAGTTTTCTGCAAGTGTGAACTAAAGCAGGGCTGAGCCTGGGGGTTGCTGTTCACAAAATAGAGCCCACCCACTCCTCCATAGGCTGCTTCTGCTCTTGAAAAGAATAAATGCAAGGAAAAGCTGATGTTTTCTGCTGAATTCAGCAGGTGCAGCTGAAAACACAAAGGAACAGAATGTGCTTCGAGAGGCGACTTGCTGGTTTTCACCTTATTTTCCAAACATTTCACTCTCACATTTGAGAATAAGTGATAACAGTGAATAAACAAACAGGGGAGCTTTTAACTTCCCACATGGAGGTAAATCCAATAACTCACACCCAGCCAGGGCTCTGTCCTGTCCAGCTCCTCATCCCTGGGGTCAGCCCTGGCACAACCAGCACCTTCCCCAGCCTGGACCCACCAGCCTTTCCCTGCAGGTCTGAGCCCACCACCAGCCCCCCAGTGCCCTCAGAGGGGGCTTTGTTCTTCATCACTCAGTCTGACACCCAAAATTAGAGGGGACATCACCTGACAGCCTGCAAAAGAGGAAATGTGCATTTTTGGGGCAGAGCATATTGGGTCCCCTGACCGTGAGAAACTGCTCTGGCTTCTGTTAAGGCTCCCAGTGTTTAATTATGCAAATGATTCAAATAATAATACGTTTTGTAGCATATCAGTAACTGCTCCACACCCCCAGCCCCTCAGAGCAAGGTGACTATCAGGAAGGACAGGATGAGGTGGGGAGCTGTGGGACCTCTGTCCTGGCCACTCCATGTTCCCAAAGCACCCAGGGAGCACGTCCCCTCTGCTTGGGATAAGCAGAGGAGCAAGTGGGAAGTTTCAGTCCCATCACGAGCAACTGGCTTTATCCTCCTGAAACTGAAAAGCTTTTACATTTGCAGAGGAAGGTATCCAAAGGAAAGCACTTGTTCAGCCTGGATAGCTGCCCTAACTAGTTCAGCCTAAAGAACACTCACAAACATGTGCATCCCACATAGCAGTAACCTTATAAATTGACTATTGGAATTTACATAAATTTCCATTTTCTTCGTCAACTTTATAATACACATTAAGCTTAAATTATAGTTTCTCTTCTAGCATTGTCTGAGCCAAATACTGCTATCAATTGATTCATATAATTACCACTTTCCTCTCTAATTATTTGTGGGAGTAAGGTACAGCAGGAAGGGGACTTTTAAGTGATAATGCAAAACATTTCCTACTTGTCTGCACCTAATTCATAAAAAGGTCATATGAAGGTTTTACAGCTACACTCAATTAAGGATTAAAATTCACACAGATAGCTCTTCTAAGTGAATCCACTGATGTTTTCATCTGTAACATGCAGAAATCTGTTTGCACCAGCTTGGAGAGCTCTGGTGCCTTTGGCTGAAGAAGAAGGTGTCCCCTCGTTCTCAGTCCCAAGGGCAGAGCCTGGTCCTGTTTGCAGGGACTTCTCCTCTATGCACAGGTTGGCACTGGGAGGTCTCATTGCTCTCCAAAAACCAAGCTCAGAGGAAGAGATGCTGAGCTGGTCCAAATAGCTTGAATATCCAACCATTAAAGGCCTAGTGGGAAAAGCCAAAATAGAAGTATTTTTTAATATATGTTTTAAAATAGCAGGCAGATGTCAGTGGTGCAATAGCCCCAGAATCAAACCAGCATTTC
Organism: Campylorhamphus procurvoides; assembly: GCA_013396655.1. NCBI lineage: Eukaryota > Metazoa > Chordata > Aves > Passeriformes > Dendrocolaptidae > Campylorhamphus > Campylorhamphus procurvoides. Next base: position 235,115 of record WBMV01008472.1, read on the forward strand.
AGATGGTCCAGCCAAATGACTCAAATCAGTTGGCATCAAACTTGGACGGTGCAATGCTGCTACATAATTAAATTCCAAGTGCTAAAAAAGGTAAAAATACACTTGATACAGATCAGCACCACTTTTGAGGTTAAACAGCCCTGATTACATTTGATATTCTATGTTTGGGTGGAAACAACCCACAGAACTGGCATATACTTAATTTTATTATGAAATTGCTTTGGATGAGGACCTTTACAGATGAGATCCCAAAAAAGTAGATTTTGGCAGTGAATATGATTGAGGGAGGGAGAGGTTATTTCCAAGGTTCCCCAGTGCCCCTGCTTTGATGTTATTTGAAGTTTCCATTAAGAGCCTGAGAGTGGAAATGGCCACTGGCAGAAGTCCCTGGGAGCAGGCTGGTGCTGAGGGGACACAGCCATTCACAGTGACCCTGCTTTGGCCATGGCATGGTGACAGCTCTGCTTCCTTAGATTGTCTTAACAAGCCTCAAGGCAAAGAGCATCGTCACCAGGAGTGGAGACAAAGTGCAGAAGACAACTGCAGAAATAACCTGAGAGGGAGAGAAAATGCAGCACAGCCAGGGATCTGAAGAGCTGGGTGGGCTCTGGGCATCACCTTCAATTAGAGAAGCCACAAAATTACAGCACTCAAATGCTCTCAAGTATTGGGTACCACAGCACCTCTTAGTCCACCTGTGGAAAACATGGCAAAAGAAATTGCTGGAGAAAAAGGCCTAGAAAAACAAGCAGTTGTTCCCCATCCAGCAGGGGAGGGATGATTGGAGCAAAGTCTTGGAGAAGCTCCTGAGTGCCCTCAGCCTCCTGAAATCCACATGAAGCAAGGGGTGGGAATGAACACTGTGGTGGTGCATGAGGAGGCTTCCTGGAGTTTAATGATCCTGGATATAGCAGAAGTTGGGGATTATTTGCTCCCTTACAGAGACCAACTCTGAAACTCCAGCAATATGTCGTGGTCCTTGCTGGAGAGAAAGAAGCTGGTACCATAGGTTTAGGTTGGAAGGGACCTCACAGCCCATCTTGTTCCACACCCCCTGCCACAGGCAGAGACACCCTCCACCCCACCAGGTTAAACAGCACTGCTCAGTGTGCTGAGAAGTCAAACCAGGGCCATGCAGGCTGGTGTGGTCTGCAAGCCCTCCCCTCCAGGAGGGAGCTCTCTGTGTTCAGACCAGGTCCTCAGCACAGAGGTGAAAAGCCATTCCCAGCAGAAAACACTCAAGTGTCCACTGGCAGAGGGCAATTGCTCTTTTGGGAACCAGGTATTGCCCTACTCAACCCAAGGCTTCACTTCTTTTTGTTAAATATCATTTCCTTGTCCCTAAATCTCGGTAGTTTTCCTCATTGAAGCCCATCTCTATGCTCAGCATTAGTCACCAACCACTGTCACCATGGCCTTTGCCCAAAGCCACATTCTTTGTTCTGATAAAAGTATTTCCCCCTTCTCAGAACACAAGCATTGAAAACTTGCCCAGAAACCCGAGACAAGAAGCAAAGCCAAGCACTTTGGCTGCAGACAGAGCCTGCAAGGGGTTCCAGCCCCAGAGGGGCACCTTCCCACAGGTCAGGAGAGCAGCAACCCTCCTCATGTGCTGGTGACCCCCCATCACCATCGTCCCATGGGTTGCAGGACCACCACTACTCACAGCAGGCTTTTGTTGATGTTCCAGCAGCAGCTGGAAATGTACAGGGCTCTTTCCCAGGACAAGGGTTGTTATGTGATTCCTGCAACTGGTTTGCTTTTTGCATTAGCCACTCAAGGGTAGGCACAGTGGAGATACATTGCAGCAGAAGATAATGCTTGTCTGCTTGGATCACCTTCAAAAGTTGATGTTAAAAAAAACAGCAAAAACAAACTCCACAACCTTGGGTTTGAATTCACATTTATTCATCTCATTTTTTAATATGAATATTTTTCTCTGGTGTATTACAAAAAGCCTCCTTACACATATCTTATTTCACAGTCCCCTAAAATACCCATGCATCCTGAACAGAAGTTCTGACTTGCTTTAATCCTTCAAAATAAAACAGAATTTAAGATGGTCTGAAATGCTTAGCCAAATCTGCTGAAAAGGATAACATGATGTTTCTGTGAGACCTTATGAGAGCATTGACACAAACAGCAAGCATTTTTTGTTGCTGGCTTTCTCTCAAGTACCAGTGGCTTCCTGAGCCAACCAGTAAGAAGATATATCCAATGTTGTATATTTTCTTTAGTCTGTTTGTCAACAAAGAGAGTTGTTTTAGTCAAGTATCCAGCTCTTCTTAGCACTGACAAGTTATTTCCATCAGTCCCTCTGTTTTCTGACTCCTGTAAAGCCAGAAAATGCAGATATTTGACAAACACTGCCAAAACACACTGAGGTCCAAGAACCCCTGGTGTTTTGGAGTGAACTCCCATCTCATTTCCACACGGATTCAGGAGTGGGCTGATTGTTGAGGACTGCAAGTCGTGGGTTTGCAGCACTCAGCAGACTGAGCAGGTTGTCTCCTCTGTTGTTAACTCTATGGAGGTCAAACATAACAAACCACCTGATATCCTTGGGGACACCTGGGCTGGCTATTCTTGATCACCCCCTGCCTACCTCATCGTCCCTTAATCAGCAGGAGGAGGAGGTGGTCACAGCCTGCCCATGCCTGGGCTGTGCAGGGCTCCTCGAGTGATAAATGATTGCTGAGCCAACACTCAACACATCCAAGTTGCAGGAGGTGGATTTGGACATTGTGCCCTCAGCAATGACACAGTTTGTTCAATCCAGGACTCACCACACGCCGTTTCTCACCCCAGCATTTCACCAGGTATCAGCTTTTCATTTCCTCCACAATCACTCCTGGCCAGTATAGTCCAGTCTCAGGAAACACAAGAAGTGTGCAATTAAATCCTCATTTGTGGCCTTGTTCCAGCTCTTGCCTCTAATTTATTCCCCCCCTGGAGTCCTGCACAGGCTCCGCTCTCCGGCCGCCCACCTTCTGCCTGTCCCTCCGGTTTGGGGGGAGCAGCAGCTGCCTGAAGCCTCCCCTATTGCTCTGCCATCTGCTCAGGAGGGTTTGGTCTGTAAACATGGGAATACCACTCCATGCCTTTGTTTCGAGCTGCAGGAAAACAATCAACTTCTTTTGAAGCCTAAAAAATGGATTTGGTTTCAGGTCTGATACAGAGGCAGGGTTGGCAGATCTCATGGAGGGTTGAAGGTGCTCTACCCCACTGGAGGATTTCACCTCTGGAGTCCCCTGGCCACACCTCATGGCAATGGAGACAGGATAAGACACCAGGACCTTGTCCCAGACTGGGATGAGCACCCTGTGGAAAATAACAGAAAGTCGGTGTTTCCTTGCTCATGCACAGCCTTGCCTGTATTTATCCAAGTAGGAAAGAGCCACCCCAGCCTCCTCTGAAAGCAAGCTTTAAAGGAGTGCTCTGGAAGGACCATGAAACCACAAGTCCATAGAGATGGGGTTTAGCCCCCATGAACGGAATGAGCAAAGTGGGCACAGTCAGAGCCTGCAGGCACAGCAGCTTCACTGAAATCCTACAAGACACTGTGGGTTGGCAGCCACAGCCACAGTGACCACACACAGAGTGATGCTCTTGGTCCCCAGCCAGCTGGTTGTGCCCCAGCACAGCAGGGACTCTGCTTGCTGTGGGGTCAGGGCCATCCCAGGGAACACAGGACAACCAGGGTGTTGGGATGATCCCCCCCAGCCATATCCCAAACAAACAATGCCTTGAAATTTTAGCTTCATTTCAGATAGCACAGTACATACAACCAAGGAATAATAAATCTGAGTTTTAAACTTGCCCAAACAATCTGAAAAGTTACCAACTTGAGAATCTGACTGCAGTTCCCTTCTCTCCCATCATTTCACAGCCACAGGTGGCATTGAGCTGCTTTAGTATTTTCCTGTCTTGGACAAGTGCAGCAGAAGGAGCTCCACAAGTGGACACCTGCACACCCATCCCACCAGCTCTGGCTCAGAGATGAAGAGAAAGTTCAACACAAGCCCCAGCTGGTTGAAACCCTGACTACACACCAAAGTCATGCAAGTTGTAATGCTGGAAATTCAAATCATGGCTAGTAGAATGCTGTCAGTCTTGCTGCAGGACTAGCTCCTTCCCAAGCCTGAACTGCTTTGGTTTTAATATCCTAAACCCCACACAACTCCTCCAGCACCATATTAATCTCATAAATCAATTCCACCTCTCAGATTCCTGAGTGCACAGAAACATTTCTATCATCCCTTTCTGCTGACCTGCCCCATTACTCCTGTAACACTCTGCCCCAAGCACTGTCTCCTCCCAGCATTACGTGGGAGCACTCAGAGCATTCCATGAAATATTAAAGGAGAATGCCAAGATGATTTCAGGGATCCAGAAAGCCCCATCAGTAATGAGGCAGCATCGGAGCTGCTCTCTCAGCCTGATACCTGCCGAGCTCCATCCCAGCTCTTACAGAGAAGCCATACAGAGTGAGTCAGCTTTTCCTGGTAATTACTGGGAGGTTTTGTGTTCCAGTAAGAACAGCCAATCTCTGCAGGAATACACACACTTTAATGGGGAAGGACACTGGGGAACTGTTATTATTGTTCCACCAAACAATAGATCCCTCAAGAAGCACACCAACATTTTCTGTTTACACATCTGTGCAAGCTGCTGGCTGGAGAGGGAACAGCTGATGTGCCTCGGGCAGAGTCTCTTTGTGCCCTCGCTGCCCCAAGCTGTGCATGGTCAGGGAGTCATTTTTGTTACAAGGGAAAACGCAGCACTTGGCCCTTCCTCAGAGTAGGGGCTGGAGCATCTTTGCTCTTGGCACAGACTCCTCCAGCAGCACCACTGGCCTGCCCCAGACCTTTGTGCTCCTGGTTTTATTACCACTTTCTGGGAGCACAGAAGCTGCACACTCCACAAACAGAGCTGGGGAAGGACAAGGGCTAAGGGCTGGGCAGGAGCAGATGGATCCCAGCAGTGGGGACACCACTGCAGGACCCCTTGCAGAAAGCAGCCTGTGCCTGAAGACCTTGTCTCTCCACTGCAGATAACGAGACAAAGCATTCTGTCCCTGCGTTGTATTTTAATTCCACTTTAATTCATTTTTTATAGAGCACTATTAAAATACAGAGTTGTATTATGTCTGAGATGTTAGGAAGTGCTTCCTTCAGTCCTTTTGTCAAAGGGAACTTTTATAATCTTCCAGATTCCAATGTTGCACTCCAGCTGGAGGAGGCAGAGGCAGTGCTGCTTTTGAGGGGGCTCCTCTGCCAGCTCTGAGTCGCTGCTGTCTCATTCCCATTCTCCTCCAGCTGTGCCGCTCAGAAAGGTGCAGATATGACATTATTTCACAGAAATTCATTGGGTAACTGAACAGTACCAGAGCATTGCAAATAAAGGTGTGTATTTGACTTTCAAAACCAGTTCCAAATGCACTGTGTTCCTTTACAGCCTATCTTCCTTTTTCATGTTGATGATTTTCCTTTTGCATTTCCCGTTTGAATTATTATTGTGTCTGAGACATGATTTACATTTAGTAGAGCTCAGAACAACAAAATGTAACATTATGTTATACGAGGCTAATCTTTCCTTATACAAACCTAATTCCAAGGAGTTGTGTGCACGCACTGATCCAATATGATCTAGGAAGGCAGCTTGTTAGATTTAAACAAGTCCCAGCTAGGAATTTGTTACAGGTGACAGTCCCTGGGTTGTTAGACACACACTCGAAACACACTTCTAATGACAGCATTATGATCACGAAATGATGGTTAAGGAGCAGCTGACACTTTGTGACAGCACTTTATGTTCCCTGCAATAGTGGGACTTTAATCATAGGGAAAATCAGGAAGAGTTTCACTGACTCACCTGTCACTTGTGGTGCCATACACCGAAAAAAGAAATGGATAAAGGTATGATATATAAATAAAGTTAAACTGGGGAAGTCATCGAGGGGGGTAACAGGATCTTACTGACATGCTCTTCTGAGAATGATTTCCCTCATCTGAGGGAGAGGAGAAGGGAGCTCAGCACATCAACAGCACCTGAGTGTCTTGTGCAAGGAGAGCAACACAATTCCCCCCTTAATCCCATCCAGGATTTTGAAGCTCTCACCCTACCCATGGTCAGAGGGACATGTCAGGCCACGCTGACACTGGAGGGCCATTTCTGCCTCCAACCCTGTGGGTGCTGTTCTGCAGCCTCCTTGGATGGGGTTCTATCCTTTGGCATGTTTTGAGCTAAACAAGAATTGGGTCTTTTTGTAGGAAAGCTGAAAAACCAGTAGAACAGAAACTTCAGCAAGGTTTCCCTTACTCAGGGCCTCTTTTTCCTCACTCAGCCTTTTGCCTGGGAATGGGAAGCGGAGGGCACTTGTCTTTGTTTACAAAAAGAGCCAGTTTCCTGCTCTGGTGGGTTTCTCAGCATTAAATTAACCACATGCACCAGAATATCCTTTGCTGTTTCTGCCCCTGTGGGGCAGCGAGGAGGGGACACCCTGGGCCCCCACTCCCAACCCTGGGAGCTTTGTGCCCTCGAAATCTCACCCAGGATCTGGCATCGATAGGACTTTCCCATCATCTATTCTGAAATTGCAGTGTCAGGATGACAAAGCACCAACAGTGGAGAGCCAGGCCATGGCTCATCTGCCCTTCAGAATTAAAATGGATGAAAGGAGAGTCAATTTTTCAGCTTCCAAACAGTCTGTGGTAGGGGAAAACATCTCCACTCTACTTGATTCTTCTTATCTTCTTTTCATTGCCAGCATGGCTGGAGGATTTGCTGTCTCTTGCTGCCTCTGGGAGCTCACAGGGAGCAGCTGGTGGTGCAGCACTGGTGGCCAGTGTGGCACAGCACGTGGGGAGCATCCTCCAGCCCCACGACCTGTGCCCTGTGCCTCTCACCACGGTGCTGCTCTCTGGGATGGGGAAAGGAGGCCAATACTCAGTCATTCTGGTCACTTCCCCCCAAATGCCCCACGTGCCGTGGTCACTTCTCAGGGTCAGAGCTCCCCATGACCTCTGGATTTGCTCTGGTGATGGGATTTGCACTGGATTCACCAGGATCAGGGAGGGCAGGGCAGGGCTGCTCAAACATTTCAGAGACTCATGGAATCACACGACTCCACCACTGCCCTGGGCAGCCTCTTCCAATTCTTTACAACCCTTTCCATGAAAAAAACTATTTCCTAGTATCTAATCTAAACCTTCCTTGGTGCAACTGGAGGCTGTTCAGTGAGACCTCTGTCTTGAGGGGTTAAGAGTGCAAAAGGTTTCCACTGTGCCTGGCCTCTGCAGGGATTCTGGGCACCTCTCCAGGTGAAGCTGAGTGGTTTCTGATAGATTGTTTTGAAATAATTATGGTTGCTTGGGAAAGTGTTGCAAAAGAAAAAGAAAAATAAGGAAGAGCTTCATGCCCGAAGGCACTTTCAGCAATGTATGAAATAAAAAAGGTATATTTTAAAGCATGAGGAAGAAAACAAAAATGCAGTTACAGAAGCAGACACAAGTGTTTCTGTAAGTAAAATGGAAAATAATGCAGGTGGTAGATGAGGGACACAGGATGGGTGCACAGGGACAGAGCAGAAGACATTTCTTGGCTGCCAAAATTAACAGCTGGAAGGGACCCACAAGCATCATCTAGTGCAACTCCACTGTTTGTGTTCTACAGTTGTATGAAGTAATTAAGTTATATTTTCTAAATTTCTTTTATTTCTGATGGATTTCAAATGAATGAATAAGCAGGGAAAACCTAAAACATTCAATGCTGTGGAGGAACTATTTTTTTTTAATCAAAGACATTTTTTGCTCATGCAGTTAATAAAATGTTGTGGCAAATTGATACATATTAACAAAACCAAATATTTCAGATAATACATTTTTGTTCATGTCAAAAGCCTTCTGTTCATTGAAAAAGTACTTAATGGAAATATTTTAATCAGTTTTAAAATATCAGATGTCTTCAATGAAAGGTCAGGCCTCCAGTGCAGCGCAGGGAGCAAACAGCTCAGGAGGGTTAATTAGCAATGAAAGACTAAACAAAAAGAGTCTGGAAGAGGTTGCTGAAGGAGGGAAAGCATTTAGGATACATTAAAGGACTTTGAAAAGCAGGATGGGATTTTTCCATAATAAAATCTCTGATGCACAGAGATGAAACTCCAGCTCATGTTGCAAATTCTCTAATGTAAATATGGAGTTGTCCTTACTACAGCACTTATTCAGTTATGTTTTCTAGCAGGTTCCTTGGAGAGCCACCTGAGCAGTCCCTGCATGGCTTAGCAAGGTGGGTACCCCATGTCCCACCTCACCAGGCAGGGGGAAGTGATTCTGGATGGTGGGATGTAGTGCCAGGAAGCAGGATGTGGTGCCAGGTGGTAGGAGGTGGTGCTGGGAGGTGGGATGAGGTGCTGAGTGGTGGGATACAGTGCTGACAAGTGGGATGGATGCTGGGTGGTGGGATGAAGGCTGGGCGATGGGATGAAGGCTGGGTGGTGGGATACAGTGCTGACAGGTGGGATGCAATGCTGGGTGGTGGGATGAAGGCTGGGTGGTGGGATGAATGCTGGGTGATGGGATGAAGGCTGGGTGATGGGATGCAATGCTGGGTGGTGGGATGAATGCTGGGCGATGGGATGCACTGGGCAGCACGGGCACAAGGAGCCTCTCACAGCCACGGTACAGGCATGGGAATTCCTTGAGCTCCCTGCCCTCTGTAGAAATCAGTAGGTTGCAAGAGTGATGAATTTATTAAATATTTCCTCTGTGAACTTTTTCAAAGATCCCAAGTAATGTGAAGAACACGCTTACCTGGCAGTGTCCATGCAAACTGGCACGGGGCTGCCGGCCCATCTGAGTGCTGTGTGCAGGAAAGGGGTGGGATATCTGACTGTCAAGGCAGAACAAACCTGCCAGAGATGCCTCCCGCTCCTGATCCTTTCATGCTGTACATCCAATTAACCTTTCCTTGCCAAGGAGCGAGGACAGTCTCCTTTGATTGGCAGCGCTTGTCCTGGTGCCCGTGGCTGGAGTTCAGAAACGCAGCTGGAAAATCAGCCTTTATTAATACATCATTTAGCACTTGAAATGGATTCCAGTGGTGTATGTCGAAGGCAGGAGATAATTCAGCATTTGTTACTTACTGACAGAATACAGAATTGAAATATATAGTGCAAGTCCTAATGTCAGAAAACCTAATGTGCCAGCAATTGAATTCCGGTGCCGTTTTGTAGCGTCCCCTCAGCCGGTCCTTTAGGAGGAGGAATGGGAATGATGCTCCTCTGAACATTGTAATACACTTACACCAGGGAGGCAAACCCGAGTACAGACAGAGCAGTGATTGATGTATCTGTGATGTGTGTGATGAGCGTTTGGTCCCCACCAGCATTAACTGACTGTCATTCTTTGGAGGAGAAACATATTGTTAGTGTTATCTTTTCTTTAATGAGTGCTCAGGCTTTTCCAGCCTGAATCAGCAACTCTGGCTCCCAGTGAGTTTTATCTGTATATCTATATCCCTACTTATTTGAAGCAGCACAAAGATGGGGGTGCAGCACATGCTGGACAAGAAGAAATAGCCTCAAGTTGTGCCAGAGGAGGTTTAGATTGGATGTTAGGAGCAATTCCTTCCCCAAACTTGTTGTCAGAGCCTGGAACAGGCTGCCCAGGGCAGTGGAAATGGAGTGGCAGGTTGTTATGTGAGGGCAGTGACTGACAACCAAGGTGAGGAAAACTCATGGTAGAAATTATTTCATCTTTTTTAAAATTCAAACACTTCTGCCACAGCTTCTAGAAGAACCCATCCTCTCTCCAGATCCCCCAGGATCTCTGGGTGCTGACAGGTGGCATGGTCAGCTGCACTTGGGTGCTCAGTTTCAGCATGGCCCTGCTTGTAGCATGAAGAGCTTGATTGGAGTCAGGCTCACACAAAGATTCATCCCAGGGTTTATGGCAGGAGATTTAACTCCAAGCTGGGCACAGCTCTGCACTGAGTACTGTAAGGTCTAACATGAGTCTGACCCAGGGGAGATAATTTCTTGGGATACCCCAACTCCCTGATGAATTCACATTTTCCAAACCTGTTCACCATCCCCAAACCACCAACCCTGCGGGTGCTGCTTCCTGCCCTCCTGGAAGAGCTCTTGTTTGGGGAGTCTAATCCTTATTCAGCTGTTTTGAGAACAAAGGCAGACCCTCAGTGAGCAGAATTATCCTAAGGGCTTCAGAGCCCACCCACAGTAGATTGTGGAAAATCAGGAGTTTCTTTCTTCCCTCCCTTGTAGAGAGGACTGCACTGGATTATCTGAAGAATGAGCAAAACAATCTTGGATAACAGGATGCAGAGGAGGAGGAGGAGTGTGAAATAAGCAGTGGGAAGCCCATCAGATAGCTGAGGGAAGACAGGGAGCACTGGAGACAAAGGGGGAAGAACTTATGTAGGTGGGTACAGTGATTTCCTCAGGAACAGGCTGGGTCTATTTGTCTGCAAAAGCAATTCATAGGCACATTGTTACAGCAACTCTGTCAGAGGAGAGAAAATAATTGCAGGGCATAATTCGTTATCTGAGGGGAGAGAGGCAGTGGAGGCCCCAGAGCTGGGTTCAGCAATGCGCTGGGCATGGGGGGCTGGATGCTGAGGAAGGGAAGGCAGAAGGAAAAGCCCTGAGAAATGCTGGGGAATCCACAGGTTGGTGTCCCACCATGCTGGGCTCCAGCAGAAGGCTGTGAGGCTCCAGGGCGGTGACCCAAGGGGTGATTGCCACGTGTGCAGCCCAAGGGATTAAGGTAGAGAATAGAACCATTGGGGAAGGAGGTGATGAACCCAGTGGGAACAGGGGTCAAACACCACGTGCACCAGGATGTGCAGAACCAGCTGTGAGGACATGGCTTTAATCAGGCAAGGCTTGAGCACCCCACGCCTTCGCCAGGCTGGAGCTGCAGAGCCAGGGAGCAGCGTGCAAACTGGAGCCCCTGAGCCATTAGGAGCACGAACAAAAGCTGGCACCTCGAGGGAACTGAAGAAGCCTGTGACTGGGCTATCCTTTACAAAGACAAGGTAGCCATGGAAGCGTGCCCAGGGCAAAACCCCTTCTGCAGGATGGCATGGGCGAGGGACTGGAGCCTGGCATGGCCACCCTGGCCAACCCACACCCACACCAGCATCCCCACCCACACCAGCACCCCCATCCTCACCAGCATCCACACCCACACCAACATCCCCACCCACACCAATATTCCTGTCCCCACCAGCACTCCTGTCCCCCACAGCACTCCTGCTCACACCAGCATCCTCTGCTCCCCCCAGCAATCCCTTCCACACCAGCAGCTGAATGGTGGTTCGTGAGGTGCCAGGGCAGGGCTGTGGAGAGGATCAAACTGCCAGAGGCATGGCAGGAAATCCTGTCTCTTGTGAATGGTGACAGCTTCTGCCTGTGTCCAGGTTTTCCCTTCCTTTCCATACACTAATCCTGCAGGAAGGCTCCCATTGTTCCTGTCTCAGTGACAGATACTGCTCAGTGAGTGGGGGGACAGGGCTGTGTGGGAGCATTTCTCTGCCAGAGGCTGTGTCCCTGCTGGTGGTAGCACTGCCTGTTGCTGCCTGGCTCTGGCTCCCATGGGTGTGCACTGTCCCAAAACCCCATCCCTGTTTGGACCCTGGGCCAGGGACACTTCCCTGCTGCTGCATCACAGCAGTGACACTGTGGGGCTGCCACCTACCTTGTGGTGTCCCTGTCAGACACCCCACACCAGCTGATCTTCCTTCACTGCAAAGAGCCAGAGTCACTCCCTCCAGCTGATTCTCACCACTGACTTTGGCATTTCATCTCAGACAGACTCACTCCATTGCCCTGTCACTACAGCCAGTGACAAGTGGATCCAGATGAGCTCAGGGTGACACCTCAGCCCTGACTTGGCACAGGCAGATGCAGAGATAATACAGTGCCATACATCCTCCAAGGAAACAGCACTCCAAAGGGGGATTTCTTTTCTCCTGAAATACATCAACACTGCTGCACTGAAATACAGCCATGAGCTCATGGCATGTTTTCCTGCATAGCATGTCCTCCAAATGAGCTGGGAGAACACAGGGCTGAACATGAGTTTTGCTTCTGGATAGCTGCATCATTCCAGTCGTGCATGGAGCAGCAATTACAGTTTCCTGTATCTGTCATTAGTCCTTCTCTTCCCCTTCTAAATTTGTCACTGAAGTCTTGGGTAGGTCACCCAGGCCCTCGGTTTTTCCCACAGATGTGGACTCTTTGGGGAGTGCTGCAATACCAGCCACTCCACTCATTTATCAGGGATGGACACAGCCTGGAAGAGAGCATGGATGGAAACCACAGTGTCAGGGACAGCAGCATCAACCAGGGAGAGCACTGGAGGTTCTGCCACCCCTTCACCTGCTGGGCACTCTTTCCTTTTCAGATGGTCCAACCTCTGCAGGTGAATCTGTTCAGGATGAGCACAAGCCCATGGTGGGGCTGAGGAAAGGTGGCTCTGGATGCACAGGGGACTGACACAGCAGAGACAACACCAACCACAGCTGGGCTGTGACACAGCCTGTGAATGGACACAGCAGGGAAGATGAAGCTGGCCATGACTGGCTCAGCTGGGCTGCCTTCCTCCTCCTCATCCCCTCAGGTGAGAGTGTGTCCTGACTCTGCACTAAGGAGAAGGGGACTGGTATCAATATTCATGTTCTGGTTTAATTTTAAATCCCAGGAAGGCTGCAGAAAGTGTTGGTAGTGTGATTCAAGGTAGGAAATGGGTATGCATAGGAACACGTACTCCCTTGGGACTTTTCTAATCTTCTCAAGCAAATAAACAGATGAACTCCACATGTAGAAAAAATAAAAATCTTGCATTAAAAATAAAGCCCTTCAGATGCAGCTGGAGAGTCTGAACTCGAGCAGGCAAAACATTCTGCCGTGGTGGTAACAGGGACTGTTCCCTTGGGAAGGGATGCAAAGGGATGTCCCATTCCTGGAAGTGTGCAAGACCAGGCTGGACAGAGCTTGGAGCAACCTGATGCAGTGGCAGGTGTCCCTACCCATGGCAGTGGGGTGGAACAAGGTGACCTTTAAGGTCTTTTCCAATTCAAACCATTCTGTAATTCCATGAAATCAGAGGCAGTGGCAGGTCTCCCCAGTCCCATATGCCAGGCATGTGGTGTGAGCCAGCCCTCCTGCGAGGTGCCCCAGGAATCTCCTGTACTGCTGGTTCCATCCCCATGCCTGGGCTGGGCTGGCACCTTCCATCGTGCCTCTGCACCAGCCCCCTGGCCCCTGGAGCTCCCCACCATGGCACAGCCCCTGGTGCAGAGGGTTTGTGCTGAGCATCCCCTGGCAGGAGCAGTCCTGGCAATTCCCAGGAAAATGGAGCGTTTTCCTGCTGTCCACGTGAAGGTGGAAAACACCCCAATTACCCAAGTGCCCCTCCAGCAGGGGGTCAGAGTGGAAGGGGCTGCGATGGCCACAGTGTGTCTGGTGCCACAGAGGAGCCTCACAGTAGGCTCTGCCTCCTGCAGGGGTCTCTGTCACATCTGAAGGGGTCTCTGCCACATGGGCAGGGGTCCCTGTCCCATGGGCAGGGGTCTCTGTCCCATGTGAAGGGGTGTCTGTCTCTGTCCCATGGGCAGGGGTCTCTGTCCCATGTGAAGGGGTGTCTGTCTCTGTCCCATGGGCAGGGGTCTCTGTCCCATGTGAAGGGGTCTCTGTCCCTGTCCCACGGGCAGGGGTCTCTGCCACATGTGCGGGATGGACCCCTCAGACACGGCACATTCAGTCACCCTCCCAGTGTCACAGTGACCATGCTGATGGGTGTGACACGGGCACTGTGCAGAGGAGGGCACCGGCTCTGGAGGGACACAGCGGCACTGAAAGGCAGCCCTTCCCTTTATCTCCTGCTCCTGGGGACTCCTCCTCTTCACAGGCTCTCTCATTACAGCACAGATGAGATCCAGCACTGGGCTGAGCGCTGACAAGTATGAGGCAGTCACAACTTAGGAGAATTTTATCAATGAAACATTTTTTTCTCCTCCAGTGCTGGAATGTGCCTGAGTTTGCCCTATAATGAATTTAAGTACCAAGTGGGCTCCATTCCTCGGAGCACTGACCAAGAAACTCCCCTCCTTCCCGTGCTTCTTCCCCTTTCCCATTTGCACATTTCACCTCCTGCAAGGCACACATGCTTGTTATGACCGTGGTGATTCAGATGTGTCCAAACCTGTCCTTTGCCTTCACATTCCTTGTCATTCATTAACGGTGTCTGCAGATTTGCCTTTGGAGTCCTCTACTCTTCTTTTATTCTTCATATTTAATGAGGCGCAAAGAATTGTGCAATAAAGGCTCATCAAAGCTGTCATTTATCTATGTTTGACTATCTTTGTTATATATTAGCAATAAATGTCCTAAGGCTTCCTGTATATGGAGATATTTCTCCTCATTATTTCATGGGTTTTTTCTCCAGAACTCATTCACATACTCTTTTGTTCAGTCCTCCTCCACTGGTGTCTGACTAGAAGGACTGTGGAAGTTCTGCAGTGCTGAGAAGGGACCTACAGCTTCATCCAACCCTTCCCTGAGGGTTTAGCATGGACAGGGAGCTGTGATTTCCTTGTGCTCCAGGTTCTCTGCAGCCCTTACACCAGGACAAAAGGACAGTGGAGCTGTCCCTCCTCCCAGCACTGCAGCTCCCACGTCAGGCACCACTGCGAGGTGCTGCAAGAGAGGGAGACAAGGAGGAAAGCCAGGGAGCCACTTTCTCTGTTATCTCCTTTGTCAAGACAATGTCCAGTTATCTGGCATAGGGGGAGAAAAAAAGCCATTAGAAGCTGTGTGGGACCGGCAAAGCCAGGGAGACTTTTCTGCAGGGCTGGAAGGGAGCAGCACACTCCATAAGGGAATATCTCCTGCCCTGGGTGGGGAAGGCACGCACAGGAAGAAAATCAGAGAATCACAGAATAGTTTGGGTTGGAAAGGGCCTTAAAGCTCAACTTGTTTCACATCATGCCATGGGCAGGGACACCTTCCACTATCCCATGTTGGTTGAAGCCCCCTCCAACCTGGCCTTGAACCCTTTGAGGGATGGGGCAGCCACAGCTGCTCTGTACAACCTGTGCCAGCGTTCAGTGTGTTTGGTTTATGCCAGGTGAATGAGGAGCCACGAACCTCCAGAGAGCTGTGGAGGTGAGGTGAGGGCTGCCTGGAGGCAGGACTGAGCTCTGGGGCTCCAGCTGAAGCCTCTCTGCCAGGCAGGAGCCACGAGCACACCTGAAATGCTGGGAGCAGGAGCTGTGGCTGTGTTTGTGGGTGTGGCCGTGGCTGTGGCTGTGGCTGTGGCCGTGTCGTGCCTCAGCAGGACAGGCAGGACAGGACTCTGCCCCCAGAACAAAGTGTGGCTGTGCCAACCCTTCCCCACCAGACTCCTCAAGATGGAGACACCAACACTTCTGAAGAGTTTCTCTTCAAGTTTAGAAGAATAATAAAAATGCATAAGTAAGCAGGAAACATAAACAGAGCAAATAATTAGCTAATTACAACCTGCTTTTGCAGAACATTTTTAATTATTAAAATCATTAGTGAGGTTAAATTCAAAACAAAAACTTCATAAATTCAACCTGAACTTGTCCTTGAAGCTCTCAAGTGCCTGAGCTGAATGCATTTACCTGGTGGTACTTCCATTAGCACAACAAAATTTGTTAAAACTTTTTTTTCAACCTTCCAGTTTACTTTAGACTGGATATTTGAGAATACTTCAGTGGGGCTCTGAATAAAAAATTATTTAATTCATTCTTTTGCTGGTAACCTCTTCTATTTGTTTACTGTATTTTGCATGGAAATCACTTCTGCCAGAGCACACGATTTATTTCGAGTTTCCCAACTGCAGTTCTTGAGAAAGGTTTTTAGAAAACATTTCATCAGTCTGGCTCATTCATCTCGGTCAGCATTACATCTCTGTTAGTGGCCCAAATCCCTCAAAAATTCCTGTTCCCCACTGCTGTGCTGGGGATGTATTTTGACATTAAAATACAGGACACTGTAAATAATGTAATGCTTGGCTTTCCTAGCACTTCTTGCCTTCCAGGAACTGGCTGCTGTGTTCGTTTTGTGTGGAGTGGAGAGGTGGGGATGGGGCAGCAGCCGGTGCCCAGCTCTGTGCCCCTCGCCGAGCCTGTGGGTACACAAACGTGCCCGAGCTCTGCACACACAGCAGAATTTCACTGTATTTACAGAACACACAATTGTTCAGCTTGGAAAAACCCTTGCAGACCATCGAGTCTAACCATTTCCCAGCCCTGCCAAGGCCACCACTCACTTGTGTCCCCAAGTGCCACATCCACATGGCTTTTAATTCCCGCCAGGGATGGGGACTCCACCACTGCCAGGGCAGCTGTGCCAGGGCTGCACAGCCCTTTCCATGTAGAAATTTTCAGTATATCCAACCTAAACCTTCTCTGGCACAGCCTGAAGCTGTTTTTTCTTGTCCTGTCCCTTGTTCCCTGGGAGCACAGCCCAACCCCTACCTGGCTGCACCCTCCTGGTGGGGAGTATACCTGTTTGTGCTGGTGCACTTCTTGTTACAACTTTTCTTCAGCAGGGAATGAAATTTTCAGTAGAATCCCTGCTAGGTCTGACACTGGAGCTGGAGCTCCCCTCCAGAGCCATGATGCAGGAGCAAGTCCTGGCTAGTGTCTTCTGTCTTGTTGATCTTTAGCAGTTTTACCCTTAAAGAAGGTTTCCAGAATTGCCCCCCATTTTCTTAAACCCTTTTATTTGAACCTCTGAGGTACTTCCCAGACTTCTGTCCAGTCTGTTCTCCTTTAGAAGCCTCAAGGTCAGGTACTGATAGCAACCATCTGTTTCTATATTCGTAGCCATTTATGGTCTCAACCAGGTAGTCTTTTTTTTGT
The DNA here is from genome assembly GCA_013396655.1 of Campylorhamphus procurvoides. Classification (NCBI taxonomy): domain Eukaryota; kingdom Metazoa; phylum Chordata; class Aves; order Passeriformes; family Dendrocolaptidae; genus Campylorhamphus; species Campylorhamphus procurvoides. The sequence goes on from WBMV01008472.1 coordinate 252,026, forward strand.
GACTTCAGCAAAAGTCCCTACAATTATTTCTATTAGCCCTCTCAATGTTAGTTCCTTATTGATACCTTATATCAGTCCACCCTTTTCTATAAGATTAGTAAATTCTTTACTTTGTCTTCTACATTAAAATGACGGAATTATCCTCCCAGTTGATGTAGGTAGATGCTTTGCACAGTTTAACACAAGCAATAGCAGCACTTTTGGTCAGCTGCCTGCTCCCACTGTGGCCTGCAAGGGCCTTCCTGAGATTGTCTGGGAACAGTTTCTTGTTCATTTGAGTCTCCTTTACTCCATCCTTTGCTGTATCTTGGATTCTCTCTGGACACAGGACCAGGAGTGTGATTTGCAGGGGCCACACTGCTGCTTTACATTTTATGTTTTCAGCAAAGCCATCTACTAAGTCAAACACCTTCTGAGCACAATCAGCAGTGGCAGTCTGGGGGGTTTGGTACAGCTTTGTGAATTCTCAGGATAGTTTTCCTCCTGGTTGCACAATGCCTTTTTCAGACTGGTGATAACAACTAACTGAGCTACTTTCTTAAGGGCTTTAACTTGAATACAGCCTCTTGGTTTTTGCCAAGACAGCTCCTGTGACAAAGTCTCTAACTTCTCAAGTCCAACTAATAGGTTTATGAGAGTTCACCTGCAAACATGTATTCCTTTACCACAAAAAGGACAAATACAAATTCACTATCTGCCCCGGGAAGCTCCTTGCATGGAGATCTCTCTTCTGGTGGACTGAGCTGAGCTTTTCTCACCATTGCTAAGAGTTCCATCTCAGTCAGACAGAGACCTGTAAGTGCCTGTTGCAGGAAAAGAAGTTGCAATATTAAAAACTGTCACTACTGTAAATGTAGCAAAGATGAATAAGAAGCAGCAATATTAAAAAGTGTCACTGCTGTAAATAGAGCAAAGATGGATAATTGGAACAAGTTACAGTCCCAGTTTAGATATTATAAGTTACACTCACATACTCAGCTGGTGGCCACACCAACCATGAGGAACTCCAGGTCATTGGGAGTCTGGGATGTCTGTGAAGGTAGGAGAGAAAATATAAGATGATGGATATGTTATTCATGCTGTTACAGTCTTAGTTTAAAGAACCTTGAGATGGAAAGTTCCTGATTCCATGTCAGACCCGGCAAGATGTTGACTCTTTGTCAAGGGCAGGTGGGAGCTGGACCCACAGACAGATGCATCTCCTGAGCCATCAGGAATGTTTGCCTGCTGCAGCAAGCTGAAGGAGACCCAGCAGAAGGCCTGAAAGGCTTGAAGAAATTAAATGAGGAGCAGAGACCTGGAGCCATTGATAGAATTAACCAGACCCCAGGTGAGGGGTGAACAAATCTGACCCCAGGCTTCAGCTACTCTGACTTTGTGAAGATCCACCCCACAGCAGGGTGAGCTACAGCTCTTGTCCCCAGGGGTGAGTGACATCAGCTGCCTTGGGGCACACAGATGGGTACAGCCGGTGTCCCTTCATGCCCAGTGCAGGATCCCCACCAACACGGGTCCCTGTGGTCCTCATGTACCTTCTAAAGGAAGAAAGGGATGAGTCAGAAGTCATTGCAGAGCAGTTTATTACCCAAGAAATTAAATTTGTTGACTCACACAACTAAACCCCCAATTTACCAGACATGACATGATTACTGCATTACCTGAGAGGTTGTGCCACATCCCAAATCATTAGACAGGGGCATAACAGGAGTGCACAGACATTCCTCAGCGTTCTTTCAAGGCTTTTAGTATGCAAATAAGCAAACAAAGAAACAGAACCCAACAGAACTGGTTGTGTCACAGGCAGGATGTCACAAGGAACGCCAGATCTCTGGGCTGCAGCAGACCAGGAGATGAGCTGCCTTGAGATGAGAGGTGTCGACTCTAAAAGCATCAGTTCTGGATGCACGCTTCGGTTGCTCACTGTGTTGCATAAAATGAACCTTCCCCCTCTGCAGGTAGCCAAGTTCTCACAGATAAACTTCTACCTGTCAGAAAGCAGAGCCCATGACGATGCCTGAGCAGATGCGGTACAGGCTCTCCCAGCACAGGCTCGTTCTAACAAGACATGCTTGAGTGCATTTTGGAACATTCTTGTCCGTGCTGGTTGCCAGCCGGGGACACTTCATGTCAGGAATGGGGAAATACTGTCCATAAATCCGTCTCCAGGACCCAAATGCAGTCCCAGTGCTCCAGCTGTGAGGTGTGCCCAGGGGACAGTGCCTGAGGGGACACCACATGATGGACACTGAGCCACAGCTGACACAGTTCCTCAACCACAGCTGGAGCCCTGCCCAAGCTAAACCTTCCCTGGCACAGCTTGGGGTTGTGTTCTCCTATCCTGTCCCTGTTCCCTGGAGAAGAGCTCGACCCCCACCTGGCTCCATCCTCCTGTCAGGGAGTTGGAGAGAGTGAGAAGGTCCTCCCTGAGCCTCCTTTTCTCCAGACTGAGCCCCTCCAGCTCTCTCAGCCAAGCAAAAATCTCCCACCCTGGGCTGCTTATGCAGATAAGGTTTTGTGTGCAGTAGAAGCAGCCTTGAAAAAATGTTTTCCAGTGAGTGTTCTGCTGCCTGGCATAGGAGAGTCAAAGATTAAGATCAAGAGAAAATCACACCATGAATAATTTAGTCCCTAAATCTAGCATCTCACTGTGGTAGAGGCTATTGGATAGGAAGGATGTGTCCCCTGGTGTTTATCCCATGCACAGCTGAACTGGAAAAATCTTCTCAAAATCCTCAGCCATCAGCTTGATTGTGAATTGTCACAATTACAGCGGTCAGAGCCCACCCCTCTGCTGCCTCCTCTGGGGGCACTGGGAGGGCACTGCTCATACATGGCTGGGAAAGGAAATGTAGGAAATGAGACTGAGCAGGTTCAGCCTCACTCAGGTGACACATGGATGAGCAGCAGGGAGAGGGACACACAGACCCGCAGCTCTTCCCCATGTCCCCCCTGTCCCACAGGAGCATCCCTGAGGCAAAGCAAACAGCAGGGTGTTCACTCCCATTCCAGGATCACGGGGAGGAGGAATGGGGAGCACCCGGGCAATTTGGCTTGAAGGGGGAGCAGTGACCAGGGAGTGACCCAGCAAGGGAAGCATCAGCTGAGGGCACTGGGAATGGGGTGACAGATCAGCCCCAAACCACTCTGTGGGAGAGCAACTAGGAGAGGGGGAAGCTGTTTTATGGGGTGGCTGTGATCCTGCTGCAGAGGCTGCTGGGGAAGGACTCACCACAACATCCATCTGAGATGGGAAAAAGGAGAAACAACTGCTGGAGCATGGAGAGGTTTGCTTTAGAAAGACTTTGCAGACTCAGAGGCCACTTGTGAATTGACTGAAGAGGAATGTAAACTCACCCATCTGCAGAGGAGGGAGATGTGATATGGAACTACAGCAGTGCTTGCCCAGAGCCCAGTAATGCCTGCTGGCCCCCAGTAACACCTGCTCAGTTCCCAGTAAGGTGTCCTAGGACCCCAGTAACACCAGAGGTGCCTGCTCAGCCCCCAGCAGTGTGTTCCCAACCCCAATAACACACGTCCAGACATCTCATACCCTCTGGTTTGCCCAGGCTGCCCCATGGCTGTGCTGGCAGCACAGAGCACAGGGTACAGCAGGGAGGGAGTGTGAGGGTTTGACAGCACATCAGGTGTCCTCCTTCATGACCACAAACAACCCTCCCAGGCAGAGCAGGGCTGCACAAACCAGTCCCTGCCTTCACAGGGTTCTTTTGGAACTGCAATCTGTTTATTTGTTTAAAAACAACAAAACACTATCAGAGTTCCACAAATTTATCATGGAATTGATTAAACAGTGTAAGCGACTCAGCGTTTGGCAATATTAGGAAAGTGCTAAAAAGAAAATTAAAGCATTACAGGATTAGGTCTTCTCTGTTTGAGCTGAAGTTTTCTATAATTCAATTAAAATTCAGAGTTTCACACTGATTAGAGGCAGCCTTGTTCATCTTGCCCCGCTTTTGTTTTTCTAAGTGCAGCTGCAAGTGTAGACAATGAGGTTCAGCTTTGTCAGGGGGCTGCTGACAAAGGCTCCAGCTTTATATGTCAGGAGGTCGCCCTTCATTTGCAGGGGTCTCTCTCCTTCATTCTCCTCTGTGTCTCCAAGCAGCTTCTCTCTCACAGTCTCATTTTTGTGATTCTGAATTCCAAACCGTTATTTAATTCTTCTTACACAGAGCACAGGAGTCTTTGTTGCACTTTATTGATGATGAACTGTTCGCTGTTTGGTTTTATTATTCTTATGTATTGATAGTTTGTCTTCACCAAAAAAAAGAAAAATCCAATCCATGGCAGTAAAATGACATTAAGGATATTAAGAATATTAAATTACTATGCTGAGTGCAAGGGGGATGGTACCTTGGGAATTTTATTTTAAGGCCAGATTGGTCTGTATTTGTGTGATGGTTTGTTCACACACACACACACACTGGTTGTGCACTGAGAGCCTTGAGCATCCCTGTGGTGGAGGGGGATGTTGGGTGGGCTGTTTGGGGGGCGGTTCCCCTCGTGCTGGTTCCCCCCATTAATCCCAGTCAGCGTCTGTACTGGTAGTGCTGGTCGAGGCTGGAGTTTCTCGTGGCCAGGGCAGCTGGGGGGCCCTGCCCCAGGATTGCTGCTGCTAAAGGAAACTCAGATCAAACCAGGTCAGGGTATTAATGCTGATGTCTTCATGATGGCATTTCCCAGCCCTGCAGAAGGTGGTGAATCAAAGCAAGTGCATGGGAAAAGCCCTGTCACTGCTGCACAGCACTCAGCAGCAATGGACCACTGGGTGGTCACTGGGAAAGGAAATGTGATGTATTTTCAGAGCTATCTGAGTCAGACTATTCCCTGACCTGAATGGATACCAGGCAGTCTTAGTGCTCATCACAATATAGTTCTGCAAAAGGAAAATATAGCTGATATTTCCATCATTCCTTCATTCACTTGAACCCATGTTCTCACAGATTTTTCAGTGTGTGTTAATAAAGCTGAAAAGGGTCATCTTGAAAGGTGCCAGAAGTGCTGAGTTTCCTGGTGAAGGCCCTGGAGAGGATGTGGGCAGGTGGGCAGGTGGGCAGGGTCTGCCCAGAGCACAGTGTCCCACCACACATCCCACTGGAACCCACAGCCCCCACTGCTCCAACCCAGCACCCAAACTGCTTCTTTCTCCTCCTGCTGCAGAAGTCACATCTGCTCACACAAATAGGTTCCAGCAGCAGCAACAATCAGTGGTTACATAGACAGATATATATAAATAAACCTTTAATTCTGACTTATGTTCCACAAAGATGGGGCAGACTGCACCTTGTTTTAACAGAGAAAATTAGGCTTTGGGACAAATAACAGGAACTCTGACTTTCACAAAATTATTTCAAAGAGATAGACAGCAGCTGGGATAGAATCATGCTTGGTGAATGAATTTCATTTCTCTTACTTCTCACTTTTTCCTTAGCGAAAGGTCTGAGCCACATGATTTATCACTTCTGAAACCAAAGCACTACCAAAGCTGCAGTGAAGAGCCTGGGACGTGTCCCTGTGCTCTGGCTCCTGCTCACCCCTGATGGTGGGGCCCAAAGGGCATGGCAGGAGTGTGTGGAGCTCAGCTGGGATGTGGCAGCAGTGGTGGCAGCCAGCTGCATGCCCAGCTCCCGTGGCTGGGGCAGGAGCAGTGGCAGGGGCTGGGTGTCCCTCACCTGCACACTGCTGTGCCCACCCCACACAGCCCTGCCTATCCTGCTGTCAGCATGGCCAGGTTCTCCAGCACCTCACACTGGGGGTGTGGTGGAGCCTGTAAAAGTGCCTTTTCCTTTATCTAATTTATGTATTCGGGTCAGAATTCCATAGCAAAAGGCTACAGGAAGCCAACTGTAACGTTTAATTAATAATTCCCATCTGCTTTTTAGCACCACTTTAATTATAAATGGTTAATTTAGTCACGGGGTAAGTTTAGCACAGACTGGAAGTGGCCAGAGTTTGCACAGCCAAAAAGCCACGCTGGGGTCTCTTCCCACAATGAGGCTGCTCTGTGTGTGGGTGACACCTGGACTCCAAGCAGCAGCACTTTGCAACAGGATTCTGGGCAGGATGTGACACCTGGGCTCCTAGAAAAGTCACTTGAGACAAAATGAGCCTCCCCAGGCCCTTGGGAAGGGTTGTGGGCAATCCAGGCAGGGTTTGCATAACTCCTGCTGAACATCCATGCCCTCTGGGAGCTGCTCCACTCGCAGGGCTGGTGGAGCAGGAGATGCTCCAGGCTGAGCTGTCTCCAGCTCGTCCCCTGGCAAATCGGCTGCAAAATCTGACTTCAGTTACACTGGAAATCTAAAGCTGTTTACAGCTCCAGCACTGTTGGTTTTTTCTTCCTTCCCGCTCTCTCTGAAATATTTCCTTTTGATATTTTAATTTCTCTTGGGCTGACTTGAAGCAAGAACGTTGGGTTGAAACAGATGGTTGTCAGCAAACCAATGCCTGCAAAGCACAATTGAGAATTAGCTACAAAACCCCCAAACTTGGCACCAGCAGAATCCTCTTGATATAATTGTCAAAAGAAATCTGGCTTGGAAAAATTTTTGGAATAATATTTTCAAAATTCAAATGACTGAAACTTTAAACAAACAAAATACACTTTATTTGAGTGTGTGTGAGTGACAATGAGAAACCTCCAAAGGTCATTCCCAAAAGGCTGTGTGTGACCCACAAAACTCCTTCTTGAGGCTCTTTCAGCCTGGAGTAGCTGGGTCAGCCATGGAATAGCAGGACTAGATGGCCAAGGAGCTCCCTTCAGCCAGTAAATATTGATGAGTAACCTCAATCTTTCAGGGTTTCCCTGGCTGTGGTCAGCCCACGTCACCAGCACCAGCACAGCAGTGCCACCAGGACCAGGCTGCCTCCCTGGGGACATCTGAGCGGCATCAGGGACATCAGGGCAGATGCAGCCTGAGCAATCCCCCTCTACCCTTCAACACAAAAGTGTTCATTGGCAGCTGTTATTAAGTTTCTCCTGTATTTGTGTTTTTCAGAGAGAGTTTGTTTACTCTGGTGGTGATCTCCTGTGTGGCCCCATCAGACAGGTTTGTTGAGCCCAGATCTGTAAATCACTGTTAGCCCAGTCTGAGAGCTCTGGACCTTCTCAGCAATGGGGGGTCCCAGGCTGAACCTTTGGCTCTTTTGAGCCTCAGCCATTATCACTGCTTTGTGGCTGAGGGGGCTGTTTCACACAAATCCAGCGTGAACTTATTCCAGGGTGAGGAAATAATTACAGATGAAAAGTGTGAACATAGAAAAAAGAAAAGAAAAAAAGTTTCTCTTCTGGTTTCCCTTTCCCTTTTGAAACTGAAAAAGAAAATCAGCCAGTAAAACTCTTGGTCCCAGAGGAGAGCAGGGAGGGAGGGAGTGAGAAATAGGCACAACATCTAATGAGCGTGGGCAGAGCTGGCACTGAGGAGCATCCAGTCTGCACCTTGAGGGACACGGGCAATGGCACTGCTCTGTCCCTCGGTCCTGCTGCCCAGAGCTGTCACAGGGAGCAATGGCACTGCTCTGTCCCTCAGTCCTGCTGCCCAGAGCTGTCACAGGGAGCAATGGCACTGCTCTGTCCCTCGGTCCTGCTGCCCAGAGCTGTCACAGGGAGCAATGGCACTGCTCTGTCCCTCAGTCCTGCTGCCCAGAGCTGTCAGAGGACATGGAGTGTCCTCTGCACTCAGCAGACCAGATGTAGACAACGTCTTGAAAGATTCATGGAATGTATCAGTGATGCCTCCATTAATGTTATTGTTGTGTAAATACCTCCAAATTGTCACAGCTCCCTCTGTTTGACAGTGCTCCTAATTTGGTGCTCACAAGGAAATGAACGCCCTGCATTGATCCCATTGCCTAATTAGCAGACAGAGGACATTCATCGTGTGGTGACAGGAGAGGGTGACAAGGTCAGGGTAATCCATCCCTGCTCAGCTCCTCAGCAGGGACTGCCACCGTGCAGGCAGATGCTGGGCAGCTCTGGAGCTGAACTTCCCAAAGTGGTGTTCATGGGGTGGCAAACACCAACCCAGGCTTGCAGGGGCAAGGTGGGCACACACCAGGGTCCCTCTGCCCGCGGCCATGTCGTGGGATGGAGGCAGCCAAACACCTCCCCATGGGACATTCCAGCATTGCCTCTGGCCTTGGTGGCCAGCATGTCCCCAAGCTGCCCTGCCATGGTCTGCCCTGCCAGCCTGCATTCACCAACACCTCTGCAATGCATGGCCAGCATGTCCCCAAGCTGCCCTGCCATGGTGTGCCCTGCCAGCCTGCATTCACCAACACCTCTGCCTTGGTGGCCAGCATGTCCCCAAGCTGCCCTGCCATGGTGTGCCCTGCCAGCCTGCATTCACCAACACCTCTGCAATGCATGGCCAGCACTTGCTGCTTTTGGCTTTCTCCAACCTTGCATAAAGCACAGTGTTAATTTCAGTATCTTTTCCCAGGTGACATCATCTAACCACAGGCTATGTAACCATGAAATACAATCTAACCTTCAGGCTGACGTTTATCATTTCCTTTGGTAATGATCATTAATCCATAGGGTTGGGATTGAGCATTTTAATCATCATAGGAAAGATAAATTTTATTGCAACTGGAAGAAACCTGTGAAAAGAAACCAAATATAATAGCCAAAATATAAAGGGACAATTTAGTGACAGCAATGGAAACTCCACTGTAGAACCAAATCAGAGAATCACCACAGAATCTCTGACTGGTTTGGCTTGGAATGGACCTTAAAGCTCATCTTATTCCAACCTCCCTGCCATGCCCAGGGACACCTTCCACCATGCCAGGTTGTTTCAAGCCCTATTCAACCTCCCAGTTCAGTGTAAATAACATCCCTTGTGGCAGTGCCCGGGTGCTGTTTTTGGCCAGGGTTTGGGGTGTTCAGCAGTGCAGGAATGTGGGGGTACAGAATGGACCCTGTCCCATCACCTGCACAGGGGGCTTGGTGCAGCCAAAGAGCAGCACAGCCTCATCCAGCACCTCAGCAACTGCTTTCACCTCCAGTATTTCCCCATCCTTGGCAATTTTCCTTTTCTTCTGGGACATCAGATGAGAGGGAGAAGACACACAGCTCTTCTCTCAGCTGTAGCCATGGGATGGGGTGAGCAGGACAGGCCCCTCTGCCTGGGGCTGGAGTCAGGGAAACTCTGCTCGTGTCCTCTGGCAGAGCTGCCTTGGGGCTGAGCCTGCAAGAGACCTGCTGTGCCGAGTATAAAAGACGATGAATATTAATCAAATTGGGTGAATCTGTTATTTTTAATAAAAGAAATAAACCTCACATATTCTTCCATTAAATTCATACCCAGAAGGAACCATTATGATAATCCAAATGTGATCTGCACTTCCTCTACTAATTTCTTCACAACACATGACTGCCCTTCCGGCTTCAGCACCATTTCCAGACAATTCCCTGGATTTTGTTTAGAGAAGCTTTGTGGTGTGCTGTCCCCAGGTGCTGGGGTTACCTCTTCTGGCCCCAAATTGCTTTCAGTAATGAGACTATTCTTCTTCTCACTATGAGCTTGTTGCTTTTAGCCATTGTGACCAAGTGTCCCCATGCCCCAAGGCCCCACGTGTCTGGTCTCCGTGGGGCACCTGTGGGTAGCACTGGGGCTGCTCTGCTGCTCCTCAGACATCCCTGGAGACCTTCACTGTGCCTCATGACTGAATAGCCCCTTAAATGTCATTCAGCAGCTCTTCTGGAGTAGCACCTTCTCCATTGTATTCCCAGGTGCTGGGGTCTGACTCACAGGTTTGGAGTTTTCTGGCTCTTCCTTATGCCCTTCTTGTAAATTCTTACTCCTGCTGTGTTCCTGGACATTGGCTCCTTCCTGCTGGAACATTCCTCATCTTTCCCACACTTACACCATGTATTGAGCTCCACGTGATTCCCACCATGGCTAATCCGTGGGGCTGAGCTGTGGCCACCCTGACTATTAGAGCTCACTGATGTATGTTCTCTTCAAGGCAGGATTGTGTTATGGAGATGTCCCTATGGCAACTTGCTTGGAACATGCCCATGAGTGATGGCTTCCTGGGTTTGATTACATTTTTTGATCATTTAGCTGGTTTTAATCCATTTAATTTCTGAGGCATTACTGGGTATAAGGCAATTTTTCAAAGTTCCTGGGGCAGTGAATTGAATTATTTTAGGAAACCTGTTTTGTGGGAGTTACCTTCAGTCAGCAAAGTTATCATCTCCCATGGCAAATGTCTTTAAGGCTTATGCACCATAAAACCACTTCGCTTGGCATTAATTGCACCATGGAACTGAAGAATTTGTTACCAAAGATTTCTCACAGGAATATTTCTGTTATAATTTCTGGATCTGACAACTGCTCATTGGTTACAAGAACTTTTTAAGCACAGAGAGTAATGTGATTTCTCCTCCTTAGGAATTGACCCATTGTACCAGGGCTTGTTAAAAATTATTATTAATGGCTTGGAGTATCCAACTAATTTAATTCCCCTACATATGAGCCATCCGATCGTGTCACTGCGAGTCCTCCTGAGCACCACTGTCCCTAAGTAGGTACGACAGGACTTTGATTGTTACTGAGACATGCAGATAATTCCTTCTCTTGTTCTTAATTCTGCCAACTGGCCTCTTCAGTATATTTAGCTCCCACACTCTCCTCTGTTCCCTGAGGGCCCATCAGCATTGCTTGCTTTCCCTCGTGCTCTCCATCCCCTCCTTGCTGTCTCCGTTGGGCACAGGGCAGCATTTCCAGCCATTCCCTCCTGGTTTCCCATGGCTGCTCAGTACATGCTGCCAAGTGCCCTCCCGTCCTCCCTCTGTTGCCTCTCCCTCCTCCTTTTCCCAGACCTTCCCCATTGCAATTAGACAGAAGTCATGTTTTTCGCTGTGTCATTGCTGAAGGTTTCTATTTCCAAAAGCACAGAATTGTCTCTGTTCTGAGGCTCTTCCTCTGTGTCTCGAAGCCTTAATCCTCCGTGCTCAGCTGTGTTGTGTCTCAGCCATGGCTGAGCATATGCCCGTGTTTACCCCTCTCATCTCTGCTGTTCCCAGCAGGAGAGGGGCTGCAGGAGCACCACAACTTGGTGCCTTGGCACTGCCTTTTGCTGGGAAGGTGATTAAGTGTATCTGTAGATAATATCTCAGAAAGCAAACAAAAACTCGGAAGAAAGAAAAACGATTTTCTCTGGAAAACAATATGAATTTTTCATTAAAAGCTGCACTCTGGCTGCTTGATGAGTGCCATGAGGTTATCCCAACTGGAAAGCACCCAGGTGCTGCCTGTGACTCTCTTCTGTCTTCTCTGACATCTTCAACTTAAAAGCTCCTTTATTATTTTCCAGCGGTTTTTTTCAACATCATCTTTTCTGACAGCCAGACCAGATGCCAGGTAATGAGTTGGCAACTTTCCAGATGTGATTCCCCCCAGCCCCTCTCTGCCAGACCCCCAGGTGGAGACTGCAGCGATCTACATGTCCAGCAGTGCACAACCTACCAACCGATGCCCTACACATAAATATAACATCAGGCATTATATCACATACTCATAATCAGGAAATCCAGACATTTCCATGGCTCTTCTGGCTTGATTTTCCAGAAATCAGCTGATCCACAGCTCAGCACTTGCCTGCTGAGCACAAACAGACACTGTGACTAAAGTGCCCTCACAGCAGGCTGAAACATTAGCAATGGTGTCACGCAAATGTCCTTTATCTTTTGCTATAAATTCAAAATTCTTTAAATTAAGGTCCATAGAGTATCTAGAAATGAGTTGTTATCACTGAAAGAAACATGTGATTATGTGAAGAAAACCTGTGAGAAGGACAGTCTGAGGAGCAGCTGATGACAGAGGTGTCTGAACTGACTGAACCCGATTAAATTTGGCCTTGAGAAAATGAGTGAGTTCAGCCCTGAATCTCCCAGAACACTGGGAGGGGACAGGCTGGCAGGGATCAAAAGCTGGAGCAAATCTTGTCACAGACCCTGTGAAGTGAAACCAATGAGTATTACACAGCAGTGCTTAAGGGCTTTTATGTGTGTGAAATCTCAGTCACAACATGGCCCTGATGTCTTCCTCCTTTCATTTAGTTTTCATGGTTCTCTTTTGGAAATATACATTGAAATAAAAGCAAAACAAGCATGGGCAATAGTAAAATATGGGCCAGGAGGCCAGAAATCCCCTAGATGTAAATCATGAGTGGGTATTTCCTTCTGCACCCTAAGAAAAGGTCTTTGATACTCCATCCCTGCCATCCCACAGAGTCTCCATCTCTGCCTTTCCCCCGTGAGTGTTGGGAGGAGGAATGACACTGACAGACTTTCAGGCTTAAGGATTTAATTCTTGAAAATACAGCAAATCAAATACATTTGAAGAAATAAGAAAAAAAAAACTTGAAGAAAATTATCATATCCCCATGCATTAATATTAATACTGGAACTTGAAATGAAGGTCCTCCTGAAGACCTAAAGCATGAAGCTACTCCAACCCTGCAGCTGCTCAGGAGAGGCTAAAGCTGCTGCAAACAGCTCCATGGAGAAGAGCAACTGTCTCAGCTGGATTTCATTTTAACCCATTTCTTACCTTATGAGGAAGAGCTGAAGACACTCATAATCATTTACTCACAGCTAAAAAGCTGTGTGTGTATATTTATTTATTTATTTGATGATTGTTCAACCCTCCCCAGTTGAAGTCCGATGACCAACACAGGAGCACTGACCCAAGGGAGGCTTTGCCTCCACAGCTCTCCAAACCCACTCCCAGTCACAGAACATTTGCTAAAACATCAATATCAGCCTGTGAACACACAGCAAATAAATATTCCAGTGTGTTTGTGCCATCAGATGGATAACCCGGCAGTGTTTGGGTTGGGCTTTAAAAGTCAATGACACCCTCTGCATTCCCTTGGCAACGGAGGCGCCGCAGAGAAACTCCTTTCACATTTAACAACTTTAAATGTGTTGACACATATCAAATCCAGATCTGGGGTAGGTTTAAGTGACACATGTCATCTGACTAGAGGGTTTCTGTGTTTGCCAGTGTGAACACAAAAAGGCTCAGCATGTCTGGGGAGAAGCAGAAATCAGATCTGTGACAACAAAATTTGCTTGCAGATAATTAATCACATTTGTAAATAAGTGAGGCCATATTTGCATCCCTTTTGTTTCTTCTTTTTATGATCTGCAGGTCAACTCTTGCTGTGAAAATATTAACAGCGAGCAGATTTGCCAGTCACATGGCCCAGCACCCACTGAAGATGCATTTCGGTTCTCAGCCAGACGTGTTTGTGCTAGAAGGGCTCCCAGCCCAGGCAGTGGGGGCTCCTGGGAGCAAAGTGGGGACAAGGGGCACCCACAAGAGTCACCCTGCAGAACCAGAGCTGTAAATAACCAGAGCAGGCTGTTTGCTGCCCTGGGGAAGGAACCAAGCTCTTTGAATAAATAATTAGGAGTTGAATGAAACCTTCATGGCCTTAAGCTGAAGGAGGATAGATTGATATGGGATATAAGGAAGAAATTCTTCCCTGGGAGGGTGGGCAGGCCCTGGCACAGGGTGCCCAGAGAAGCTGTGGCTGCCCCTGGATCCCTGGAAGTGTCCAAGGCCAGGTTGGACGGGACTTGGAGCAACCTGGGACAGTGGGAGGTGTCCCTGCCCATGGCAGGGGGAGGAACTTGATGAGCTTTGAGGTCCTTCCCAACCCAAACCAGTCTGGAATTCTTTGATTTGTATATACCTACATGTTCATCTCTGGTTTCCCACTATGACATTACATTTTCCTGACAACACTTACCTTGCTGTACCCAGAATGTCATCCCTGCAGCTGTGGCTGAAGTAGGGGCAGCAAACACCAAACTGGCAGAAACCTGAGCACTGAAAGTGTCCTGGGAATTAATGTGATGTGAGGAAACCTGTCACCACATTCTTGAAGCCATTTCTGAATCAGGGAGGTGGAATCCTACATCTTCTCTGTGCAGGTTCTGTACACCAAGGATCCAACCTCCTTCTCGAGTCCAGCAGATGAGCTGGGGACTCAAAAGCCAGTATATATTTTCCCCAGCACTACTGATTGCAACTTGAGTATAATTCTTCCATATAGGTTCTTCTGAAAAAAGGAAAAAAAATAAAAAAAGCTATTTAAGTGCCTATTGATGAATAACGCAATTTTAGTTAGGTCTCTTCAGGGCTCTTAAATGTGTTGCTGTTATTAGAGAGAGGAAAGATCTACAGGACAGGTAAGAACACTCAAATAGGTCATTTTGTGCATCACACGATGGGTTTTTTTTCTCACAAAACATCCAGGAAACGCTGGGATTCAATTGCCCAGATACAGATACACAAATGCACCCAGTTAACCTCATTCCCAGCACATCTAACTGAGTTTCAAGAGAGAGCAGTGAACCACTGTCGTGCACAAATGAGGGACAAAGAGAAACAGCCCTCCAGAGAAGCCAAGGGATCAAACACCTGTTATTTGCACGTGCTCCACAGAAGATCCCAGTCCATGTATCACCCACAAGGATGCAGATCATGGCACGTTCAGAGAGATGCAAATTGATGCTCTTGTAGCTTTTAACATTTATAACACTCCAACATTTTCTATAAACCTGTTGAGAGTACAGTGAAGTTTCAGTCTCCCCGTACTTGTTTGGAAACAGATTTGATACTTATTACACATTTTTCTGCACTTCCAAAGGCACAGAAGGCGATCTGCAGCCGGGGGGGGTGTGGGTACCAATGTTTATGCAGTTGATTAATGAGAAGAATTTCCTGTGTGTGATGCTTTCAGGAGCATTTGCACGGGGCTGGGTAATGCTCTCGGTTGGGAAGATGCTGCAAGGGGCAGGAGGGAGCTGAGGAAGAGGAGGGGGCTGTGGAGGGTCTGGAGGGGAGAGGGGAGCAGAGCAGCCCTCCAGACCAAGACCCCATCCAGGACTCAGAGAAACAACTTCCTACAGCAGATTCAGGGACACTGAGGTCACCAAACTTTAGGGTGTTTTAGGGCTGTATGGGTAAGTCCCTTGTGTGCCCTTCAGCCCCACCATGCTGTGCCCCACAGAGCCTCGGGGTCCAGCAGCCCCTGCCACCTGCTGCCTTCAGCATGTGTGGGAACAGCATCTCACTTGGCTTCCAGGACCTCTCCAAGGAATAAAACTGGGGCAAACATTGTGGTAGGGATGGATGTGGGCTCTGGCAGATCCCAGGCTGCAGAGCAGGAGGGGTGGCATCAAGCACTGGGAAACTGTGCTGATGGGACTGGGATCGCTGGGAAGGGCTGTCCTGGCTCCTCTCAGGGCTCTCCTCCAGCCCCAGTGCCTGCTGTGACCAGCACACTGCTGGCAGGGGACAGAGGGCACCCAGCACTCAAACCTCCCCTCTGCCACCTCCTCCTGGTGTCCAGGACCCCCACAGCCCCCTGGCCTCGTGTCCATGGTGGGCACAGCAGGCACAGGATGGGACAGGAGCCCCACAGAACCTCCATAGCTCTCCTGCTCCTCTGGGACACACTGACAGAGTCTGCAGGAGCAGAGAGCACTCTGAAATTCTAGTATTTAGGTTTATTCAAACTGAAAGCGAGATGGCAATTGAAAACCAGCCTGAATTTGACCCTGGATTTTCTGGGATTTGCATTAAAATGCTCCCCCCAGCCCACCCTTGGGCTGGATTCCCAGCCTGCTCTGGGCACATGCTGTGCCATAACAGGGCAGCAGTTTTCAATTTGTTTTTAGATGAGCGTTTTGCAGAAATGTGTTTCTGCTGGATTCAGTTCAGAAGCCAATCTTTGGCAAGACAATTCTTACATTTCTTTCACATCTCCACTGATCTGAAGTAAATATTTCTGACTTGCTTGACTCTTAATCTAGTGTTTTGTAAGAGAAGCCATTTGACCTCATCAGCTTTGGAGTCCCAGAATGACGGGAAGTAGAAAATTACAGAAAACTTCCCTTTCTCCTCGCTGTGTCCCTCAGTCAGTAAGAGCAGGAGGTGAGATGTTAAGACATCCTGACTCGGACGGAGATTTCATTGCCCTCTTGTACTTTCCTGGGGAAAGCAGTCCTGCACAGGCACAAAGGGTCACCACAAGAGCCACAACCTGCGGGAACTCAGCTCCAGTTTCCAGGAAAATACCAAAATAAACAAGCGAACCAACTGTACATGCTTGCAATGAAACAAAGGGAAAACAAAAAGTCAACATCAATTTGTAAAGTATTTCATGTCAATTCACTCTTGTGTATTTCTAAGGCACAGTGAGGAGCTTTGCAGGGAGGAGTGGCTGTGCCTGGAGCAAGATGTTCTCCTGCCTGAGCCAGGGAAACACCACCCAGGTGACTCCATTGCACCAGGGGTGGGAAAGTCCTCAGAGACCTGTCCTGGAGCATCCCACCAGGAGAACAGGCAGGCAGAGCCTTGCAGCAGAGCACCTACTTCAGTGGCATTAGTGGTTTCATTGAAAAGCTGCAGAATGGGGGGTAGTGCATGGAAAGCTCCTCACCCCCAGCAGGTGAGCCCTTTCTGGGAAGCATCACCCAGCATGGAGGTGCCTAGAGCTGATTAATCCTTACTGGAACACTAGAACAGGTACCTGCATCAAGGATGGGGAAAGGGGCTCTTCATCAAATTAAAAGGATTGGATTATATTTTAAATTGATTGTAAGCTTTAAAGATTTTTGTTCCAGTAAAGGTATTGATCAGTGGGGGATTTGCATATTCCTCTTTCTCTGTATGGGGTGGTTTTGCCACCAGCAGCTATTGCAGTGCTGGTTAAGTAAAACAGGAAAAGATTAAAGGCTGCAGTTGAGCCAGGAACAGTTTTTTCACACTGCCAAAAAAGAAAAAGAATATTTTTTTCTAAGATAAAGCTAAAACTATTTCATATACACTTAATTTTTCAGTAGATTCAACTAGCAATAGATACTGGCCTTGCTGCAACATCCTGTTGCCTTTAATGACTTGCCAGATTTTCAGCATCAACATGAGAAGGAAAATAATGGAACAACTTCAGTCTGATTTTTAGCTCCTTTTAAGTACCTCTCAGTTACAAGAGCTCTAGCAGGAATGCCATTTTTAATTGCTAAAGCTGTGCGATATCCACATCTGAAATCACAGTCCTGAGCTCGGAGGTGGGAGAAAAGGCTTCCTGATGTCACCAGCAGAAAGCAGAGTCAATATTTAGACGTTTCAGATGGCTTTTCATTTTAATTCAAGTAACTCTAACTGGCCTCCCATTGCTAATTACTTCTTGCAGCAGCAAAGGTGTAACAGGTTCCCAGGCCCTGGTTATTCCACATAAATGCAGAGGTGTGTTGCTGAGCTGTGGTCACACATGGGCCAGGTGTTGTGGGGAGCAACACCCTGGGGACTGGAGCCAGTGGAGGCATCGGGACCCCCAAGATGCTCCTGTGGGAGCACTGAGCCCACACTGTCTCCCCCAGCTCTCTGCTCCCTCCTGCCCCTTCCTGACCCATGGCTACCCCACCTCCAGTCCCAGTCCCAGTCCCAGTGCTCCTTGCCCATGTCCTGCCCCAGCCCATTCACACAAGAAATGCTGCCTGGAAGGTGATGCTGTCCCCCAGCCCTGTGAGCCTCTCCCAGGAGGGGAAAGGCTGTGAGCTGCAGCCAAGGGCCATCCCAGCAGTACCAGCAGCAGTCCTCCATCCCACCAGTTCAGCAAAGAAATGGACCCACCAACTATTTGCTGATTTTTGCCCCAAGCTGGGGGAGTTCCTGGGGATGGTGGGCTGGTCACAGTGTGGGGAGCATCAGGACAGACTTCAGCACAGCTGAGGAATTCCCTCCCTGCCCTGCTGGATGTTTTCAACTTGCCAATGTCCATGGCATGCAGGGCAGCACTCAGCAGGCCATGGGGCTCACGGGGAGGGTTGAAGGAGCAGTTGCATGTCAGGGTCACCTCTCATCGCTGGCCACACACAGTTCTTCTGGCTGGTTATTTGCACTTGGGTTTTCCGCATGTCAAACCATGCTGCCTGCTCCCACAACTGGGTAAGGAGCCCTTCAGAAAGCTTCATTTTTCCCAGGGCAGCAACACAGCACTCAAAAAAAAATTAGGAAGAAGGGCAGAACACCCCAACATCCCACCCCACCCCACCTCACATCGGGGGCTCCAGGGCAAGAAGGAAAACTGAGAGATTCAAGTCAGACACCAAGTGCCTGGAAGCCAAACCATGTAAGTGATGGGCATTTCCCCTTCCCTCGGGCTGAGATGTGCATTCAGGAAGCACAAGCACTTTCAGGGCTTCACAGGCAGGGCAGGAACAAAGAGAGCCAGTCCCGAGGTCCCCAGCCCCGTCCCAGTGCTCGGGGAGCTGCGACACGGAGCGGAGCGGCAGCGCATCCTCTGATGCCCGGAGATCAAGCGAGAGAAGTTCAGAGCAGGATTCTGGGCATGTAGAGCTGTGCTCGCAGCCGCGATGGTGCCGTTAGGAGGATTTGATGTGGCAGGTGGGACATCTTTTGCCGGGAAATAAAATGTGATCTTTAGCAGCCGCGTTCGTGGTACGAGTCCTCGGGAGCATCGCAGGGATGAACACTCGGCTCCTGCCGCCCCCCCGGCTCAGGAGGGATGTTCTGAAAACACTTCAATCGTCAATGGTTCCTTTTTTGTCTGTACAAGCTCTCCGGCAGGACCAATTCTGTACTTATGTCTGTAAGGACAAGCAGAATCCTCTTCCTTTGCAATTACCGTACACGGAATTTCTCAGCCAGGGATCTGGGAACTCCTGTGATTCCAGATACTCACACAGGATCCTTCGGGAACAGTTTGCTTCGTGGTCTTCCCTTCCCCCTGAACATCCTCTCTGTTCCCAGGAAACATCCCCACAAGGGGATACAAGTTACACCTCCCCCCTAAAAATGATTTACCTTCAAGTGAAATTCTGGTTCTGCTCATCTTTACAAGCCTTTCCTCACATGTCAGACACTTTGGAAAACAATCTGCTTCAGCACTGGGATTTTAGGTTCAGACCTTCCCTCACATGTCAGACACTTCAGAAACAATCTGCTCCAGCACTGGGATTTCAGGTTCTGCTCAGGAGAATTCCGTTTTGTTAGAGATATGTTGACTGGCTGCTGTTTACGTTTTTGCCAAGCAGAGATAAGGCCCCAAGTTTTAGGCGAGGCTGTGATATGAAATCAGCACAACATTGTCACATGGCTGCACTTCGAAGGTGAGCTCCAAACCAATGACTGGGAAACACCTGCATGAGGCACGGGATGGTGTCAGAGATGCCTGTACCTCACACAGCCAATGTTCCAGTGGTGGGTCTGGAGGAAAGGGTCAGGAGCTCCCAGCAAGGACCTCGGGAAATGGAGCTGGCACAGCATAGACACTGAGGAGATGTGCCTGGGGCAGCTGCTGACCCACCAGCACCACCCCAGCTGTGGGGCACAGCAGCACCAGCACCAGCACCAGCACCACCCCAGCTGTGGGGCACAGCAGCACCAGCACCAGCACCAGCACCAGCACCACCCCAGCTGTGGGGCACAGCAGCACCAGCACCAGCACAGCTGTGGGGCACAGCAGCACCAGCACCACCCCAGCTGTGGGGCACAGCAGCACCAGCACCAGCACCAGCACCAGCACCACCCCAGCTGTGGGGCACAGCAGCACCAGCACCACCCCCAGCACCACCCCAGCTGTGGGGCACAGCAGCACCAGCACCAGCACCAGCACCAGCACCACCCCAGCTGTGGGGCACAGCAGCACCAGCACCAGCACCAGCACCACCCCAGCTGTGGGGCACAGCAGCACCAGCACCAGCACCAGCACCAGCACCACCCCAGCTGTGGAGCACAGCAGCCCCAGCACCAGCTGTGGGGCACAGCAGTACCAGCACCACCACAGCCATGGAGCACAGCAGCCCCAGCACCCTGGCACTGCCCCAGGAGTCTGAAAGCTGATGCTCATGTGATCACCAAGGCCATGAGCAGTGCTGTGCCAGTAAAGGCCACCCCAGGTCTGCACTCACAGAGAGAGGCTGGAAAACACCTCCAATACCACTGAGTCCAACCTGTGACTGACCCCAGCTTGTTACCCAGCTCAGAGCAAGTCGTTTCTTGGACACCTCCAGGGCTGGGCACTCCAACAGCTCCCTGGGCAGCCCCTTCCAATGCCTGACCACCCTTTCCAGGAAGAGATTGCTCCTGAAGCCCAACCTGAACCTACACTCGCACATCTTGAGGCCATTTCATCTCAGCTCCCTCAGCTGTCCCCCATCACACTTGTGCTCCAGACCCTTCCCCAGCTCTGTTCCCTTCTCTGGATGTGCTCCATCCCTTCAGTGTCTTTCTGCTCAAAACTGACCCCAGGATCCAAAGAGCATCAGCAGTGCCCAGCACAGGGGCACAGTCCCTTCCCTGGTCCTGCTGGCCCCAATATTTTTGCTGCTATTTGTACTTCCACAAAGTCACCCTGGGCGTGTGGACATCAGAGTTGCTTTTCCTGGTTTGTCTTCAAGAGCTTTTCAAGGCAACAGTAAATAAACTCACAGACTTGAAATGCACATTGATCATTTTGAAACAATACACTGAAAAGGCACATTTCCTCCTGGAACATTTTTCTAAATTCCATTTGCAATTGTAAATAATAGACTTGAAGTCTGGGAGCACAGACATTACAGGTGTGCTGAAACACAGGATATTTCATAACAGAAAATGCTTTGGGGTATATATTTTATCATTCTTCATATATTTTGTTTTGAACAGGAATAGTTCATAAAAGCACATTAAATCCACAAGTATGTGCATCTCATTATGTTGTCACCTTGTCACCAGTAACTGAGTCCCTGAGTACATAGTGGGATTTCTATCAGGTAACTATGGTGATACACAAGGGTGGGATTTTTTGTGGGTTTGGAGTTTTTTGTGGGGTTGGGGGGTGGGGATTTAGGCTGGACATTGTCTTTTTTAATCTAAGTTGGAATCCGTGTCAACATACAAATATTTTTTGCTAAGATAATACAAATAAAAAGATAAATATAGAAGTTGACAGACAGTGTATCAAAGCCAGGTCAGCCTGACAAACAGCTGCAGCACTTTATATTTGTCTTCATGTATATGCATTTGTCTTTACAAAGTATTTCTGTGTGACTTGCCACCACCAAGGTCAAAATTTGGAACCCAAAAATAACTTGTATGAATATAGACCAGAATAAGAACAGAGTGGATCTGACAAAGCAGCTCTTGAATGTGAATATTTAAGTCCCATCCCTGAGAGTGAGGTGTTCTCCTGCTGCTCTCCTGTACTTTGCAGTTTAGCTTGGTACAAGAACACACATTTGAGATAAATGTTCTCCAACACACCCACCTCGCCCGCCCGAGTGGCTCATTTTTCATGCAGCCTTTGGGAATTGCATGGGCTGCACTTCTAGAAATGAGACATCCCCCTGATAACAGTGATCTCCATCCTGAGTGATGCCTCCTGCAGCTCCACAGCCCGGCAGGGAGAGCAGACCGGGCAGGAAGGAGACATCGACATGTTCCTGTAAAATGATTTCCTAGATGTAGATGTGATGTGCCTTAACTTCATTATGAGCTGGGGCTGGGTAAAGAGGTCACTGCAGCAGCTGAGCCTCTTTATTGAACACGTCTGTCATGGTCAGGAGCCGAGGACTGGCCCCTTCCCTGCTGCCCACAGCCCATCCCAGCAGGATGAGAGAGAGCCCAGACAGTGCTGAGGTGGAACAGAGACAGCAATGTGCAATCAGCCAAATAAACAGCAACAGGGAAGCTGCTGCCAGGGCTGTAACCCAGTGACTCCTGACACCACATCCAGTCCCCGAGTCACAGACACGGTGAGTGCCTTTAAGGTGAGTGTCTCTGCTGAGACCACACTTGGCTTTTGTCTCCTTCACTGCCATCCCACAGCTCAGCTCTCCCAGCCCAACACCTGCCTGAGGACACTGGGCTGTCTCACATGAAGGCACCAGCCCTGTTTCACAACACTGCACACCCAGATGCTCACAGAAATAGCAACAGAGACTCAAACAGCACTTAGCCAAGCAGAAAGGTCAGGCCAGCACCAAGTAAAAGGATTTCTTTTTAATTAACTATGTATCAGACAAGTTTTTTGAAGTCTTACAGAGTTTTCTTTCTCACAGTGCATTGTAACTAATATCCAAAAGTTTTGTTTAGCCCCTGGTACTCAAGTAACACTCACCACCAAGTTGATGGCAACAGATCTAAAGAAGAGGATGTGCCACATCCTTGAACTTCCAGCTGTCCCCGCCGTGAGTGACAATGTCAGGGGAAAGGGAACTGGTGAAAAACATTTTTTTAGCCTAAATCCCAGAACTTCTCTCAGCTGGAGGGAGGGAAGCACCCAAAGCCCTTTCCTGGGTTGGGTTAAAGCTGTTCTGGGTGGACTGAGTCAAGTTGGGCTGATTCAGTGGAAGTGACTGAAGAGAGCTGATCATCTGATGATGAACAGAGCTGATCCCAGGGTGCCCCAGGAGCTCTCTCACCACCTCCAGTGCATGTAGGGGTGACAGTGGGGCTGCCAGAGGGAGCTGCTGGAGCTGGAGCAGGGGCTGGAATGTCCTGGGGAGCAGTGGGGTCCTACAGAGCTCCATGGACCTCTGCAGACATGGCAAGCACAGGGGAAAGGGAAAGCCTGCAACCACCGGAATATCTGCTGAGGAATATCTGAAGGGGCTTGTTTGCAGAGTGTTCTCTGGGTCTCACAATAAAAAGACATAAAAAGGACAGTAATTGGCCACTAGAGATGGAGTTAATGGTAAGTACTCTAATAATAAAACCCCAGGCTGAGCTGCAAGTAGATCACTTATCATGGGGTTTCTCCAATAGAAAGACTTTTCCCCACACCTCTGCACTTTTACGCTTGATTTGCCAGTGACTTCTGCAATTACAGCTCCTAAACAAACCAGGAAAGAGCCTTTTGTTGGTCTGAATTAGAAAATGAGTCTGTCTAGGTGGAGAACTGCCATCATTTTAAATTACCTTCTCTGGAGCTTGACATTCTGGGCTTTGGGGCTGGGGACACACTTGGCTTGGATTGTTATTTTATGTTTTGACTCAGCTGAACACAGAAATACGTGCCTGGGAACTGTGGAGCCTAAGATGCCAATATTCACTGGGATGTTATTAAAATGCAGTAGTACTGTTGTGGGAATTCAAAGGGAAAAGAAGTCTGTGTCCCTTATTGTGGTTTGCCCCTCCAGGACACTCCAGGGCAGTGACAGTTCTCCTGCCCCTCGCAGGATGCCAACCCTGGAACCTGGAGAGGCTGGAAATCTGCTCTGATTGGAAACACATCATGAGGAAACCTGTGTGCTGGACCAGCAGCTACTCTGGCTCCAGGGGTTTAATGCTTGGGCAGCCAAAGAGGACGAGCTGCAGGGCTGCCCCTGCCCCTGGGCTCAGTCAGAGGGACTTGTGTCAAGGGCTTTAAAGGAAAGAAGACTTTGCTGTGGCCTCCCAGCCAACAGGGCAATATTGCTCTCAGTGAAGGTTTAGAGGTCTCAGGAATTATTTTTTTACTGAGCTTGGTTTATTTTATTTGCATGCTGGGACAGACAGTGAATGGAACAGCACAGATGGCTGCCCAGTTCCTGCCACTTTTGAAGCAGCAACAATATGAAGCAGAAAAAACAAGTGATATCACAAACCAGTGCTGGCCACATTTGAAATGTTACTGTTGAGTCCAGTACCCAAGGAAATTTGCATTGCCCAGTTTGGTTGTTTCAAGCAAAGCTCAGAAAACTTGCCAGTGGAGTTCCGTGCTCCTGCAGACCCATTCAGATGTCATTTGGAGTAACTACATGTTCAACAGCAAACATGTATGAGAAATCCATGCAAAAGAAAATCAGCACGAGGCCAGCAAATTAATCTAATAAGTGCTAGAACTGAAAATCACCCTGATGATTCTCTGTCTGGAGACCCTGCAGGGCTCTGTCAAACCTCAGTGCTCGGTGTCAGGTCACATGTAAAATGCTACCCATCCAAACCATGTCCAGAAGTGTCCTGGCTGAGACTCCACGGTCTGTGACAAGGAAAAGCAGATGCAAAGCTGTTACCATCCTCTTTAAGTCTTAAATTGGATAAAAGCTGTTATTTTTGTGAGCACAGGACATCTCTGGATAATTCACAGTGAGTCGTATAATCAATGACTTTCACCTCTTTTTGCTTTATATATTGTCTAGGGTCATGTCTCTTGAGCACAATGATCCTTGGAAACTCCTTCTCTGAATGATTTGGCTCATTTTTTCATTTTTCAAATGAAATTTAGTAGTTATTCTCTGCCTGGGAGTCTGATGTTCACAGTTTGCAGATATAAAACTGCATTGGGTCTCCACACCATTTGACTGGTGTGGAAAGAGGAAAGAACTCATCCAGTTGGATTTCTGGTGCAAATACAGTTCTCATGTTAGAGGTGTTGGCTCTTTATCTCTTTTCTTCTCAAGAGATCCTACTATACCTTCTATAGTAAATAAAAGCAACCATCTATTTACTTTTAAGATACAGGATCATAAATCCAGCCTAACACTGTTGAAAATAACAGGTCTTTGGACATGTGAGATCAAGGCAAGAGATTCCATATTAGAGTAATGAGGATCCATGCCCTGAGGAACCAGCTGGACAGAGAAGATGAGAAATGGTGAGTGCTAATTGGTGCAAACCTCAGGGCAGGGTGATTAAGACACCCACTTGCTTACTGCTCTTTGCTAAAGGGTGGATAACAATAATTTGTTTTTATGGTGGTAATTTCCCATATTCATTTTATCTGTGGCCTATTTTCAAACTATGATCCTCTATGTGTCCTGGAAACGAAAATCACTGTGCATGATGCTGGTTCTGTGTTGGTGAAGTAAGCCATGAACACACTCCTTATTTAAAAAGCTGTGTCCTCTTGAAGGAAAATCAGAAAAAGCTCCTCTGTTCTTCAACAATGTCTGCCAAAAAAAGAGAGAACATCTCTAATTTACTTTCACAGTTTACCACCAATATATCAGAGTGCAGGAAAAGGCCAAAGCAATCCCTGCCTGGTGCTGGTGCAGTGTTCAAAGGAGCACCATAAGGCCACTGTGCTGCCCCTCCATTTCTGGATCAGACTAGCCCAGGTTCTGACCTGTGCCCTTTCCAGGTTCATTTCTTCCTGCCAGCACTCCCACTTAGAGCTATTGACATTTATTTTTGTCTGAATAAATGTGATTTATTGGAAACAGCTCTACTATCAAATCGATAAGACATATGGTGCCCATCTAAATACAAATAAAGTTCCATTTGTGATAATTCTTCTTGGGTTTCCTGCACCTAGGGAATGGGAGCTGCAAGGAAGGCCAAGTGGCCAGGGCGTTGTACCAAGAGAGAAAACTGGTCTGTCACCCCAAACTGACATGGGTCAGTCATGTACCCTGGCCCTTATGCCTTATTCCTTCCTCTTTTGACTTGTTAATATAATCCTTGTCTGAGTACCAAAGTCTACTAAATCCATTTCTTTGTTAAAATTAAATAAAAACAAGGTATTCACTGCACACCAGTAAATTCCTAAGTTAGCATAGAATGAGAGGGAAAATAAGTCTGGAAACTTCCTCTGGAAACACTGTTGGACATGATTTCTGCCTCTCTACATGGATGGGATAGCTGGAAAGAAATCACAGCCACATATGAATGTTTGGAGAGCACTGCCCAAAAGATCTCCTTTTATGTTTCATTGAAGAGTTGTTGAAAGTAGAAAAGATTATTTGCAAGATTCAGGAAATTAAAAATGTAATTGAGCTGAACCGATGTGCTGTCGATGACCTCCTTATCTCTCATCAAAACATTGTAGTGCCTGCTTGTCTTTCAAAAGAGTGGATTTTGGAAATGCCAGGGGGATTTGTTGGTACAGATGTGGCTCCAGTGCCCTTGGCCACCTGCCCTGCTGCTGGTGGCTCACGTCTCTGCAGCAAGAACCCATGTCAAAACAGCGAGATAAAAGATCAATAAATATTTAAATGAAATGAGATGTTAATCAAAGGCAGGAAGGCTGGTGACATTTACCCAGGCAGACCTGGGGAAGCAATCACTTACGTTCCTGATTATCTTCAAGAGCTCTCGCGTGTCCCAGAGGACTTGGAAAGGAACAGGAGGATTTATTTTTAAAAAGTGGGGCCAGGGGAATCGCAAACCAGTCAATCCACACTCTGTGTCTACAAAGACAGTGAATCAAAGCGTCGAGCAGGTGATTTGTTAACCACCAGTGGTAATAAATAGAGCTGGCTGCAGTGATTCCCAGACTCACCCAGGTCTGGGGCCCTTTACTGCTGGTGTCAGTCTGGAGTGATGGGGAGGCTTACCCAGGAGAATGAGAGAGCAATAACAGAAATATTGGCAAGCACCTCTTTGCCACAGGCAGTGTACTTTCCAGAGCTGACTGAAACGTTATTGCAGTCAGATCTTCCCTTCATTTCTTTGGGACTTTCATAAGCACATTTGGGTGATTTTTATAATCTTCTGTGTTTGTTCATCAAGGCATGAATCTGTTTCACAAGTGCCTTTTGGGGAAATGGACTTTATAGAAGCATTTTGTATCAAGTATCCCAAAGAATAAATGGAATTGTTTATAAGATTTCCATGCTGTATCACCCACATTTTTTCTGGCTCACTGAGGACCTAGACTGGAAAAACCCTCTTTTAGCCCAAGTCTAATGTGAGACCTCTCTGCAGTGTTAGGAAGTCTCAGCACTGTCTGTGGCCAAGCTCAGTGTTGCTGGATGCTCCTTCTCCTCCTGGGAGAGCCTGGCCCAGCCCTGCAGCTGCAGAGCAGGATGGTCCTTGGACTGTGTTGGAAAGAGGACTGGTGCTGAGTGGCTGCAGCAATGCCAGGTCTGGAGCACTTTGAGACACTTTGAAGCACAATGACTGAAAGATTCTGGAAATTTAAATGGACTATAAAAATAACTTATAAAAAAAGTTCCTCAAAGAGTGTCCTGGGTTTTCCCAAACCTCAATGTTTCCCCTCCCTCTCCCTTGCAGCTCTCTCTTTCCACTGTACACTTCCAGGGGAGGAAGGTTGATTTCATTTTTTCAGAGTTAAATTATTCAGTGAGAGCTGAAGAAGTACTGCTGTCATGTCATCTGCCTGCTTGGCATGTCACAGCTCGAGCACCGAGCATCACGCCCAGGAGCTGTAAGTGGGTCATGGCAGGACCCACCCAGAGTCACATCCTGCATCCCCCAGTGGCATCCCTGCACTCCCGTCCTGCCAGGGCACAGCTTTGCTCCCAGGACATGCCTTGGTCTCAGCCTGCAAGTTTTATTGTAGGCCATTCCAATAAAATGATTTTTAAAGGCCTTGATCAGAACTGCTGAGCCAGATAAGCTCAGATAATATTGCACCGGTGTTTTACTACAGCATCCTGTTGTCACACCTCTCCCCATCTTCAGGCAAGGGGAAGACAAGAGCCAAGAAGGAAAAGTAAAAATATTAACTAAGTAAAAACTAGTTTTGAAGCTTCTCATATAGAAAAATACCGAGTGATAAATAAACTGCATTTATTATCTTTCAAGTGACACAAAGGAGGATGTTTGGAACACGTCCCTTTAAAGCATGTCCACCTCATGAGGGATCAGTGTCCTCACGGTCCTGAGGCAGCTCAGAACCCAAGGCAAACCTACAACCTCCTTGGACCTGCTCAGACAGGAGGTTCCTTACTTTTAATTAAACTAAAATTAATTTCTGTTTCTTCTTTCTAAATTATTTTCTGACCATCTGAAGTGGTAAATTTTGCTGTGATTCTAACCAGTATTTCCTTGAATAAAACTGGAGGAAATAAGAATTTGCATTTAATTAAAATAGGTCCAGCTTCAGCATGCTGAAATTTGGGCACTTGGAAGATGCACACATGTAAACTTTGGTATTTAGAGTTGTGCTCAGGTTCTGTAAAAGCACATTAACTACAGAGGCTGCTCAGGGACATCTGTGACAACTTCTCACAGCTGCTGAGCAGAAAGGGTTTCTGCAGGGTCTGGAGGTCCCTGGAGCAGGGGAGTCACCCAGATCCAGCACCACTGACCCCCTTATCCCCCTCCCCACAGCTGGGACCCCCCGTGCCCCGTAGGACCCCTGTCCCCCTCCCCAGGGGCAGAACAGCCCTGCCCTGGCACTGGCGGGTCTGTCCCTGGTCCAGCCCAGCTCCCTCCTCCTTCCCCGGTGTTTCAGCAGTGACTGCCAGTCTCTTTCACTGATGAACCAAGACTTGTAGCCCTGGCAGCAATGTTTTAGAAATCAGCAGGTTGCATTTCCCATCCTGCTTATACAGACAGATTGCATAAAATGATGACTAAAAATGAGCTAAAAAGCTCCCCATGCATTACTAACAAATGCACATCCTCCAGAAGATGTTCTACCACACAATTCCAGATATCTTTTGGTAACCAAGGATCTCAGCCAGAAAGCAGACAGCACTGAGCAATGCTGGTACCAAGGAACTTTGCATAGTAAGAATGTGAATTAATTCTGCAAGGCAACACATTTTGGGGAAGAAGATGGCTGGTGGAGCCACGTGAAGGAATTATCTGTGTGGAAACAGTCGTGGCTGCTCATTATTTTGCCTGCAGAAGCTTCATTGCTGCGGATGGAGGGGCTTCAGTGTAATAACAGTTACTGATGGGCAGGGGATGAGCTCTCAGTGTTGTGTGAGCACTGCCAGAGCACTGAGCATGGAGCCACAGCACAAAAACCCTCTCATGGTGGCAGTTTGCAATCACAGCATCTGTCACTGTGCTAAATGTTTCCCTGTGTACCACTCTGTTCCCCCAATAAATGGGATTCATCCTCATTGTTTCCCATGAGGCAAGCTGGACTGTGTCCAGACAGAGGGGTTAAAGGCAGCCCTGAGCCCTCCACTGTGGGATATTTAATGCAGTCCCTTTACATCATTTTAGGATGTATTTTATATATTGTTATCCAAAAGTGCATGTATTACAACCCTGCAAGCTCTTTATTTTAAGCAATCATATAATTACTGGCTGTTTTCAAATTGCACTGCTCTCCTCTAATCTTGTTTTCATAATGAAATTTATTTAAGTCTAATATAGGCATAATGTAGAGTAATGTATCTTCTGCACCTCAGAATGGATGTTGGAAGTGTAAATTCATTACTTCTCCTTCAGCAGATCTCCTTTTTATCTCTCTTCAATAGACATTACAGTCATATTTTTCTCCTGAATACACTGATGAGGATCCAAAACTAATTTTCACCAAAATGAGAACTCCTTAAAAACATGCTCTTATCGTATCATGCAGGCTCTCTCAGTTCTACCAGTGTTCTTCACTTTAACCTCAGCTTTCATTTTTAAGTGGGTTTTTTTTGGTCTTTTTCTTTTCCCCCAGCAGTTCTCTCCATCTGCAGGGGCCAAGTCTTGTCCCTTCCCTGTGGCCAGCCCTTCCAAGGGGTGGATTCCTTCATGAGCAGAGGGGGCTTCGTTGGCATGGTCTGTCCTGGGCGAAGGGAAGGACACAAATGCATCAGCCCAGAAAAAGTCTGGCCACTCTGCCCTGAGTCCAGGTCCCTCCTGCTGCTGCTCCTGCTTCCACACAAAGCAGAGTCAGATGTTTAATGTCATTTCCCACCGCTTGGGCAGGCAGGTACATCACTCCCTAGGCTCTGGCACACACCCATTCATCACTTCAGCCATTCACCAGAGCTGACAGAACCTTTGATGTCGGGTCTACAGTTGGTAATGAGGCTAAATGGCTTTCAAAGACACCTTTTCAGGGGGCACAAAGTCTGTGTTCTGACAGAGAACCACCAAAACCTCCAAAACCCCAGCCCTAAAATAATTGCCATTTCAATAGAGGTTGCTGTAATTGTGTTCCTGCCTACACAGCTATTTTTGCATTGCTGTGTGGAAAAATAAAGAAAGATGAATTTCCATCACGCAGTTACCCTGAAAGCTATTATCACAAGATTGATTAACTGATACTACTTTGCTTGAACAATAGGTTGTGGAGAGAGAAAAAATACATTTTCCTTCAGTCTTAATCCATGAAACACTGATTAGACATTTATTTCTCAATTGACATGGTAGAAATCAATACATGTTTTCCAAAGATGTGTGCAATTTGCTTTAAGAACTTCTCCTTGCATGGTCTTCAGTACTACGAATTGTTTGGTAATTATTTGTTTCTAGTTTTTGATGGAGTCTCCATTCCTGTCCATGACTTCACACTGCTGGAACTTTTGCCAGCTTGCCAAGTGGTTCCTGATTTACAGTGCTGGAAGGTTAAAGGGAAGTGAAGATGTTCTTTCATCCATGACCTGGTTTGAGGAAGAGGGAATATGGACCCTCTCCCACCAAGCCTTCAGGGTGTGGGCACTTGGTGGTCAATCCTTTGCCGCAAGAAGTATCTTCCCTTGAACATTGTGAGAGTGATTAGTAAGGAAACTAAACAAATCAGCTACTTCAGGGCGCAGATGTTGCATGGGGGCATCAGGCAGAACAGGTGAAATTAAAGACCTTTTCCTATATATTTCCTTTCCCCAAACAAATACCCTCAGGGTTGTTCTGAAAATTCTCTTCTTTTGAATTTCTGTCCCAGTTTTTTCTAGCAAGTTCAAAAGTGCCCTGAGACCACCTGCTATATCCATCCGTAACCAATTTGATACCATGAATCATTGAATCACGTAATATAATGTAATAATGAGCAGGTTGGACAGCAGCTTTATGAGCTGATGCTCTCTTAAATAAGTTCATGCTGAAACAGAATCCTTCAGCCAATTTTTTCCACTTCCCCTGCTGTTCAGGGGCAAACTAGGAAAACTAAGGAAAAAATCAGAGCTGAGAGCAGCACCGTTCTGTGCCTGAAACCTGCTCGGCCATCTGAAGAGATATTAAAGGAATACAGATATTTGAGCACATTTCACTGAGGAAGACAGCCTTAATTTTAGCTGACTGACAGATGGGGTTTCTCATTAGCCTGTCTTTTCATCTTATTTCATGCAATTAAGTAGGCTCGGGAGGGACCCTCCAGGACTGGCCACCTTCCAAAGGCTTGCACAGCCTGGGCTGCACAGCTTCAGCTCCACAGCCCGGCACCCCATCCTGGGCAGCTTTTTCCTTGTCATACAGAGCCAAACGAAGAGTCTTCTGCACAGGTCAGGTCTGCAGAACTCCAGGGCTGCACGGAGCATCCAGTGGTCCCACAATGGACTGTCCCCCAGACACTGAGACAGACAACGTGTCTGGCAGGGCCATTAGTGGAGAGCAGGGCTACCCGTGGATGAATCAAATGTATCCTGCCCATCTTCAGCTCTTTCTAGAGCATCAGAGTCCCTGACAAGAACAGAGGGGGTCTCCATTGGGTTCTCCCCAATGACAACATCTCAGTAGATCCATCTTTCCTCAATGTAGCTACAGTTTGTAAGGGGTGTTTTCAGCAGCCTCCCTCTGCCTTTGCTCACACAGCCCAGGGAGGCACATGGGCAGGGAGCATCCCTGGCTCCCAGCAGCCCATCCTGTCCCTCCGTCCATCTCAGCATCTCCTCCCTCTCTCACACCCAGTTCAGGCACATCCAGCACAGCCACACTGTTCCACCCTCAGGTTGGGCTGTCCTGAAAACCTTTATCCATGGGAGTTCTTTCACCATTCACAGGGACCATTGGGTTGAGTAAAACTTGCTCCCTGGGATTTGTGGGACAGGCTCAGTATTTTGTAGTCCATTGATCCAGCATTATTTCTTGTGTTCCCATAGAAACAGGGGAGATTTTAAGGAGTAGTCTGGAGCTAAGACAATGCAAATAAACCCAAACAAAACCCTGGCAAACCTCTGTCCACACATGTGTTGGGGGAAGAAAATAAAATCCTTGACTCCTTTTTCTTCATTCTGCAAAGTGCTGTAATTTAGTTGGAAAAGAAACTCCAAGCCCTCTCATAGATGTGATCCTTCTGCACTGTTTGTTTTTTTTTTCTAGGGCAATTTCAGCAAAATGCTTAGCAACACATGCAGAAGGAAGCTGCTAAATCTTTGTATTAATTCTAAAACCTCCATTCTTATTAAGTCGCAAGAGATAGCTTTTACTTTGTTTCCAGTAAAAGGTAATTTGGGCTTTATTTTATTTAGCATGTTGCCCACCGTGCTGGAGAGGCGAGATTTCTTAATTGCTTTGTTGCAAATACAATTTATGTGGGGGCTTTTAATGAGTTTAATTTTCTTTAAAGTTTTCCATGTATAAATGTGGCAGCAGTTTGAAATCAAATAAATTATCTACCTAGCTGCCTCAGTGCTCTTGTCATTACACTGAACACTTGAAGCTGCTCTACGAGGCTTATTGTATAGAAATTGTCTGTACAGAGAGGAGATGGAGTTGGTGCTTAGAAAAACCAACAATAAGCAAAAGGAGGGAGATTATTATCTGCATCCTTGAAATTGTCCTCCTACTACAGAGCTGGAGCTGAATCCAAACTTGGGGAGTGCAACACAGAGATGAGGTTTGGAGAAGGTGGCAAAAGGTCTGATGATGGAGTCACAGACTAGTTTGGGTTGTCAGGGACCTTAAACCTCAACTCATCCCACCCCTGCCATGGGCAGGGACACCTTCCCCTGGCCCAGGTTGCTCCAAGCCCCATCCAGTCTGGTTTTGGACACTTCCAGGGCTGGAGCAGCCACGGCTTCTCTGGGCACCCTGTGCCAGGGCCTGCCCACCCTCCCAGGGAAGGATTTCTTCCTAATCCCTAATCTGAATCTCCTCTCCTTTAGTTTGAAACTGTTCCCTCAGGTGCATTAAACACCATACACAGAGCAAATGTTGGTGCACCCCAGAGTGAGAGATGGATCTGCAGGAGCAGTGGGTGAACAGCAAGCCAGAAGGCAGAGCTCTTTCCCTGTGCCAACAAACACCCCAAGACTTCATGAAGCTGAATTCTATTCCACACCCCCCAACAGCCCCACACTTGGGCACTCAGCAGGCTGTGCCTTGGAGATGGACTTGCCTGGGCAATTTACTAATTTCATTGAGCCCTGTGATGTTCACAGCATGTACCTGCACATCCACCTCAAGAAGGGAGCCAAATCAAGGGCAGTTTTGCCACTTTTCATGGGCTTCGCCATTTAAAACTTTTGCTCATCAGCATACGTAGGTGTCTCTGACTTTAATGGTCACACAGACCTGCTGCTGTAACTGCACACAGCACCTCATGGGCTGTATTTCAGTGAGGCAATGGTTCATAACATGCTGTTGGAGCCCTTCTGTATGAACAGTCAACTCCCCACGTAGCTCAGGGACCAGCCAGAGGTCCTGCCAACCTTAGCCAGTCAGGGATGCTGTGATGTGTCAACCCATTCTGTACCCCAAAATCTCAGAACCCTGAGAGCACAACAAATAGACCATAATGGCCCCAATCCACCTCCATGCCTTCCCCATCCAGGGCCTAGGAGCCCCTTCAGCCCAGAATGGGGGTCTTGGTCTTGCCTGAGCTCCATCTGATATTCCAGCTCAACCTGGGACATGCCCTGTCACCTTTCTGGCCATTCCAGCTCTCAGAACCATCTGGTTCCACAGAAGGAACTGTGGCAAAGAGTCTGAACAGGTCACAGCTGGATGAAACTCCGGAGAAGCTGCAGGAAGAACTAGTGATCCAAACTGAAGTTCAGAAATTGTCTCCATTTCCTCACCTGTCTGTTGCCCACAGGTTCTCAGGGGTCTGAAAACTGACCATGAAATCCTGCCCCAGTCTCCTTAGTAAGCTGCAGGCACTCATAGTTAATTTACATGATGTATAAGATTTAGCAATAAAGAATTCATGAAGCAGAAGTTGAATCCCTCTGATGCTGAACAAATGGGAACATTTCCACCACTGCAGGCTGATGATTAATTTATGCCCAGGTACTGGGACAGCAGACAAAAAGTCCTGTTTATCATCTATGCAGGAGACGGGTCCACCTTTCTTGCCCTGAAAAGTGTTGCCATTTCTGAAATTTGAGTGAGACCTATCACTAATTTTTCAGAAAAACTTTAAAATGAACCTGCCAGGTCAGTCATAGGAGACAGGGAGAGAGGGAGGTATAGGATTATTTATCTTATAGCTCGAGGCCTAAGTTTATAATGACCTTTTCACAATCCCAAAACAGTGAAAAATCCTATTAAGATACACCAGGGAAAATATGCAGAGCCGTGGTTAAAATATTCTTGGGGGAAAAAAGGCCAGGAGATTTCTCATTGCAAAGGGACAGGGAAAGGGGAATTAAAATCGTGTTTATTATACCAAATACCCCAATTCCTGCTCAGTGTCCCCCTGAGTCCTCCACAGACAGGCAAGGAGGATGCCACTGATGCCACAGTCCATGAGGTGACAACTCCAAGAGTAATGTGACAGTGACAGTTATTTAGTGTTGTGTGGCACCATGGCAATGTCATCCCTGAAAGTGCCACTGTCCAGAATGATGGGTTAACGTGGTGGCTCTTGGATGGAAAACCTAAACAGCAGCAGCCTGGTAGTGGAGCAGGTCCCCCTGGTTCGATGCACTGGTGCTCATTATGTTCAGCAGTGCCTTGCTGTTCAGGAGAAGTCAGGCTCATTTGTTCATCCATAATAAATATAGTCCAAAAGCCGTGGAGTTCATGGGCAGTGAGGACAGCCACAGGCATTCCAGGTGTTTTAACTTGTCAGGCTGTTGCCCTCGGAGTGTGTTTTCTGCATAGCAATGTTACAGCCTAAGAAATGCTGCTTCCTACGTGTCTGTTTCCAGACGAGATGCTATTATTTATTTATGTGCCCACAACAAGTGCCTGGAAATTAAGAGATACTCAAAAAAATCAGATCTCTGGTGACCGTCAACCATGTGATTCTGACAGAGCGTCTTCCTGTGTCATGTTTGTTCTTAGTGTGAACAGTAAATACAATTTGGATTAATTTCTTTCAAGCTTTTTGTGATTCATCTGGATTTCCTTCAGTCCCAATAACTGTGCTCCTGAATGTGCACCAAGTGATTGAGAGTGGCTCTGCCTGGCAGCAAGACTTGGCTTTGTTGAGACATCAAAGCCACACACATTCAAGGGTCGAAGGCACAGGGGTTCAAGGTTCCTCCACCTGTGCACACCTAAGGAGTGTTTTACTGCTCTGCCTGTCCCCACCACAGGGCTCAACCATCACAGTGGCAGTGGGGCCACCAGGGCCACCCCACAGCATCTCCCCACAGCTGCCTGAGGAACCCACCAGAGCATCTCTCCAGACCCCTGGCCTCTGTGTTGGAATCAAACTCCAAATGCAGACAAGCTGGCAGCTTCATTCCCACTCAAGCAGCTTGTCAGGCCACAGCCAGGGGCAGGTTCAGTGCCACAGGGGCTCATCAGTGACCAAGGAAATGAAGGTTATGGGGCAGCCCCCACTCCCAGTGCTGTCCCCTTCCCTCTCCTGCCCGAGCAGGGAGGGATGCTGGGGAAGGGCTGGGACACAGGCTGGAGCATCCCCAGTGTCCTGGCAGGCAGTGGCATCACTCCCCTGGCCCCTCTGGCACACCCACTGGCAGCCCCATTTCTCTCCTGAAGGGCAAAGCCTTTTTTATCTCTTCCTCTGTGAGCTAATAATGTTTTTTTAATTGAAACATGTTCAGCTTCTCGTGCTTTCTTCTTGTTTCAAGTGATTTCTGCCTCTGCCAGCAAAATAAGAGCCTGTGTTCTTGCATTTCTTTTCTCTTTTTTTGTTCTTTTTTTTTTGCCCAGAAAATGCAAGGGTTTTTTTTTTACTTTTCTTTCCTTTTTTTTTTTTTTTTTTAAACTTTTAAACTNTGCAAGACTTCAACTCTTTGACTTTGGAAGAGAAATCATCGTGGAGAAAGTATTTCTTGAAATGATGACAGAAGCAAAATTATATTCCTTTGTAGAAAACAGGGACATTTGAAGACAGGCTTTACATCTTTGTTCTTTGTTCTGGGAAGTGCGAATTCACAGGGTCCTGGACCATTAATCCTTCCCCATTCTTGGTTTTTGAAGATGAACATTGCAGAGAATGAGGCATTGTGCTTGAAAGGTCTTTTCAGAAAATACCTTTTCCTTCCACAATATGTTCCAGCTCTCTGATAATTTGCAGAATAACTTGGCAATTTGTGGCTTTTCCTCATAAATATTTATTTTCCCAGGACACCCTGGTGTGATGGGGCTCCCAAGGTGGCTGCTGTGAGCCCCTGCCCCCACACTCCCCCCAGAGGGGCTTTGGCAGCTGCCCTGAGCACCAGCACTGGGCTCTTTTGGGAAGATGTTGCTGGACCAAAGGATGCTCCAGCCACAGCCATTGGCAGCCTGGAGGGCATGGCACCTGGGTGTGCTGCTCCCTCCGTGTGCCCAGTCTCCTCAGGGTGAAACCAGTTCCCATCTACTTGGGTTTGGATGTCTTTTCATACAATCCCAGACTGGTTTGGGTGGGGACAGACCTAAAGCCCATCTCATTCCACCCCCTGCTGTGGACAGGGACACTTTCCACCAGCCCAAATTGCTCCAAGCCCCATCCAGTCTGGTCTTGGACACTTCCAGGGATGGATCCAGGGGCAGCCACGGCTTCTCTGCCCACCCTGTGCCAGGGCCTGCCCACCCTCCCAGGGAAGGATTTCTTTCTATTATCTAATTAAAATCTACTCTCCTTCAGCCTAAAGCCATTTTCCTCTCTAAATATAAGCCCTCTTGCACCATTAACAAGCAGAGATTCCAAAGCCACAGATGAGCAAGAAGGAAGGGAGGAGCATAAGCCCCACATGCCCCAGGTTAAGAGGCATTTCTGCAGGTGATGGGGGTGCTGCTGCCAGAGCAGGGCACTGCCAGAGCAGGGCACTGCCACCTTTCCCTCTCTGTCATTCCAAGTAGCCTCATCCCTGTCAGTGAGGTGAGAACCCCAAGGCAAACAAGTGGCACAGCCAGCATGGGGGGAACTGGCAGGTTGTGTTGCCCAGCCAATGCTCTCCCATTATGTTTTGTGTTATTGCTCCAAGCACATTAACACCAGACTGTGACACATGTGGAGGTGTGAAGCCGAGGACCAGTCGGGGCTGTGAAGTTTCCCACTTTATCGGTTACAGAAGTAGCTCTGCCAACTTGGGGCTGTGAAAGCTCAGTGCTCAATAAGCTCACAACTTCTCAGCTTTTAAATGGTGTGGGGTGGTCACGGGAGGGGTGGGGGAGCAGGTCCAGTGGGCTCCTCACCCTGCCCAGGTCTGGGGGAGCAGGGAGGGCTGTGCATGTGTGTGTGATGGAGTCCCAGAATGTCCGGGGTTGGAAGAGTTCATCTCTTTGCACTCCCTGAGGTGTCTGAGGTTGCCAGTCCTGGGGTGCTTTTCAGCCCTGTGGGCAGCTGGTGCTGGTGGGATCCCCAAGCTTTCTGGGGCTGGGGACCACCAGGGAGCTGCAGGAGGGCAGGATCACACACAATATTGTGACTGGGATGCAACTGAGGTGTTGCCCAAACCTGACTTCAATCCATAAGCAAAAACTACACAAAATTTGCAAGAGTTTAAGTGAAAATAGTTCTAAACAACAGCAAACCCCCAGATACTTGGAGTGTGACATCCTGTGGGAATTGCTGAGGCAGCTGTATCCTGCATAAAGATTATTTTATGATAATGCTACAGGGTCAGGGAGCTCAGCCTGACCCCCAGCTCTGGCTGAGCACTGATAATTCCAGGAGCAGAGCTCCCAATCTCCTCGTGTGGCTGCTGCCTGAGCCCTGAGAAAAGGCAGGAGGGAGGGATGCAAAGGGCTGCTACAAACCAGGACCCTCGAGTTTCCCTCCCCTCTCCCATTCCCAGGACAGAAGGGAAATATGTAAAGTCAGAACTTCAGTATTCCAACTGGAATTAACATATTTATTTTTAACATTCTAGACTTTTAATTTTAGCATCTTATTTTGTTACACTTGAATTAGTATGTGTGATGTGAAACCAACGTTGCAGCATGTTTTAAAGTCCCAGATGGGAAAATACAAAGATCTGGTGAGTGATGGGGATGGGACCCCTTTGCCTGAGAATCAGCCTGGGACTGTGGAGGGGGAAACAGCCACAGAAGCCCCCCCAGAGGTTCTTTGCAGAGCACAGTCACAGCCGTGATTGTGAACAGCACACACAAATATGTCCTGGAAGGGGCACATGTTAGTTATGGGCTAATTACATCCTGGTATTAAATCCCCCAGCAAGGAAGGCAGAGTATGCACCACCTTTCACGCCCCTGATGTGGAGAGAGAACAGCCTGAGCAGTTTTCCCATGGCAGCTGTTGTCTCTTACCTCCCAGACCTGAAATCCAACCACAGGCTGATGTGGGGGTGCTCTGCAGTTCATCACTCACCTGCTCCCCAACATTCCCGTGCTTCTCCAGCTGAAGAGCAGATGTCAAAAGCCTTTTGAACCAGTGAACAGGCATAGCAAGTGCTTGTGCATGTGTACAGAGACACAGAGAGTGGCTTACAGCAGTGTCTGCCCCCCCCTCTGCTTCAGGATCAGTGGAAAATCGTGTTACAAGGGACCATTTTTAAAGGTTTGTGGCTTAACTTCTGCAATTTGCCTGGATGAGCCCCAGGAGTGTGTGATCCACCTGGCACTGGGTTTGTACAGCCCCTCCCCACCCCAAACACACAGCACTGACTGGGAACTGCAGGCATTCCTGCTCTGCCAGTGGCCACAGGGCATGCAGTGACCACAGGGGCAGTGAGATGGGCAGTGCCAGGCACAGTCAGATGGGCACCATCCCCACACCAAGGCTGCTCAGCCCCTCAGCAGAGGCCACAGGCAGCAGCTTTGCTGGTGAAGAAATTAAGCACAAAGCATTCAGTTTCAAAAGAAAAAGCAGGGTCTAAGCTGGACCCTGTGCCATGAAAGAGAAACAGCCAGACTTACCATAAATAAACAAATAAAAGTGACCACAAATAGATAAATAAAGGTAACCACTTTCCCCTGTGTCTGGGCCCTGATTCCAGCATTAGATATGCAATCTCTTCTCACCATATTGCTCATAACATCACTTTACTCATTGCTTTCACACTCAATCACACCTAACATTAGTAACACTGGCGCTGTGCAAATACAGCAAATATTAAATGCTGGAGATTATTTAGTTCTCTTGCTCTCAGGGCTGAACATGTTACCTCCAGCCACTGGCTGTGAGTGCCCTGTGAGTCCCCAGGCACACCTGGGACCTCACTGCAAGGCTGTATTTACTGGGAGAGGAGCCCACATACACCCACATCAAGTAATTTGCACCTTTCTCCTGTTCTTGGCTTTGTGTTCCTCACATGAGCTGCAGTTCCAGATTCCTGGCAAAGAGTTTCTGGAATGTCCCTTGACTTCCACACCAAGAACCCAGTACAGCTCCTGCAGCACCCACTAAAAGCTGAATTGCAGTGGAGGAGGGAGCTTTCCCCAGTACAACGACAGCCTGTAAAAGTGAAGAATGAGGTGACAGAAGTAGCAGCAAAAATTTTATCACACACAGCCAGTATGAGCCCAGGGAAATTTAGAGAATAAGGTTAATAAAAACAGGATAGAAAATAAATAGTGGAAGGAAAGAGAGGCACGAATTAGCATTTGTTTATTTATTTTTGTTGAGTGCCTCATTCACCGCTGACCTGCAAAAGGGGTATCCAAGGCAATGCCAACACCTTGCAGAGCTCAGCTGGTGACAGCCACACAGGGACCTGGGAACACCAGTCACAGAGGCACAGCTGAGGTCAGGGGATCTCTGTCCAGGTTTTACAGCCAACCAGGGAAAGCAGCCCCTCTAAATGTTCCCATTTTCCATGTCCTCAAAGATTGCCTTTGCAAATCCCGTTCCTATCAAACCTGATTCTCCCCATTAAAGGCTTTGCTTGGCAGTTTCAGATGACTAATGAGCTCACTAACAATGTTCTCCTGCCATCTCTTTGCTCAGAATGTTTAAATGATCTGCCAGTAAAACCTGTGGTCGTTACCCCGTGCTCGTGGTTATTGCTACCTTTTCTAAATGCATTGTCAAGGTTCCCGAGCCTGGGTGCCTTGAAGGTGACCACAAATTAACAGCTATTTTGGCTTACTCTTCCAAAGTCTGACTACAGCAATGCTACACGCTGTAAATCAAACCTTGCAATGTATTTACTCAGCAGACAACACATGTACAAACATTTCTCCCCCCAGCAGCACAGCCTGGTGCACGTCCTCCAGGAAAGGTCACCCTGGCCAGCACCTGCTTCTCAAACCCAGCTGAATGCACTGAGGTAGGACTGGCTCAAGAACAAGGAGGAAAGTAAGAGGTTTCCCTTCAGATTCTTCCAGAAACTGATTTCTGATATTTTATATGCAAAAGCTTCCAAGAACTGAAGGAGGAAATGCATCCCTCTTGTGCCAAAATAAAGATGGCTCTCAGACACGAGCATCTCAGGTCAGGAAAAATACCCTTCAGACAAAAACCTGAACAAGATTGTTCTGGAGACTGCATTGGTCCAACAAGCTCTGAGCAACCTGATCTAGTGGGAGGAGTCCTTGCTGGCTGCAGAAGGATGGGAGGAGATGGCCCTTAAGGGTCCCTTCCAACCCAAACCATTATATGGTCATCATGCACCAAGATAATAAAGCCAAGTCAACAGCTTCCCACAGGGTGCCTGCTCTGACTAAACTTTCTGGACTCTGGTGGAAGTAAAAAGCAAACCATTTTGACAAATTAGGTCTTTCCCTGAGTTACCAGTGACCTGTAACTGCCCCAAGCCCAGACAGGGCCATCCTCATCCCTGTGCAGCTCTGCAGCAAGTGGACCCTGAGCTCCTCATGTTTCCTCTCCCTGACCACAGAACCACTGCTATGATCAGTGGTTCAGAGGGGTCAGGACCAAGATTCGGGTCCTCCCTCACTGACCCCACGCTCGTGATCCACCTTCTCCCCCACAATGAGCTCCCCCTGCTCCCAGAGACCTTATCAGCAAATGAACATCAACTCTTCATGCCAGAGGAGCCCTGACCACCATTCTTGATATAATTTCTGCCATTTCTTATCAACTCCTTGCCACAGCTTAACTCCCTCATTTCCAGCTCTGAGCAGCCACCCACTGACTGTGGGGTCACAAGAAGTAATCACTCAGAGCTCAGAAATATTCCAGACATCAAAAAATACCGAGTTCAATTCGCATCTGCTCTATGTGACTGAAATATCAAACAATTCCACCAATTTCAGCCACTGCCCCAGTTCACTTCCAGCGTGGTGATAATCCAGAGTCACTAATTAGCTGGGCACTAATGTAGTCTAATTGCATGTTCAATGTGTGTGTGTGCGTGTGCACTTCTTTACAAACCTGGAGATATGTCTGTTTCTGGTGAAATGCAGAAAATATTTAGTACAAGATGGACCCTAAGAACATTTCAAACTGAACAGTTAAAATTTGTCATAAGTGCAACAAACTCAAAGAGACCAGTTAGTGAAATTTGCTGAGTTCAGTGGTGGGAGCTGTTGGATGCACGTACAGGAGAACTGCATGCCAAAGGAAATGAAGATTTTGCTGTATTTTGGCCTTTTTCTGTGCAAGAAAATCCACAGAAGGTCTGGGTAGAGGCTGTTAACAAAGTCCACCACCTAATTTCCCCATGAGGACCAACCTGCTGGGTGCCAGTGCAGGACAAACCCTTGAGGACCTCAGGGCTTTTTTAGGTGGCTTTGTCCCCCAGAAGGCACCACCTGCACAGGTGGCTTCAAGCCTGAGGAGCAGAGGCAATTGAAGTCCCCATATGCTGCCTTTGCTTTGAGCTGATAACTAAATAATTAATTGTTAAAACATGAATGTTGGTGCCTAATGCTTTTTCATGTCTAGGCACAGCTGCTCGTAAGATCAGTGGGTATGTTTAAATTTAAAGGAATCGGCTTGTTAGTGGGTAGGGAGTGACAGAACCTCAAGGTAATTGCTTCAAGACATAGCACTAATTTTGTTTTCCCATCCTGCTTAGAGAACAAAGACTTAGTGTCGTTTGTATGTTTTACAAAGGCATGAAGTCTAAGGCTGTAATCCTCATGGTGTTTTGCTATGGACCATTAGGATAAAAGCAGAGCTTACATCTGCAAATGTAATAAGCCAGACCAAACACATCTTACTCATCTATGTCTTTTGAAATTATATTTCATTTTGGAATATGAACAATAAAAAGAAGAGCAGGAAAATGAAAAGGTGTATGCATAGAGTGTGACACCCTTAGTATTCCAGGGTGTGACAGCAGCAAACAGACAGTTTACCATGTGCCCTTTCATTCGAAAGGCCACCTGCCAACTCATTCCCGTTTTCCCTTTGTTGGGTTATCAGATGCATATAAATTAACAGATTCCTGGGATATGGTGGAATGTTCATCCCTTCATGGATGTGCCTGGCTGTGGGGGATTGCTTGGAGACCCCCCCAGCACAGCCCCTGCCAGGCAGAACATCTCACACAGACTGGCTGCGTGCTCCAGATTAAACAGCCCATGAATTAAAACACTCTCTCTGTTCTGAGTCACTTCAGTCCAGATGTCTCAGCAGCCTTTGATACAGCCTTGAGTCTGACTCCTGAGCTGCCTTCAGCAGCCAGAGGGGCTCTTGGTGCTCTGTCAGCGTGTGGAGTGAGGCACAGTGAGGAGAGAGCTCCCCTCTGCTCCATCTCAGCCAGACAGGGCTGCAGTTTTGGCACAGGAACCTTCATCCCCCTGCCAGTCAGAGCTTCAGCAGTGGGGCTGTGTCCCCCCCGATTCCTGATGGTGAATTTGTGAAAAAGGCTTTTGTTTCCTGTCACACCACAAATAGCCAGAAATGGGGTTATTAATCACTGACAATTCAGCTCAGAACAGGCAATGGATGTGTTCCTGACAGAGGAATATCACAGGGCTGAGGGAAGTCACACAGTGGCCACTGCGTCCCCAGCACACACTTAAACATGTATGTGCACACATGTACATGCCCATGATGCCCACTCATTGATTCAGAGAGGCCTTGGAAGGCTCTCCAGAGAACACTCCACTCATCTGTTCTGTCTTCCTGACCCTTTTCCTTCTCCAGTTTTGAGAAGGAGACCCAACAGGTGCGTTCCCGTTTTTGATGCTGGGAACTTACAACTTTATTAAACATGGGTTTAATGTTCCCAGACCCACTTGCCAGTGTCTAGTGATGGATGAGATCGTGCAGAACATGAAATGGATCATTTGTAATGATTGACTCTCCCACTCTCCACACAAAGACATGAAGCTTCATCCCAGGAAGCCGCAGTTCTGACAGGCTGGCACTGATGACTGGCTACAAAAGCCCTTCAAACTGGACAAAGAAACCATCAGAAAGGACACTAGATATCTTTCATGCAGAATTCCTCAAAACTCACCAAAATTCCCTGAAGTTTATTTACCTTAATGTCATATAAAAGAAAATTAGAAAGCTTTGTATTTTACCTTGATGGACTCACAGCGTATCCCCTGTGTAAGGAAGTACCACAGACACAGAAATGCTAAATTGATTCTTGTATCAGCACCATCACAGTGATTACCAAATAAACGTATAATTACGATACCCTTACAGTATTATGAGGAATAAAAGATCAAACACACCTCTTTATCAGGGAATAGGAGCTGAAACTACAGACCATATCAACATGCCATGCTGAGAGATAAAGATCATGTTACCATTGAATTTTTTATATCCTCCAAAGGTCAAAATCACTTCACCATAAAATTTTCAGTGTCACAAATCTCAGAAGCCATAAATGTGTTTTTGTTCTAGTATAGCCATGCACACAAATTATTGGAACCCTTAAATTGCTAGAACATCAAATAAAAAAATCAGGACGTGAGAGTTCTCATCATGACATTAGAGTGAATATTTCTGAAAATGTAATCCATTGGAGATGGTCATAATTACTGTAAAATTGCTTCTGAAACTAATTTCCTCATGCACACACAAATGAAACAGAATTACATTTCCCTTTTCTCTCTCTCTTTTCTTTTTTTTTTCATTTTTTTTTTGGTACAAAGGAAAGAGGAGACACTGGCCTCCTTTGAATATCATAGTTTTGCTCAGGTGTTGGTCTTCTTTGAAATTTGCTCATCAAGGGCCTTGTTGAGTCAGCAGAGACCAAACTTGACACCTTATGAAGGTGCAGCCCAGAGACTGGTTCAGCCACAGGTCTGGAGCTGCCAACAGACATACCCCACACTCACACCTGCACACTGTGTGGGTGGGTAGGTGTGCCCCACACTCACCCCTGCACAGTTCTGTGGGTGGATAGGTGTGCCCCACACTCACACCTGCACACTGCTGTGGGTGGGCTCATGTGCCCCACACTCACACTGCACACTGCTTGGAAGGATGAGCTGCTACAAGTGCCCACATCACACCTGATCAGCCCCTTGCCAGTGAACAGAGTTGGCACATGCTGTTCTCTAAGAATAACTTTGTGTGTCCTGTTAGTGGCTGCCCTGGCTGGGTTATCTGGTGCTCTCATCTGCAGCAGAGGCCCCCTGGGGATGAGACTTCAAGGAGTGCTGGGGGTGTGAGTAAGAAAAGATTGATTATTGGCTTCCTTGCTCTCCTCTTGCTCCGTGTGGTAGCCCAGACTGAGGTGTTTCTGCATTTTGTGTATTTTACATCTGCCAAGAA
Organism: Campylorhamphus procurvoides; assembly: GCA_013396655.1. Classification (NCBI taxonomy): domain Eukaryota; kingdom Metazoa; phylum Chordata; class Aves; order Passeriformes; family Dendrocolaptidae; genus Campylorhamphus; species Campylorhamphus procurvoides. The sequence continues at coordinate 296,579 of WBMV01008472.1, forward strand.
CTGCCAGGCGTGGCTCTTGCTCAGTCTGCAAGTCACAGTGCAAAGCCAAGCCAGTCAATTCCCCTGAAAGCTAATTCAGTGTATTGGGAGAGACACTGGTGTCTCAGTCTGAGCACTGTTTGCCCGCAGCAGGTGGGCTTTGGCAGAGGGACAACCTGTGTCCTTCCCAGCATGGATTCCCACCATTGCCATCAGAGGGGCCAGGGGCTCGGTGCCATGGGCAGGGGGCAGCTGTGGGCATGGGTGGATGTGGGCAGGGGGCAGCTGTGGGCCTGGGTACACATGGGCAGGGGGCATCTGTGGGTTGGCAGTCAGGTTTTCTGGACAGATTTCTTGCTTTTGGAAACTTCACTATTTCCAGTCTCCTGGTAGATTTCAAAGCTGGTGTTTTGCCACCTTGAAAGAGACAATAAAACTACAAAATGTCAGTGGCCAGAGAGATTTGTAGATTGCCCATTGTTCTGTCTGCTCTTCTTTGGGAGAAGCCCTGGTTACCAAGTCTCCCTGGTCATGTCCTGTTGTTTAAGACCTTCTGGTTTCACGTTTTGAGCCATGGCTTTGTTCCAGCTATTTGCCACAGGATGAGAAGCCTCAGACTCGGGTGCAATTTAAAAGCAAATCTGAAGCATGTAATGAGTCACTGTACAAAGGTAAATGTTTTCTCTCAGAGGCAGGTTTGTGTGTGTGTGTGTGTATCTCAAATATTTATCCCATGTTTATTTCATATACTCCCAACTTCACAAACTGCAGATGAGGGAGTTGACACTATTGCAATTTTGTTCTTTAATCATGACAAATTTTACTTCTTTACTAAGAATATTATTATTCCCTTGTCATTATTTCAAAATCTTCTTTCTTTGCTGCTGATAAACCAAACTTAATTGAATTTAATACTGTAAATCATAGGTGCAAGCCCATTACCCAGCCTGAGCTACTGGAGTTGTACTCATTGGTGTAAAGTCACTAAGTAGATAACAAGGGAGTGCACACTGCCTTGCTGGCTCAACAGAGACTACGATCTCTTCTTGTTTATTTTACCATCCCCAGACCCAGGATATGAAGTCCTCAGCTCTGGCACATTATTTCTGGTATTAATGAAGCCCTGTCAATGCAACACACGATGGACACTTTTAGGACTCATTGCTAATGAGATCTTCTGCTTCGTGTTGTCAAGCCCAAAGGTGCCATGAAGGTGACTGTGGACTAATGAGCACATATTGAGGCAAAAGGAACAAGTCTGGATTTTCTGCAGTTGCTGAGACTTTAAACTTTCATTTTGGGTGCACACCACCTTTGGATGTGACACTGTTTTCCAGAGGGGAGAGATGGGGAACCTTCTTCCCAGATGTCCCCACAGTGCCTGCAGCATTCTCATTGCCTCCACTGAAAGGATGAAGCAGATGCAGCATGAAAGTCTGCTAGATAATTTTTTTTTAGACTGGTTGTATCTTTTGAAACATTATCTTGAAAGAATCAGCTCATGCTTGAAAACCAGGCTGGTGACTCCTTCCCCTGCCTGTGGGTGGGTTGGGAGTGCTTAGCACATGGAGGGGTCCTTCATAGTAAAACCCTACATTAAAAATACAGTTTCCTGCAAGTCATGCTTCGTCTCGACAAGAATAGCGTCAGGCAGGGTGTTTGGATTGGAAATCTCAAGGGTGAAAAAAGGGTGTTAAAATACTGAGCTGGAGTGTGTTCAGTCTTCCAGCATAAATTACACAGTTGCTTAATATTATTTACTAGTGTAAAAATGTACTTAGAACATTCAGGCAAATCTAGCAAGCATCCAAATGCACATTTTTGATAGATCTCTGAAAGAAAACAAGGTATGTACTGGTATCCATGACAACAAAGCCACCGTGATCCGTGGGTATGTGAGCAAGACACTACTTAGCATTATGGAAATTTTAAAAAGGCTGGTACTGTTAGGGGCAGAGTTTTTCATGCATATATTCACAAATATTTAGTTTATGACTTATTGCCAATTAGGTGTCTTGCTGTTTGGTGTATTTTGGAATCTGTTAGGAGGCAGGAGCCCCCAGCTCACTGCAGAGGGGGCAGTCCCTGCTCCACAGGCAGCCCAGGAAGGGAATGGGATCGACAGAAAACCAAACTCCTCTCAGTCCTGTCCTCCTGCCTTCCTTCCAGTGTCATCTTTATGATCCATGGAAAGCTGCCACACCAATAAGCACCAGTTCAGAACTGCCTTAAACTGGTGGCAAAGGAAAAAAACCTGGAAAATCCAGGGTAGCCCCCCACAAGAGCAACCACTCTCCAAGGAGCGTGGACAGGAGGGAGGTTCCCTGTGACAGTGTTGGCCAGTCCCATGAGCAAAGGCTGGCTCTCCCTCGGGGGATCTCACCAAACTCAGCTCCTTCCCATTCCATGGTGCTTGCCAACAAGAAAATGAACCAGTCACCTCTAGAATAAGGCAGCCATGGCAGCCCCTCAGCAATCCTTCACATTTAGATCCCATTAATCCATGAAGCTTTACTGTAGGAATGAGAGAGAAGGACCAAAGGCCCCTGGAACACGGCCCTCTGTTGCTTTCCTGAGTTTGCTCTGTGGTTCCACTGACCTTTCCCTCTCTAATGTGCTCCTATTCATGAGTGCTAAGGGACATCTCCTGGTGTAACCATGATGATACAAACCTTTGCATGACACTGGAAGTTATAATTCCTCCACGAAAGTCTCCCCTTTCAGACTGTTATTCGCACAAGAAACTTTATATTGTGCCGTTTATTTTTAGGATAAATACTTCTCAGTCCATTGCCTCGGTTTCATGATTCTTTATTTGTGACATAGCAAATTTTTAAGACTAAAAGTGAGTAGGAAATGGGTGACTTTGGGAGAGAAATGATGATGGTCTTTGAAACAAGGGTCACTGGATCATGCAAGAGTCCAGTTTCTCTCTGAAATATTTTCTGGGTTTCGGTGGGCTTATTTTCCCACAAACAGCCTTTTTATTTCCTGAGAAAAAGGCTGTGTGAACCCCGAGTGCCCGCTGGAAAATCTGTTGTTGTGTTTATGAACTGTACAATGGGCCAGAGCTTGTGACATGAATAGAAATTTAGCAAAGGGAGAGAAACAAACCGTCTGTGCCTGGGCGGAACCAAGTCTGCAAACTGTCAGCTTAGGGCAACTCTTTACAGAGAAAATGCAGTAATTATAACTGAGAACATGTTCATAATGGAGTCATTGGCACGACCTTAACCAGTGATAGGAAGAAGTCATTAGGTGTTTGCTACAATGGATTAGGGAACAGAAGGTTCTGTGCTGGCTTTCCAGAATCAGAGGGATGAGGATGTTAACCCCTGTCAGCAGCTGGAGGGATGGAAGAGCCAGTGCTCAGGGCAGGGGGACCCTTCTCCAGGTGGGCAAGGCTGGGCTGGGGGTCCCACAGCCCCATCCCAGGAGGGGAACAGCCCAACTGCAGCACCGTGGGACAGGAATGGAGGGGAGGCAGAGGCATGGCTTGCTTGGACCATGGGCAGGGACCTGCAGCTCAGTTTTCCTTCTTTTCCTCCTCACAGATGTTTTCATCTCTCCATACTTCGGGCTGTGTATGGGGCCATTGGATTGAAAGGATGGCCCAGTACCTGCACACCCCTCTCTGCCACAGAATGGGTTTATTGAGTGCCTACAACCATCTTCTTGACTGAAGTGATTGCCAGTTTGATCTGCAGTTTGGCTCCTGCCCAGTAATGCAACAAACCCCAGCTCCAGCAGGGCCCCAGTGAAACCAGTAAGTCTGTGGGACGGGATGCTTTGGGTTGCTGCTGGTGCCATCCCCAGCACGATCCCAGCCTGACTCCACTCCATCCCATCTCCTCTCCCACAGCCTGCCTTGCTCAGCCCCTCTGGTTCAGCAGCTGCACTGCCTGACTGGCACCTCCTGTCCTTCCAGATCCAGTGGGGCTGAATATTTCCAGCACGGCATAAATTAATTTAGCCTGCGGCAGCAAAGTGCATTACAGAGGTGATTATATTCTGTACTAGAGTGAATGCACCTTAATAAACCCCAGCCAAATGCATAGAGAAAGGTAATGCTGTGGATTTATCTTTTTTTGCTGTATTCTTTTATAGCCTCCATTTGCTTTTGTTCTCTTTTTTTTATCCTTTTGGCTTTTATGTTTGCAAGTGATAAATTTTCTCATGTTTTACATTTTATATGTAGTTTATCTCTTTATTTTGTACTTATTTTGCATTGAAAATGGAATGAGTCTTTAGAATAATACAGCTGATATTGAATTTTTTAAATTGCTATTGGGTATATACTGCATAAGGTGGTTATCTGATCTCCAACTTAATCATGGGAAAATATTGCTATGGGGAAAGCTGGCTGGGTAACAATGAGACCCCTATGCTTTCACAAAATTTATTTAACTATAAACCTATTATAAAGCATTAATACAGAATTCTCTTACTTTCTGTCACATTCAGATCAGATTTATTGTACACCATTACTGAATTCACACCAAAACTGAATTAAATGTGCAGTCTCTATAGAGGATGCTATTTAAGCTTATCAAGACATGCTCCTACTCTCAGGATTTCCTGGCTGCTAAAGTCAGTAAATATAAACAAAATGATGGTTTTGTTGTAGTTCAAAAGTGGAGATTCAGGGGTGTGATAGAACATCACTGATTTGTCCTGCTAGAAGTAATGGTTGTCCAAAGCAGAAGGACACCCAGCAAAGCCTGAAACATCACCAGTCCCTTGGAGAGCCCTGGAGGTGCAAAGGCTGCAGCCCCTCTCCCTGCAGCCCCCAGAGCTGGGCAAACCCAGCCCTGTTTGCCAGTGGTCCCCTCTCACCTGTGCACTATGGACACTGCTCTAAGGCTCTGTGCAAGTCCTGGGTTCCCATTCTGTCACAGCAGCTCTGCACGTGACTCCCCAGGGCAGTGAGTGGCCAGCCTGGCAGTGGAAATGCCCCGCTCAGCACCAGCCCACGTGGACCAACCATGGCACAGGCAGAGGAGGACCACACATCTCCTGACTGCCTTTGTGCCAGCAGCCCTTGCTCCTGCCCAGCCCAGCAAAACACCCTCTGTGCTGGCATTGAAACCTAAGCCCAGCACGGTGTTGCAATGTGGGTATTGCAGGGCCATCCCAATTTCCATGCTGGACTGGCAAACCCAACACCCCTGCTCCAGCGCTTCCTTCCTGAAGTGTCCAACATCAGATGGGGTATGAAAGGGGATAAACTCCCTCAGCTGACAGTTAACAAATTAAAAATGTACAAAAAACATACTGTCATGACATGCTAGTCTATGCTCTGCAACTTCTATCTAAGAATTTTAAATATTATTACATATTTTTCATCTTTTCCAGAGCTATGTAAAAATTATTAGTATTTATCATGACTGTTGAAGTCTAATAATGACCCAGATGACAGTTTTCAGGAGTGGAATTCAACAGGTATTCACTCTTGATGTAAAGCAAGAGTAGTTTTAAGTTCATTGCCACTGCTTTTATGAGACATAAACTTGTGCCTGACCATCTCTGGATCTTTGCATTTATTACTCTACCAAAACAAAGGTGAATACTTTTCTTCCTTTTGATTTCAGGGGTCATTCCAATTACCAGGAGAAGTTGTTAAACCAAAGTCAGCCACAGCATAAATCCATGGAAGGGTCTGGTCCATTAGCTTCTTTATGTATCAAGGGGAAGTAAAATCACAGAATCATAAAATAATTAGGTTGGGAAAGACCTCTAAGATCCCTTAAGTCCCACTGCTAATCCCACACTGGCTCATGTTCTGGTGCTGTAGACCAGCACTCCCGGGTCCTTCTCCACCAGCAGCCTTCCATCCACCCTGCCCCAAGCCTGCAGCACTGCCTGGGGTTGTTGTAATTCTCATTTGGACATTCCCAGCTGAGTTCACAGGATCACCATGTCTTTCTGAAAGGGTACAATGATGTGAAATCCCAAACCTCGCTAGCAGGGCTCCCACCATGAGAGCTGCAGGAAGACTGCCCAATCCCTTGCATACCTGACTGCTCAAATAATGCACCTTTTGACTGGTTCTCCAATTTACCTCTTCTCCAGGGTTTATTTGGATTTCAAGCAATGAGCAGAATTAATCATGAAATTATAGGACACAACACAGAGTAGCTTTAATGTCACCTATCCTCAAACTCCAAATTTTTCTTTCAGGATTGCTGAGGAGCAGCAGGGCTGACCAGAGGCTGTGGCTGCTCTGGCATTTCCCTCGCCAGGTGCCTTTGGGAGGGAGGAACAGACGATTCCCTCCCAGATCAGCTCCAGAATGGCCAGAGCACACAGGACCCGGTGTCTGTGAGGAGAACAGGGGCTGCCTCCTCCACCAGCTCTGGGGCAGCTCTGCCTTTGCTGCCCTGCCTGATGTGCAAAAGTGCAGTCCCTGGACAACCGAGACTTCTACGGTTCAGAGCCTTAAAGTGGTGCCCCAACGAAGCATCCATTCTTTCCCTGCCTAGTCAATCTTCTAAGGACAAAGAAAAATGAAATTGCAGAGCGGCAGTAATGCTGTTGCAGTTAATGATCTCATATAACGGCTTGTTTGTGCCAAAGCTCATCTCTGCCTCCTGAACACTGCTCAGCTGTGGAATCAGGATCAATTTCTGAAATAGGAAAGAACATGTTCCTGTTTGTTTCATTTGAATTTCTCTTTTAATGTGTTGGTAATATCTGCAATGCCCACTGCTGATGTAATATAGATCTAATTCTCAGCTCATTTAGCTGCTGCCTCAATAGAAACACAATGCCTTGTGGGAGTGATGATTAGAGAGCAACAGCAGAGATATAAAGCAGAGACAAATGAAATAAATTCCAGAGAAGTTACTAACATAATCTGTGGCCACATCACTCAGCTGCTGCTCTGATGCACTAAATTGCTGCTTTGTTTTGTTGGGTTTTAAATGATAGCCACATTGTAAAGTGGCAAGGAGTAAGAAGGCAAGCAAGAATGTCTAACCCACCCTCTGCTCCTGACCCTAATGTCATGGGAGCATCAAGTGTGGAAGAGATGGGGACATAAAAGTGAATGGCACAGCACATGCCTCTCAAGCTGTTATCTGTTATCTATAAAGAATTAAAATGAGCTCATTGTTTCACATGTACCAGAAAAATGGGTTCATCAGTATTGTGCTGAAATGCATTATGACTTACTGGTTCCTGATTTCATGGCTGTTGTACTTATTTGAAAACATATTTATAAGCTTTGTATCAACTGCCAGCCATTGAATTTTTATTGTACATTACAGAGAAAAGTCTTATGTCTCTATTTGCATCTCTCTTAGAAACACAGAGTCATAGAATACATAATTCTGGTCTTGTGTGATTTACTTGGGAAATATCTGATCACAGGCTCTGAGAACATCCCTCCCTCACAAGCCCAAGTGACTCTGTTAGTTCCCATCACAGTGCCTGGTTGTGCAGGCCAGAGAAGTCCCAGCCTCTCTCCTGAACCAGGAGCACAACGTTAGAAACAGCTTTATTTACAGCCTGGCAAAAGAATCACACTGAACAAACAGCAACAGGAAGGATCCAGGCTGCAGCTGAGGGGACCAAAATGCATCTCCAGCCCATCCAGTTCCACCCCCTGCCACTCATGGACACCTTCTACTAGCCCTGGTTGCTCCAAGCCCTGTCCAACCTGGCCTTGAAGGCTTTCAGGGATGGGGCAGCCACAGCTTCTCTGGGTAACTCGTGCCAGGTCTCCCCACCCTCACAGGGAAGAATTTCTCCCCAATATCCCACCTGGCCCTGCCCTCTGGCAGGGGAAGCCATTCCCTGTGTCCTGTCACTCTGTGCTCTTGTCCAAAGCCCTTTTCCAGTTCTCTTGGAGCCCTTTCAGGCACTGGTAGGTGCTCCAAGGATGAATATGTTTTAAAAAAATTGAGTGACATGGTAGAAGTAAGATACATAGGAGTTGTCCTTACACATGGGCACTGTTTGCTCTGGGACAAAGGCCACCTTGTAATGTTAAGGTTGATCTCCTGTAATGCCAAGAGTGATCCTCCAGCCCTGTCTGATGGCAGAGATATAAACAGTGGGAGATGTGCTGGCCCTGGATTTAACCTTCCTTCCAGCCCCTACTACATCATTTATGGTTGTTCACCCAAGTTTGGCAAGGCTTGTGCAAAAGAAATGAAAAAATCATTCTTTGCCTTGGTGGTATTTTGGGGAGTCATGGTATGATGCTTCCCCCTCCCCATCTCTTACTTGGGATTTTGAGACAATCTGAATATTCCTGCAAATGTTTTGAAAACAAGCAATCAGGAGCTGAGGGGGAAAAAAAAGAAAAATAGAAAAAAAGCAGCAAAACCTTTGGGTTAATGTTGGCCATCATATTCCTGCTTCAGAGCTTTCAGTCCTTCCATCAGAGCAGAAGTAAAATCGCCTGACCAGCTGCTGGGTGAAATGATGGAGCAACTGATTCCCCGCTGATTCAATGCCTAAAGATTAGGTAAATAAAGTTATACTTATCTGTATGTTTTCAGTAAATTTTCTCTTTCCTCTTTCGTCTTTTTCCTGTATCTTTCCCCTCTCACTCCTCTGCCTCTCCCTATCCCCCAGCTCTCTCTGTCCTGGAGAGAAGGGAGTCCAGGGCTCCCACCTCACTGGAGCCTTGTCATTCCCTGCCCTGCTCATCAGAGCCTGCCTCAATTCTCCTTCCACCACTCAGCTCCCTTTCCAAGCTTCGAGAGGGACAGGCTGCTCCTGGGCTGCTCCCAGGGATGCTCTCCCATTTGCAGTGAACAAAACTGAGGATTGAGGAGGGGTGACATTGCTGGGGGGCTGTTTCCCCAGGGGCAGCAGGACAATCTGCCTGTGGTGACCTCAGGAATCACCTCCCACCACTCCCCTCTGTCCCTTTGGTGCTCGTGCTGGTTTCCCTCCTGGTGCCATTGCCAGCTGAACGCGTGCCCATGTTCCATTACTGTAATTCTGGAAATCTGGAAAGGCTGTGAACCAAAAGCTCTGCAAATATTTGCATTAATGTTTAATGAATTTGCTTCAGCTGTGTTTACCCTACTTTTGTACTGCCATCCTCCAAACACTCAGGCATGAAAGCCTCGCAAATGTGACTCGAGGCTGGAGCAGTGCTCAAACCCAGGATCACCTCCCCAGTTTCAGGCACATCTATGTCCCAGCAGTGTCCCAGCAGTGTCCCAGCAACATCCCAGACTGTGCCAGCAGTGCCACAACAGTGGCCCACCAGTGTCCCACACGTCCCAGCAGTGTCCCAGCAGTGCTGACCTCTCTGGTCACAGAAAGACTCGCTATTCAGACTTCAGAGGAGTGACCAAGCTCAAGACCAGGCTGAACAGGACATGTAAAAGGTGTCACTGCCCATGCCAGGGAGGTGGAATGAGATGATCTTTAAGGTTTTGGGTTAGGATCAGTCCACCACATTGCACAGAACCTTGTCAGGAACCCCATGACATCTCATAATGCACATCTTGCTGAGGGGTTGTGGGAATAATTAGTGCTTTCTGAGCACTTTGGAAAAAGTAAATTCCTCTCCATTGTTGGCATCTTCCACTGCATCAAACGAGGCAGACACAGGAGACTTCACCTCCTCCTCAGGCCAGGCTTCTCTGCTCGTCTGCTCTCCTCATTAAGGAGAATATCCTCCCAACACAGCTCACCCACAAGTGCACTCCATTATATAGATAGCATAGTTTGTGCCACAACTAATCAGACTCCACATTACATGAGAATCTCTTCTGAAGTGAGAGGTTAACACATTGTTGGTGTGAATGACAATGCCTGTGGCTACAGAGAGAAAAAGCATCAGGAGTGGGTGCTGAACCCACTCCAGATATCTGGTTTTCAAGGAGAGAATTAAGATGAACCACTGACATTCTCTACTCTAGAAATGAAAAAAATACATATTTCTGTGTATATTTTTAAGGACACAATAAATCCACTGAACTTCAGAAGTGGTTAAAATCTGTATCATGTCACAACAAGTTTTCCAGCAAGAGGTGATTGTAGTTCCATTATTACGTTCTGAGAGTGATGGAGACACCCTGCATATTACTTTTAGTCACACTGACTTCTACCTCACCCCACTGTAATCAATGTTAAAATTCAGATCAATAGGACTATTTATATGCTTTAAGTTGAGTTCATGCATGAAGGTCACCCATGAATTGGGTTCTAGCAGTGCAATAAAGCGCCAAAAAGAACAAAAACGTTCAAGTATAACCACCTGACCTAAACCTGCTTTTTAAAGTGAGTGATAACCATGCTCTATAAACATGGTGAAACCAAACAGAAAGGCTCTCCACAGCAGGGTGTTGGTTCCCATTTACTGTGCAGCTGGATCAAGAGAAAACACTTGTTGGTTGCTGCAGTCCAGAGGAACATGTGCCTGGCATTCCCCCACCCTTTGGTTCCTCCTGCTTCTGTCACTTTGTACTCTAGGGGATAGCAAAAATTTGGTCTGTGCTTTGCTGTAGAGTTCATACATCATTTCCTCTCATAGAGGAAATAAAACATGAGTGGGCTTTGTCTCTTAAGACAGATTCATTGCCAAGTTACCATTAGATGTTATTTTAAAAACTCATAAAATTGACAAGTGGTGTGGCTGGATAAGTCTCAATAAAGACATTTTGTTTGCTCTGAATGCCAGCCAGAACTGATGGTTATGTCTTGAGACTTACAGCAGCAAATGGGTATGATATGTCTCATCATTTGTATAAGGGGAGAGCAGCAGTGTGTGGGGAAGGCTGCCTGGAGGTGACAGTGGGAACGAGCCATTCAGAGCAGGTCTGGGTGTGTTAGTGAGGAATATTTGAGAATGTGTGAGAGGGAAAACACTGGGAAAAGGAGTAAAAGGTAAAACTCTCTGGAGACAGACTTGCTGGTGATGAATAAAAATAAAAAGCCCCTTAGAAGCACAGGGGTGCCTGGGAAAGCTCTGCTGCTGAGCTCTGAGCTTGTCGGTGCTTTATTTAACCCAGGGGAAAAGGCAAGCAGGACACAGAGTGGCAACATAAAAAAGTCGTGTTCCCTGTGACTGGGCTGTCCACGTGAAATGTCACTGGGTCCAGAAACTGTCTTACTTCTCTGACCACATCACAAGATCAGTGGATTCGCCTCACAGGGGTTTGTGAACCATGGGCAGAGAAGTTAATGGAATAACCACAGGGAGAAGGGCAAACCTGTGGGACTGGAGCTCCAGCACGCTCTGACTTGCTGCCCTTCCAAGAGCTTCATCTCCCAGTGTCCTGTGGTTCCCACAGTCCATCTGTGTCCAGTGTTTGGGGACCTTCCTGCCACAGGCTTCTCACTAAGGTGCTGCCCATACAGATGCTGCTCTTTCTCGAGTCTTTGTGCTGCCCCAGGCATGTCCCAGTCCCTCTCACTGGCACTGTTGGACATGTGGGCAGCATTTCAAACACCTAAAGGTTCAGTTTCACTGATAACACTCATGAGAATGTTCTGCTTCATGAAAGGGGAGAGGTGAAGGAGTCCAGGCTGAGGCAAGAAACACCCATTACAAAATATTAGTATTTCTATTCAAAGTAGAACCACACACAACAGGCATTGCCTGGTGCCTTGTGATGGACATGGTCTCAGGTCTCTGTGCTCCTACAGACACATTCAGAGCCAGGCAAGTGGGGCAGAAGTTTTCATCAAACATTTTGTTTTGTGTGAAGAATCCCCCTGCCAGCACAGCTTGGTTGGTGCTGGACTTGGCACACACACATCCTGCATGGCCATGGACTGGCTCTCCTGCCTGTTTGCAAGGAAAGGACGGACTTCTCTCTGAATTATTGATCCCAGTAAAAGCCTGTCCCCAAACTGCATTCTGCAGGCTCAGATCAGAGGCTCCTGACTAAATGTGGCCTCCTGGCTCACATTTGTCCTATTCTCATTCAAGGAGTTAATTTTTCAAAATGTACATTAAACTTGTACTTCTACAGTTCTAAAATCAGGAATTAAAATAAATCCATAGCTTAGCTTGCTTCTGGAGTAGTAACTTTAGCACTCTGAATAAAAAGGATGTTGCTCAGAGGCAAGCTGAGGAGCCAGTGGTGGAGCTCAGCCCCCTGGCTGTGATGGCATCGCCAGCCCTGCCCAGGGTGCCTGTGGAGGAGCTCCTGGTCCAGGAGAACCACCCCAGCCCTTCCCCGAGCTCCTGGCCAGCAGCAGAACCACCCCAGCCCTTCCCCAAGCCCCCTTCAGGAAGGGACCCTGGGCACCAGGATCCCAGGGACCCCATGCCATGCCACAGACCACACTCAGTCTGTGTTCCCAGCACAGTCCAGTCCTTCTCTTAGTGTTATCTCCAACTATAATTGTGTAAAACCACACTGCTAAACTCATATTTTTCAAATGAATTTCAGTAGCATCAGCATATTGGTAATTCAATTAACTAATTATTGAATGTGTTTGTTTTCTTTTAAAATGTCCTCAGTAATAACAGTTGGCTCTATTCTTATAAAAGATGCCAGAATCTATTCCAATTATTATTACTTTTAAAGCACAAATGACATTTTTAATATCCTCCTAGGTGTTTATTACCATAGAAAATCACCATGGGAGTCCAGTATCATCTCTTTCTGTAACTGATATTCAGATTCATCTCATTTCCCCCCTGGCCACACCAAGCACTCCCTGAGCAGCAATCACACCTGACCAGGGACATCATCCTGTTCCATTTTCCTGAGCTCCAAGGCCATGACAAGAGCACGACTTCTGCATGACAAAATTTCTGACCAACTGTAAAAAATATTAGAAATAATCTTTAAGGTTCCCTCAAACCTAAACCATTCTGTGATTCTACAATTCTTTGCTCTCTCAAGGCAATCCTAAATGCAAGTTTTGGTGATTTTGCCCAAAATGTCATTTTACCTAAAAACATTTCCTAGGAAGGTCATGCCAACAATATGTGAAGCCTGAAGCCCTTGATGTCCTCAGTAAGACACGTGTCCCCTCCTCAACCATGTCTGCCACCCAGGAGAGGCTGGTGTTGGTGCAGATGGGCTCAAGGAGGTGCTCGGCTTCAGCCACTGCCTCCTCCTGCCAGGATGGGTTTGCTGTGTCAGGAATGTGGGGTTCATCCTCCTGGTCCATCAGAAGGAGAACTGCTGCTCTGCAGAGTGGACAGTGTTTTCTCCAGGGATTCTGAGCTTCAGAAATGAACATTGAAAGGAAGAAAGGAACGAGGATCCTCCTGTCACAAGGGCAGTGAAGCTGCTGGGGCAGATCATTGTTGCTCCAAGGAAATGTGGCTGTTTTCTTCTCCCAGCAAACATGAGACTGGGTCAGCAGAGTAGAAACTGCTCACCCTCCTCTCATCTAAATCGCATTAAAATCTGTATCTAACAGGTGTTGTTAAGAGTCAGAGCATCACCTCAGCCTAGCAACAAAAAACTGGATCCTGAGACAAAATTAAGAATAAATGTACAAAAACAACCCCCTAGGGAGATGCATTGAAAAGCCCCATTTATAAAAGCACCTTTTGGTACTTGCATCCAGCTGGGCAGTGCTCAGGAGGTCAGTGCTCAGCCCTTGGATTGGAATGTTGTCTGTGAACTGAAGTGAAATAGGTGAAGCTCAATGCTCATGTTACTGATCTGCTGGTCATCCCAAATTTCTCACCTCACTGCCCAAATTGCTTCCTAAGGACCCGATCCAAAGAAATAAATAGGAGTTTTTCCATGATATGCAGAGGACTTTGGATGGAGCCTGGCCTCTTGCAGGGCCTGCCACTGGAAGCCATCGCTGCATAGGAATTGAGCTGTGATTTTATGAACGGGGTATTTTATGAATACTGTCCTCAGGGTGAGCCCCCAAAACACAAAAGAGTTTGGTTTCATACAGTTATAATCATAAACCTCCCTGTCTATAATCTTCCCCCGAACCAGGAAGGTGAGACATCCAGCACAATCCCTCCCTGCAGCACAAGCTCTCTCAGCCTCCATTTCCTTGGCTGGCTCCTGATTTGTCCCTCCCTCACTGCCTGGGATGTGTGTGCAGGGTGTTGGCCACAGGCTGGGACAGAGAACTGGGGGATAAATGCTGAGGTTCCCATTTGGCTGCTCTGTACCCAGGACTTCTGCAGGGGTGAGGGACATTCCCATCCCTCCAGGCTGCTCTGGGTGTCTCCAGCACAGGGCACTGTGGCAGCACACAGATCACTGGTGGCACTGTGTACACAGCAGTGCTCTCACTGTCTGCAGGAAGAACAGATGTTTTATCCATTTTCCACCAGCATTTTCCTGAGCCTGATGCTCCAACACAGCCCTGCTTGCAGAGTCCATGGCCAGTGGCTGCACTTCAAAGAGACTCAAACCATTGTGAGCTGAGCTCAATAATTAAACATGAGATGGCATTAAAGAGAAGGACTTTAAGTGCAGCTAGCCCAGATCTAGCATCAGGATATTGATTTAAAGCACAAGACTAAATCCTGTGTCCTACATGGCTTTGCAGCTATTGAGATGCATCCCTGAGCTCCTGCCAAGGGGATCAGCTTTCCATTTAAACTTTGCCACATCCTCTGCTCAGGAGATTTGCTCTGAACCTGGAGATGTCTCCAACTCTGCAACTCACTGCAGTTCACATGTGATAGAGCAATGGCAGTGCCAGAGCAGGGCAGTTTGAAGGAACTGCATCAGTGCTCACAAACAGCCCCTCTGCTCCCCTTGGACGCATCAAACTGAGCAGATCCAAAGCTGCTGGGACTGTGTCTGTGCCTGGGCTGGATTGGCAGGCTTGTACCGTGCAATCAGCTTTACAGGCTGGGCAGGCCACATGTGGGCAGCAGAGTGTGAGCCTTCTCTTGGGGTACAGGGCTACCCACGCTGCTGCCCAGCTGCTCCGGCATCCCCACCTCCCTCTACCGAGAGGGGTTTTTCATTCTTACACATAACACTGCTGAGGAGATCTGATAGCAGAACATCAGAAGATGCTTCTAATTCAAAAAACTTTCAAAGACTGGAAAACTGAAAGTTAATTTCTAATGATGTCTGTGCAAGAGGCAACAAAATGGTTAAGTGAGAAAATAATAAAGATACTACCATCCTCTCTCGAGGATCTTCTGCCTCTAATTTAATAGTTTGGAGCTTTTTAAAGCATTTGCCAGCACAGTTTTCTCACTTCATCTGGGCACAGCTTGTGACCTCCATCTGAGGAATGTCAAATCACTATGCAATACGCTCATGAGTGTACAAATAAAAACCTGCTTTTTTCCTCTCAGCTTTCTGGACACAGTTTGCCAAAGCAGCCTCGGCATGGGGAGCAGTTGGGGGACAGTGGGTGGGATCTTGCAGCTGCTGCTGACCCAGCATTTCTGCCCTGAGTCTCATCTGAGATGAAATAGTGGTTTGGAAACCCCTGCCCAGCCAAGAGAGAGCCTGTCACACAGAAGGGGTGACAGAGCCCCTGCAGCCCAGCCCACCCTGCCGGGCTCCACACGGGCTCTCCACAGCACACCCATCCCTTGGGCAGGGAGGAGCTTCCCCTTCACTGCAGAATAATCCTGGTGGCCAGAAACAACATAGGTGTGAGCTGTCCCAGGGTGGTTTATCCACAGACACAGGGAAAAACTGCCTGAACATAAAAAGAGCAAGATGTCATCAAATAGGCAAGAAGACAAACCTCATGAAGTAAATTAACAGAGCATCAATAAATTCCCGATTATTCTTATTGAAAAAGGAGCTGGACCCCTCGCTGCAGGCTGATCACACTGGCTAAGATCAGAGAAATGAACAAGGAGACAGAAAAAAGCTTTTTTCACATCTTTACTTTTATTAGGCAAGAAAAATACTCCAAATGTACGTTTCCTTCCAAGGGACTGTTGTGCTGAACTGTGACATTCTCCTCCTCGTGTTGTTCTGCCTTGACTCAGCAGTTTGAATAACTCCAGTATTTCACCTCCTGTGGGAACCTGATGGGAGAGGCACCAGCACTTCTGCACATGCCTGAGAAAAACCTTCATGTGTCAGTGGAATCTGGTGGGGGTTTTAACTACAAGGGTTGAAGTAGAAGGAACTTTTGAAATAGGCACTTCTGTTTCCTCTCCCTTGGACAGGTTTGTGGCAGCAGCATCTCCCTTCCAGAGTTCCCAGTAAACTCTGTGCAGAGACCCAACCCTCAGCACACCCTGGAGGGACTGGGAAGGGATCTGGGGAATCTGGGGAACAGGATCCCAGCATCTTTCATGCTTACAGTGTCTCTAATTCTACATCGTCCTGGCAGAGAAATTGGCACAACCAAAATCCAGGAAAAACCCTTAATTGTCCCTTTCCCCAGAAAATGGGTGTTTGTGTGAAGGACTCGGAGCTGTCACCATCCATTACCACGTTCTTGTGCTGCTGACTGTGAAGAAGCAGCAATGCTTTGATAAAGTTTGCAAAAGCTTAATTAGTCCTACAGGCACAATATTTTCTGATTTCAAATGCTGCTTCCCCAGCTGTACTTTTCAGATTTATGATTTCAAAAGCAGCTGATGTCAGCCTCTACTGCAGCTCAAGATCTGGGGGGTTTGGGCTTAATGACATTCAAAATCTTATCAAACTACAGGCACAGAGAGATGCAGTACATATTCCTCCATTTTCTTTGTTATGTGCATCTGTCACCATCTAAAGATGTGAGAGGAAAAAAAAATAAAGAAAAATCTNTGACTGCACAGGTCTGGCTGCAGGGGGATGAGGAGAGCCCTCACCAGGTGCTCATGGATGTGGGGACATGAGTGCTGACATGGTTTAGTGCCACAAGGATAGAAACTCTCTGAACCCAGGGCTTTTGTGGTTGTAAGGCCTGTGATGTCAGTTATAATCAACCTCCTCTTGCAGAAAGAAACCGCCACAGTGGGCTCATTTCCAAACAGATCCAATATTTTGCTGCTTAGCTTGACTTTTAGATTTATTTCCCAGTTGACTCACCCGTAACAGCTTCCCTTGTACTCGGTGACTGGTGTTCCTGGGGTTCAGGAGCTGTGCAGTCTCTGCTCAGGCAGCACTGAAACAGTGAGTAAGTTTTTATTTATTTTACTCCCTTAAAATGTCAGGATGTAATACAGCTTCAGCCTTACTCAGCTGCTGCAGTGCAAGAGCTCCAGTGCTGTTTGCCAAAACCAGACTTTTTAAAACCCTGCCCTAAATCCAGCCATGGGGGGACAAGGTCTTCCCTCAGCCACAGAAAATTCCCCCAGCACTCCTGTGGCTGCTCAGGGGTGCTGGTGTCCCCTTAGGGTCCAAACAAGCTTCTTTTAGAGCTGAAAAGCAGAAAAAGCAGCATTTTTAGCAGCATTTTTCCAAGGGTGGTAGGATGGAGTTGATGCTGTTTGAATTCCTAATGTGCAGAATTGGAAGTTCCTTCATTTTAATTTTGCATCAGATTTATAGTTTCCTACCTCAGTTGCATCTGAACAGACATTTCTGTGTAGATTCACCAGGTTCTTCCTACACAGCTACTGAAGTCTGGTTTATAGTGATTTCCTGTGTTTCATATTGGGAATTTTCTGCATATTCCAGACAGTGAGCACTGACTTTGGCTGTGTGAACAGGTTGCTTTCATTCAACCAGTAACCATTGACCTTGGCCCATCCACGAGCCTGGCAAATGCTGTTTTCCGGAGCAAATGCTGGAGTGTGTTCCTTGATGTCCTGACCACATTTATTTCCTGTGCCAGCTGATGGAAACAGCAATTTCTTTTGGAAACCAAATTTATATTTGTGTACAAACCTACAGTTGATTCTTTGTCCCACCTGCAAGGCAGCCCCTGCCCAGGCACTGCCCCTGCCCCAGCACCTGCATGAGAGACAGACAGACGGACATGGAAAGCTGTGGTCAGGAAAGGGGGGAACTCCCCTCCCTCTGCAGAGAGGGAAGAGACAGAGTGGAGGAGTGTTCAAAGCAATGGAAGCTTGGAGAAAGCAGAAACCTGGACAGATGCTGCCCTAAACCAGCACCCAGTGGCTCCCAGTGCAGATAACCCATGCTCCTCTGCTCCAGCTTGGGCCATCTTTAAAAAATAAAATGATAAATTAAATAAAAAAATAAAATAAAATAAAATAAAATAAAATAAAATAAAATAAAATAAAATAAAATAAAATAAAATAAAATTAAAATAAAGCATTGGAATGGCTCCATAAGTATTGCATTAATGTGCTCACATGTTACTGAGAGTTTACTCGTCATTATTTCAGGGTTTTANCTGTCACCATCTAAAGATGTGAGAGGAAAAAAAAATAAAGAAAAATCTAATACAAACACAGACTTTATCAGGAATTCTGCTGGGATTCTATAGCATGTAATCTTTTTTCATGCACTCCTTTATTTCTGTAATGAACTAAAATACACTCAAGGAAGTGAGTTGCTCTTTGAGTGCAACTGAGAATGAAATATTTCAGTAAAGGGAGAGGAGAGGAGAGGAGAGGAGAGGAGATCTGACTGCACAGGTCTGGCTGCAGGGGGATGAGGAGAGCCCTCACCACGTGCGCATGGATGTGGGGACATGAGTGCTGACATGGTTTAGTGCCACAAGGATAGAAACTCTCTGAACCCAGGGCTTTTGTGGTTGTAAGGCCTGTGATGTCAGTTATAATCAACCTCCTCTTGCAGAAAGAAACCGCCACAGTGGGCTCATTTCCAAACAGATCCAATATTTTGCTGCTTAGCTTGACTTTTAGATTTATTTCCCAGTTGACTCACCCGTAACAGCTTCCCTTGTACTCGGTGACTGGTGTTCCTGGGGTTCAGGAGCTGTGCAGTCTCTGCTCAGGCAGCACTGAAACAGTGAGTAAGTTTTTATTTATTTTACTCCCTTAAAATGTCAGGATGTAATACAGCTTCAGCCTTACTCAGCTGCTGCAGTGCAAGAGCTCCAGTGCTGTTTGCCAAAACCAGACTTTTTAAAACCCTGCCCTAAATCCAGCCATGGGGGGACAAGGTCTTCCCTCAGCCACAGAAAATTCCCCCAGCACTCCTGTGGCTGCTCAGGGGTGCTGGTGTCCCCTTAGGGTCCAAACAAGCTTCTTTTAGAGCTGAAAAGCAGAAAAAGCAGCATTTTTAGCAGCATTTTTCCAAGGGTGGTAGGATGGAGTTGATGCTGTTTGAATTCCTAATGTGCAGAATTGGAAGTTCCTTCATTTTAATTTTGCATCAGATTTATAGTTTCCTACCTCAGTTGCATCTGAACAGACATTTCTGTGTAGATTCACCAGGTTCTTCCTACACAGCTACTGAAGTCTGGTTTATAGTGATTTCCTGTGTTTCATATTGGGAATTTTCTGCATATTCCAGACAGTGAGCACTGACTTTGGCTGTGTGAACAGGTTGCTTTCATTCAACCAGTAACCATTGACCTTGGCCCATCCACGAGCCTGGCAAATGCTGTTTTCCGGAGCAAATGCTGGAGTGTGTTCCTTGATGTCCTGACCACATTTATTTCCTGTGCCAGCTGATGGAAACAGCAATTTCTTTTGGAAACCAAATTTATATTTGTGTACAAACCTACAGTTGATTCTTTGTCCCACCTGCAAGGCAGCCCCTGCCCAGGCACTGCCCCTGCCCCAGCACCTGCATGAGAGACAGACAGACGGACATGGAAAGCTGTGGTCAGGAAAGGGGGGAACTCCCCTCCCTCTGCAGAGAGGGAAGAGACAGAGTGGAGGAGTGTTCAAAGCAATGGAAGCTTGGAGAAAGCAGAAACCTGGACAGATGCTGCCCTAAACCAGCACCCAGTGGCTCCCAGTGCAGATAACCCATGCTCCTCTGCTCCAGCTTGGGCCATCTTTAAAAAATAAAATGATAAATTAAATAAAAAAATAAAATAAAATAAAATAAAATAAAATAAAATAAAATAAAATAAAATAAAATAAAATAAAATAAAATTAAAATAAAGCATTGGAATGGCTCCATAAGTATTGCATTAATGTGCTCACATGTTACTGAGAGTTTACTCGTCATTATTTCAGGGTTTTATAGGTCAAACCCAACATCTACCACCATTCCTGTACTATAAATCCCAATTTGGGAGCAGTTTAGCCAACCACAGGACTGGAGCAAACAAATGGCTGGGACCACAAGACCCTTAAGCAGCTTCAGGGTTTTGCCACATCAGTTACTGCTCTTTTTTTGTTTGGTTTGGGTTTGGTTTGGTTTGGGGTTTTTTATTGTTATTTTTTTATTTTTGGTTTTGTTTGGTTGGTTTGGTTTGGTCTTTTGCTTTTTATCTTTTTCCTCTGTGACCTCTGGGACGTCCTGAAGTCTGGAAGGATCTCAACAGCCTCTTGTTATGGAAGTTCCTTCCTTGGAGCACCGAGGGATAAAGACCTTTGCCTCAGGCAAAACAAAGGACCAGGCTTTCTGCTGGCAATAGAACAGCGATTTGGTGGCAATAAGGGCAAAGTGAGGAAATGTCCTGCTCTAACCTATCTGTTCAACCAGCAGAGGAGAGTCTGGCGCTGCTTTCGGTAGATCCAACACTTCAAAAAGTAAAATAACATCATATTCCAAAAGCAAAATAAACAAACCCTAAAAAACCCAAACAAACAAACCCAAATACTTCAAAAAGTGAAAATAACCATTAGCAAAAATAACAAACACTTCGAGCAGCAAAAATAACCAAACATTTGCAGGAGCAGATAGAGCCAAACATTATTGGAGCAGACAGGGCAGAAAAAGCAAAGTTCCCCCAAATGAAGCTTTTGCTTCCCTAGCAGGGGCTCTTTGCTTTGGGTCCATTGGCTCGGCTGGACCCTCGGTGAGGGACTGGTGAGGTCTCTGTCCCTCCCTGCTCCCACCAAGGGCAGGGGACACTCGGCTGGTCCTGGGTGTGGGGACAGTTCTCAGCACAGAGCATCTGGCCATTACCTGTAAGAAAATGACTTTGTAAGCAGCAGCTTATGGAGATATTTATTGGTAGTAATTATTCAAATGAAGGAATAAAGCCAGTAAATTTTGTTCTTCAGGAAATCAGTGCTGATTTGCAGCATGAACCAAGTCCTGAGCAACGACAGACACGTTCCTGCCCTGCTGCCACCAGCACAGCTGCTCCAGGAGGGACCCCAGGGGTCCCACCCACCAGTCCTGGGAATGGGTCACACCTCAAGAACAAACCTCTTTGGTTTCACAGCCACTTAAGGAGCTTAGAGAAAATTAAAGCATATTATAGATACATGAATTATAAAGAAGGAATACTAAAGGATCTTTCACCCATTATGTTTCACAACACTTCAATTCCTTTCCAAAGGCAAGAGGCTTAGTATGATCCCAACAAATCACCGTGGAGTGTTTGTGGGAAGCACCAAAGTGGGGATAGAGCAGAGCCCTCAGAAACCAAACTCCAGCCTGGTGTTGGTTCCATTGTCCTTGGGCTGGTGGCTGAGCCCTCCCTGGAGGAGGGAGCGAGGGATGGATGGAGGGATGGATGGAGGGATGGAGGGATGGAGGGATGGAGGGATGGAGGGATGGAGGGATGGATGGAGGGATGGATGGATGGATGGATGGATGGATGGATGGATGGATGGATGATTCACCAGCACTGGCTCAGCACCTGCCCACCTGGGACCCCAGCACCACAAACACAAACTCACAGTGGTAAGAGCCTCTTTTCTCAATCCTCAAAATCACTGCAGGGAGATGCCCAAAATTCAAGGCTCCTTTTTCTCCTCCTCAATTTCATGGCCTCTCATTTCCTACATATTCAAGGCCATCTTCTAATTATGCACACAAGAGAAATGCAACATCTAAAATCATAAGGTTGAAGAGAAACAGATGCAGAAAGGAAGGTCTTGAATCTATTAATTAAATATCATTATGGTCTAAAATATAAATATCTTCTTTTGAAAAGAACAGGGCTTCTATGCAGGATAATATATGTTATAGTAATGAATGTATGTTATAGGAGTGTCATATTCTTACTAAGTAGCTTACTTGATGATAAAAGTGAAAGGCACTGGCCCCAGTGGGAACTGGGATTGCTCTCTGAGCCCCCCAGGATTTGGGATGCCCCAGACTCAGCAGACACTGAGCACCTCAGGCCCAGGCGTGGAGCAAAGCATCACCTTATGTGACTAATGGGAGCAGTAAGTCCTTACTGTAGATTTCCAGTTGAAAATTTATGCCTGAGTAAATGGTAAGTAAAAATTTTGCCTTTGGATTCATCAGTCTGTGACGATCAGCAGTCTTAATCATGGAGATAAATTTCTGAGCACGTCAAAACATTTATGGAGAAGAGTCAAAAAATTAAAGAACAAGCAGTGATTCCTTAGGCACTCAAACTGAAGTCCAAGCCACTATCCCAGCTGTAAGATTTAGTTTCATTTCAGTTTCAATTATAAGACTTTATTCTTGCTATTAATTCCCACTGTCAACTGAAATCTAAAGATTTGACATAGTAAGACTCAATTGTGGTGAAAAATAGAAGCTTCTCTACCAACTTCTATGTTCAGTAAAGAACATGTTTTTAGTATTGAACAGTAAAAATATTAGCAAATATTATACCAAGATTACTAAAAATTGTAAAAAATATGGCTTTATATAAAAAATTAATGACAAAGGTAAATCCGTGCGAGAGAGAGGGATGAGTGCCAGGATGAAGATGCTCTGTTGGGATGCAAACACCAAACTGCAGACACGTCTGTGCCTCAGGCTGGGCTGGCACCTTCCCTTGCTCTCCCCAGCTCTGTGCTGGGAGCCCCTTGCTGGTGTTGCAGGGCTACTGGTGCCCAGGGAATGGGGACCCACCCTGGAATTCCAACTGCACCCATGATGCTCAGTGCAGGACTTGCTCTCCCTACCCCATGGGTCATGCTCACTGCAAGCACAGAAATTACTGTTTATACCCTGGAAGGGAGCATGAATAGATGGGTCCCATTTCATACTTGGGTGTCAGTTCACAGGGAGCTCTGGAGTGCTGGAATGCAGGGCCCAGCCATGGAACACAAACCCCAGCTCAGAGTGAGGCCAGGAGGGAGGACAGCCCAGCAGCAGACACTGGCTCCAATGTGGGTTATAACAAAGTCATCAATTTTGTGTCTAAGCCACTGAAGATATGATCCTGACAACAGCACAAATAAATGGGGTGTTTGATACACAAACACTCCTGAAAATTTTATATTTACATGGCAACCAGCTTATTATATTTACATGAACAGCTGCTGCAGGTTCACTAAAATCTTTAAAACAGATGGACACAAAGAAAGAGCTGGTAATTAACAAAGCTATATGTTGATTAAATCAGCATGTGGTTAATTTTAATGATTACTGATCTTTATTGGGGTCCATAAGACTTCTCAAAACCCAATCCACTTTAGCTGACGTGCTGATGAGCTGCAGAGCTGTAGATGCCAGTGCCACTCACCATGAGCTGCAGTGCCAGGGCAGCATCAATGTCTGGTGACACTCTGCACCCCTCTGCAGGTCAGGACCTTATCTTGCTCCCAGCAAAACTAACTGGAGAGAGGAATACTGGGTCCATAACCAGGATGGGCTGCTGTCAGCATCCTTTGTGGCTAGGACATCAAACTTTACAGGATTAATTCCTTTCCAAGGAGGAGACCTTCAGAAGCCCCAGACCAAGCATCATTGGAGCTGAGGAGCCACCCAGCAGATCCAGTGGGATGCTCTGGCTCCCAAATGATCTTCACCATACCCAAAACGTGCATTTATCACAGTTTCCACTTTTAGATCTCCTTCTATCCCTGTCCCCTCGGTTGAACAGCTCTCTGCTGTCAAACTTCTGCAAGCCGTGCTGATATCCACAGTGGAAACCATCCTTTCCTGCCCCATTCCTGAGGTATTGACCCCTGCCAGCCTCCAGTGCCACAAACACCCTGCAGACAGCTGGTGCATCAGTGCTCTCCTCATCTACTGCATTTGTCATCTCATTATAAAAAAAGTCAGTCTTGTGTACTGGTCCTGTTCTCCACACCTGCAAGTTGATAGACACTAATTAGAATGCATTCTAATTAATGATTCATTAATCAAGTCTCATATCAGCTCTTCTGTTGTGCCCAGGATCAGTGATGTGCTCCCAGCCCTGGACATGCCCAAGTCGTGCTGATCACTCCTCCTCCTCGTTCCTCCCTCTTCTGCCCCCCCAGCCCCAGCACTCAGAGCCCAGGCCAGGAGGACACACCTGCAGCCTCAACCAGCACTTTCCCACCCTTTTCTGGCCAGTTCTACTGGAGAGGAGAAAACAAGATGTTAATTTTAGAAGAACTTTGAATGTGTCTGATTCAAAACTAGAATCACAGATACACAGAATATCCTGAGTTGGAAGGGGCACACAAGGATCATCAGGTTCAGCTCCTGTCGGACTCCTAAACTAGTTCAGCTGATACACAGACCAAGGTACCACTCTAAGTTCCTGGCAGCCATCGGGGGAAAAGTGGCCACAGGTTCATGGCCCAAAGCGAAACACTGTCCAGGTATTTGGTCCATCACTTAAAAACCACAGTAACCAAACCAGCTGGGGTTGGCCCCAGCTGCTTTTGGAGAAGGGCAGAACATGACTGTGTGGGTGAACCACATCTGAGATAAAAGGGGTGGTTCAGCTATTCTGAGTTATCTTTCCTCGAAAATTTAAGGAATTAGTGAGCAGAGGCAACATCATTTCTGATTATGTACGGAAAAAAAATTAAATTTAACAGGAAACCAGGACCAGGAGTTGCAACCTAACCCCTCTCCTCGTGCAATCTGACTGGGATTTCAAATGAACAAGCTGTCAAAAGGGGTGGCCAGCTTCTGATGGCTAGCTTACATCTCAACAATAATAATATTTCTATGGAAAACAAACCAAAATGCCACTGTCAGGCAGCCAGGATCTTCTCCAGGGAAGCAATCTGCTTTAGGTCTGTGCATCAAGTCACGCTCACAGGACACTGAATGAGCACAAGGTTTTTTAATAACTGGAGGAAGACCCTTGAACACTTGTATAAGCATTTTGAGATAAAGCATGGAAGAAAATTCTCTCGAGGCTGTCTCAGCCACACAGCATCTCCAGTAGTGGTATGGGGCTCTCTGTGCATCCCAGAGAGGAGATGCAGGATAAAACCAGTCCAGCCCTGGGAAAAAGGGGTATTAAAAACATGCAGACTGAGTGTCTGCTTTGCAATGAAAAATAAATCAGTAAATCTGTGAGTGGGTCGTTTGTAGCCAACACAACCATCCACCCCAGAAGGAGGACAGTGGGAAGCAAAGCCAGGGGGCTGCAGATGCAGCAGGATGGACCCCGAGAGCCCCTGGCAGATCTCCATCAGAGCACTGTGTGTGGTGCTGTGGGCTGGGGGGCTCAGGGAGGAATCACTGTCAGCTCAGCAGGGCCAGGACAATCTTCGACTCAGAGAGCTCTGTCTTGGACTCCTGGTGGGAGGGGGCCAAGCCCTTGGACCAGGAGTCAAAGGGACAAACAGGACTGGAGCAACACAGCCATGAGTTTCAGTAGATCTGGAAGAACAGATGAAATAACCCCAAAAGGTACTTAAAGAGCATTGTCTTTTCTGCAAACATTTAAAAACAAGTATCAGCTTTTAATGGTTCCAAACAAGCCCGTGCAGCCCAGCATTCTGCACCTCACTCAGCAATGCCCACTGATTTCGTGTGTGAAGTTTTCTCCTCTGAACAACAGGATTTCACACAACATTAAATCCCTTAGTTTTATCAAAGAGGAAACACACAAAACTAGCCTAATCTCTAAGTAAGTAGACAACTCTGATTAAAAGAAAAAGGACTTAAAAAACTCCTCTAAAATGCTAAACTGAGCCATCAGAGATAAGAAATCCTGCCATATGCTGCCACATCGCTTCGCTGGCATTCGGGAGTCGCAGGGATCAACAAAACATTGTCGGGAATTATTTCAGTTAGCACGGATGATACTGCAGAGATTAGATTAATTAAACTGGTAAATCCCAAGCACGGATCAAAAGCACCCAAGACAGAGAAAGAAAGCGAGTGGGAGCCAGGAAGGGCTGCCAGGAAGGTTTGTAAAGGCCCCAACAGCCCAGTAAGGCTGGCAATGCTGGAAGGCTGAAACAAGGAAACAAATAGAAGGAACGGGGAAAGTGCCAGGTAACTCAGGCTGTGGGGGCTCTTTAAAATACATTTCAAAATATATTTTATGCAAAGACAGTTTAAAATCCGAAGGAGGGTGTGCATTGTAACTCATATTGGACAACATCCTCCTGACACTCGGAAGGAAGTGACACCACATGAATGACAATCACAAGTGGCACCATTTTGAGCAATTAACAAACCAGCAAAGGAGATAAATCATGCCAGTATCATCAGAGGAAATTCCAATGTAGGCACAGACACCCAAAAAATTTCCAGAATAAACCAGTGGAACTTATGGCTAATGGATATTGCTGAGGGCAAACATTTAACAGGATTCAAAAAAACATGGATCTACAGATTGGTGCCAAAGAAAAACACTTTTTTCAGCTGGGTTTTATGGAAGAGGATATAAACCCCTCTGCAATAGTGCAGAAACACACTAGGGATTTTTCCTATGGACAAAGGTTTCCGTGATGATCCATTTTTGTTTATTTCTGTGCCTTCTGAAGCATCTGAGCCTGGTAAATTATGGAAGAAAGAATAACAAATGGGAGAGATCATCAGTCTGATCTTCTGTATCACTGCCTAAACTTCTGAGTAATAAGATGAGACTTAACTGGGAAAAAATGAAACCTATTAAGTAAGGGGGGAAAGCACATATTGGATAGGAAATGGGAACCTAGAAAAGGATTAAAGCTGGAGACCTTGGGGCTGGGTTGGACAGTACATTAGAAATGAAAATGCAATAGAATTTGGCAGCCCAAAAGGTCAATGCAATTTGGAACTGGATGTGCCAAGACTCCCGTCACCGAGCAGGGGGACAGAGCCTATTACCCAGCTTTAGATTTAAGCAGCTTGAATAAGTTTCAAATAAATATCCAAACATTTGGATGCTTAACCAAATCAAGCCTCAAAATCCTTTTGGATTTTCACTTTGATTTCTAACATCTTTATGTTTGGCCTCTTTTCTGAGAATTCAATCTGTTGTTAAAGCAGATCTTTCAAGATAAGCATCTGCAGTTGCCAAGAGACTGTTGTGTTGAGCCCAAGGACGATTTAGCATCTTGCAAACTGGGATTTTGGAATTAGAAAAAATTGCTTTGCTCTTAGCAGTAGATACATTTCACTGCCTGAGAAAGGGTCAGGGCTTCTCAGAACTTCTGATTCAGTTATTCCCCTCCCCAAACCACTGCTATTTTCCTTAAACAACACTTTTTTCTGGCGCTCATTACCCAGCTGCTGGGTAATACACACCAATAAATAAAGAGAAGTCTCCAAACAGACACAAAATAGTCCTTTCATTTCCAAAGGCCCTGCAGCAACCTCCCTGTCACCAGAGCCCCACTCACTGCCACTTACAGCTCTGGGATGCAGTGACAACTCCTGCACAGCCCTTCCTTGGGAGCTCAAGGATCTGACACACCAAGCAGGGATTAAGTTTCAGAATCATCAGCTGACTCTGGAAATAAGTCTTACTAATATTTAATGTCATAAATATTTAAATATTATGGTGCAGTGAATAGTAAGAATTATTTTGTCTATGAATATGTACTTGCTGCACTTCTTTTAGAACCAAAATTACATCTTTCAACTGCTTATTGTTGTTTGATGTAACTAAATCTTCCCTGTCAGTGAAGTTAAAATCACTTCACTCACCATTTCTTTACAGAAGGCAGAAGTTTTTTCAGTCTGACCTAATAATTGAACTGAGCAGGTTGCTCTAAGCCACTCGCCAAGCTCGACGTGTTTACTTGGGTGCTCTGAAGTCACGTTAGAAATGTTCCTTGAAAGTGCCAGCAGCTCAGGAAGCTTTAGGAATGACCTTGTGTTGTTGAGATAAATCCAAGGCTAAATCCCAGGTTGTTTTCTGAGAGCGGCCTCAATCCAGGAGGGAGGAACTTGCCACCATTCCCTGAAAAGCTGTAGAAGTACATTTTCCCAGTGGGAAGTCATTCCCCCCTGTCCTGACATTCCAGGCCCTTGCCAATAGTCCCTTTCCAGCATTCTTGGGGTCCCTGTAGGCACTGGAAGGGACTCAAAGCTCCCCCAGATCCTTCTCTTCTCCAGGGTGAACACCCCCCATCTCCCAGTTTGTCTCCAGAGCAGAGATCCTCCAAGTGCTGGCTCAGCTGCAGAGCCTTCCCCTGTTGCTGCTGGAGTGGGAAGCGTTTTTTAAGGGAGTGGCAGCAATTTTTTCTCAGTTGTTTTCCATACCAGGGTTCTTTTGCCAAATACCAGCTCTGTTTTGTGACAGCAGTGCCTGCCCTTTTCTTCTATTCCCTGGTATTTCATCCTCCAGCCCTGCTCATCATATCCTCCTGATCATATTCCAGTGATTCCTGATACACTGCACATCTCATTTTCTCTCCAAGAGTCCTGATGGCTTTACAAGTTAATTAAAATAGAACTTCAAAGGATTTTTGTAATAGATTACAATATCTTTGGTTTCATGACATCTGTTAAAATTTACAACTAAGGATGTCATTTTTGGTGAAAAACATGTTCTTTTACACCCAGACCATTTATTTGTGTATTTATTTAGTGACAGAGCATCTCATTTATAAGAAACAAGCCAAAGCAATCATTAATCATACTTTTGTCACAAAACAGCTTCCCCAGCAGTTCACTGAAAGCCCCCAGACAAGCTGCTCGGTGTGGGTGTTCCGAGGACAGGCAAGGAGCCTTGCCAAGGGAGATGGGGGAGCCGCCTCTTTGTTTCAAAGTCTAGCAGGGAAGGAACAAAGAGGGAAACAAAGAATTACAAATTAGACACTGGAGTTATCTGGGAAGGATGCAGCACCATGGATGGGAAAGGAAAGTCAATCCAAGGCAGCCAATGTGGCCAGGATTATCAGTGCATCAGAACCCTCTCAGCAGAAGGCTTAAGTTTAAGGTTTGATCTAGCTCCAAGGGACAGGGGATCAAATTGCAGTTTAACATCAAGTGTTCAGTCCTTGATGATGGTCACACAGATGGTGGTTTCAGCAGCTCTGATGGGGCCACAGTCTCTTCTTCACAAGGTCCCATCAGACACTATCCCCTGCTGCAGCAGTGGAGAAAGAGGGAACCACAAACACAAAGTTCCTCCAGGTGAAACATCCTCTGAGGGCTCTTTGTCCTGTTTTCACAGACAGTCCTTGCACTTGGTATCACAATAGCTGCAGAAAAGCCTTCAAGTTTTTGCACATAACTCCTTTTAAAGGAGTGTGTTCTGCCTTGTACTATGTTGTAACCACAGCTTTAAAACACTGGCATACTCCCTGAAACACAACATGCCTGCTCATTTGATTTCCAATTTACCTTAATGATCATTCCTAGTCCCTGGAAAGGACTCTGGACACAGAACAGCCTATAAAGATCCTTTCTGAGCAATCTGTACATGATTGATTTCAGTCCCTCAACATGCCAGACTCCTCTCTGTATATCAGTGTTTTAAAGCACAACATCCCTTGCCCAGCTGGTGCAGAGCTCTCAGTGCTGCATTCCCCCTCAGCATCCCCAGCTCCCTCAAGGAGGGCAGGGCCAGGCACAGGGGGTGGCAGGGGCTGCCCTCTCCCAGAACCCACAGCCTGGGCTCTGCTGACACTGGCCCCACTTCCACGGCTCTTTCTTCTGGTCCCACTCTGCCTTCTGGGATGCTCTCTGCACATTCATCCTGTTCCTTGTGGGCACTGCTCCTCCTGTGCCCAGCTTCAGAGAGCACGTGTCTGCTTCTCAGGCAGGCTGGGAACAAACAGGCTTCATTGCCATCCCACAGGCTGCAGTGGCCAGCCCCTGCCAGAGACAGGCATCAAGGTCATTAGATGTGCAAGTGATTAATGCACTAATGTCTTTCCTGAGCTCTCCTCTATGTTTTAATGAGTGTACTCGGTGTTCAGCACGAACCAGAGGGTTTGCAGCTCAGCTGATGAAACCCATCTTCAAAAATCAATGAAAGATGAAAAGCCCAGTGTCTGTTACCAGAAGGGTGAGGTGCAGTGCCATCTTCACAGCAACAGCAGCATCACTTCATAATGTACCATCCTGTGTCTGCAGGCTGCTGTTATTAAACATCAACAAACAGTACAGAACAGCTTTGTACCTGCACTGAGCTGCAAATCAGAAATTGTGCCTGTCAGTCATTGATTTAAAGGTAAAAGAGCACAACTATACCCAAACGCTGAATTATTGTGATTTTTGCCTTAAACACTGCCTCTGCATTTTGGAGACTATAGACTTCAAAACACAAAGCTCCACTGATTTACGGGCCCATGCAGAGGGCTGTGTTCAAGAAGGAGAACACACACTGCAGGGGCAGCTCCTCCAGATCCTGCTCCTAAAACGTGGCTGCAGCAGAAACTGCTCCCAACACCCGTGGGACTGTGAGTGAACACAACAGAGTGGGGGCAGCAAACCAAACCCTGGTTGTGGGTGGCTGTCTCGGGTGACAGCCTTTATCTCTAGGTAGGAACTTCTTGGTTAGTGGAGGAGAAGAATACAGAGCAGATTGAGAAAAATCATTATTCCTAGTGGGTTATGTGGCAACCCCTGCAGGAGGATTGCCAAAGGAGCTGATGTTGGGACAGCAGCAAAGTCCCCTGGGTTGCTCTGAGACACCAGTGCGGGATGTCAGACCTTGAGCAAGGCTGTCCAGGATCTGGGTGGAGGAAGAGGAGCTCCAGCCACCCTTCTGCCCCAGGTCTGACACTGCCCTCAGCCACGAAACACAGGTCACATCGTGTGTGGCTGCAATTGTCACTATTTTCCATAAAAAGCTAAAAATATTCACTGTGTTACAAGAGAACCTCCAAAAGGCAGTGAAGATTCATGTTAATGCTGCAAATATGTGCTTTGTAACTATATAGCAGTGAGAAAACAGCAAAGGCCATCTCTAAAAAAAAAATGAAAAAAAGGTTTAAAACTGCTGTTCTAAAGTACAAATATAGGCAGTGCCAGATTGCCTTGGCTACCTACACCACCTCCATGCATCTCAAAGCTCAAATGGCCTCAAACTAGCCAGATCTAGTTGAAACACATTATAAAAGCATAACTCTAGCTATTCTTCTCTAAACTGGCTGGGATATACAGCAGAGGATCACTGTCATACTACAGCAATAACAGTCATTGAGCCACTGCGATCTCAAACATGTCAATATTGTCATTGTTTGTGTCAACATCCCAGCTCTCCATTGGCTTCATCTACTATTAGTACAAGGATGACCATACAGCACATTTTTTGTGTAATTCTTACAAAATTCAGTCCCCTTTGAACTACCAAGTGGCACTTGGGGATATGGTTTAGGGATGATTATGGTGGTTCTGGGTTGTCATTTGGACTTGAAGGTCTTTTCCAACATTGATGATTTTGTGATTCCCCAAGACCCACCAGGCACAAAGGCCAGAGAAACAGCCATGCTCATGATCAATGACCACCACCAGTGGCCTGCTTCTCTCTCATGTACTTTGTGTTCTTCATACAATACATAACTTCAAACATCCTGTGGACTTCACTTGTTACCACAGTAAGGATGTAAGTGAGGCTCCAAGTTTTGAAAAGGTCTTTGCTGCTTCCTCTCTCATCTGCAACACCCAGAGTCAGCATCCATCCCTATGGGACTGCTTACAGCTTTCCCAAAGCACCACTGACACAATCAAACCAACTTTTAGAAGAATGACAATCTCCTGGAAGGGGCAAAGACCCTTTCTTAGGCACTGCTAGAGAGTGCTGACATCACTAGAGCCTCTGCTGCTCACCCAAATGGGGGGAATTTTGTTTTACAGTTTGTCCCTAAACATCCAATATGGATAAAACCTGCAGCAAATTAAGGGCTTTCATTCAGCCATCTTGTAGAATTCACTTTTATCACACCTACCTGAGATGGTTCATGCATCTAGAAATGCAGAAATGGACCTTTGAGGTGAGATGCCTTGGCAGAAAGTCGGTCATTGAATGCAGGTAGCAGATCCACTGACCTACAAATGCCACAATGCAAGGCTTGTGGGACACTTTTACCTTCACCTTCCTTGGGCTCCGTGCCTCTAAGGGCCACCAGCCGTGCATGCCACGATGTTCTGCAGAGTGAGATCAGTGTTTCAGCTGTCTAGGGCAAAATATATCCAAATCAAAGGGCATCTGCAGCAACAATGTCAAATATGACAAGGCAGGCAGGAACCAGGTCTAATAGCTGAGGACTTCCTGACTTTATAAGCTGTTCAATTGAACATTTAAAAGGTTTAGTCCCCTCTCAGGTCTTGAAAGCACCCCAGGGCAGGCTTAAGTAACTGTGCCATTAGACAGCGAGCTGTAAATTGCCTATTAAGTCTGACTGAAACTGTAAAATTGCTTTCCACAATGCAAATTAATGTAAATAAGAACAATTGGTTACACATATCACAGACTATCAGATTGACGACAGATGATGCACACTGGTTTTTCCCCCTGAATTAGCATTGCTTTAAAGTTATATTTGGTGCTTGTTTAAGAGGTCTAGATGTTCCTATGATAAATTCTACCAGTGCATTACAAACACATGCACATTGGGATGTATAGCCTCTATTACATGAAATATAAACCTCTTCTTAGGTCAGGCGCTGATACTTGCTTTCAAGTCTAGTAGAAACACCACAAAGCAAAGGCATATGCTCAGCAGCACAGTCAGCCACATCTTAACCTCACTCAGAAGAGTGAGATCATGAATCAGTTATGAAGCCATTAGGACAGAGGGGGGAAATCTGTGCATTTCAGAACCATGGACAGATGATCAAAGCCCCACCTGGAGCCCTTAGACCCCAGTCCATCACTGGTGGAAGCAGGTGTATGCCACGGCTCCCACCATCACCACCGGGAGCACAGCCTGGCCATCACATTTCCAGATTTGTTTCCCAGAGATGCATCAGAAAGGTAAATCACAATGTATATCAGAAAGGTAAATCACAATGTGTATCAGAAAGGTAAATCAGAATGTTAATCAGAATGTAAATCAGAATGTAAATCAGAAAGGCCCCTTCTTTGCCTCATCCCAGACCAAGCAGAGTCACCACACACAGGCACAGGCAACTCAGCTGCCTGGGAAGAGCAAGGTCTGTGTCAAGACAGACACTTTGGGTCTCAATAGCCTACTTCCATCTGCAAATCCATCCTTCAGGGGAGCTCCTCACAGCACGGGGCAGTGGCACCACAGCAGGCAGAGCAGAGCAGTTTTCCTCTCTGGTGGAGGATGCTCTTATCAGAGGTTTTGCTTATCATTATTAACATATGTTATCTGAAAATTTACATTCCCATTAGCTACAGAAATAACTGTTGCCAGTTTATTACAGACTCTTGCATAAATCAGATCTCCTGATAGCTCCCCAAGGATTACAGCTCACCTTGGGGAGGGATGGGGAGCTGTCAATGAGACAGGGGCAACCACAGCACTTGGTACCAACTCCCCATGCCTGCAAACACCCTGGGATCCCGTGGCCATGGCTGGCTGCCCCAGAAAACAGGGCACAGACACCTGCCTTAGCTACACACTCCCAGGCTTGGCTTCTTGGGATGGAAACAGCAGATGTCATGAGTCCCATGAGGAGAATCAGCAAGGCTGGAAACTGAGCCCAGGTCTTGCAGGGCCAAGGCCACGGGCAATGAAATACTCGATGCAGGCAGCTGTGACTTCAGGCCACGCTCATCCCTTCCCTCCTCACTGTGCTGCTGTTTCCAGCAGCTTTTTCTTCTCTTTTTCTAACATTTTAATTGCTGTCTTAAAGCACACTATTTGGAAAGAGAGTCTGGTACAAGGTGCACAGGTTAAATAAACACCACATTTGCTTATCTTCCAGAGTAATAAATTTTAAGAAAAAGTAATTAGCCACAAACTGGAAATGTTTTCTTTCAGCCTCAGGGACCTTTCAGCACCAGTCAGCTTTCTGCACCTCCTCTCATTAACATATTGGTAGATATGGATTAATTAGGCAAAAAGAACTTAAACCGAATTTGAAAACATTGACCTATATTTTAGGTCAGCTGCCTTGGTGTCCTCAGGGGGTTGTTCAGGCCTTGCTGTGCTGGGTGGTGCTGAATGCATTAGAATGTTTTTGTATCACATTGTTCACTATCTGGTACAGATCATTTAAAGTTCTTAATCCTTGGGTCAGCCAACTCTCTCCTTGCAGGGTCACCTCTCTCTCTCCCATGAAAAATCAATGGCCAGAAACTCACAAATGCCTGAATCTGTAGGGTTTCTGCAGCTCCAGGTCTCAGCTGTGATACTTTCCAGTCAGCCAATAATTCGATGGAAACTGTTGTGCTTTGTACCTGAATATATTTCTTTGATAACAGTGGTCAGCATATGTACCTGGTGTGAAAATCTGTATTTCCCAACATCAAGGTATAAAATGGACTCTGAAAACTACCAAATCTGAATGTTAAAAGGCTGTTCCCCGGGCATCATGGCATTCCTGTAAATCACTAATGCTGAAGTGCAGGACTTTGTAACACTATTACTACAGACATACCTATTTATTGGGGTTTGAGACACTAAAAACAAGACTCCTGTGCACATAAAATCACAGTGATTTATTTTAATGCATCTTGTAAGTAAATTCTTAACAGATGGATGGAGCACCAGAAGGGTGGCACATGGGAGTCAGCAGGTGGACAGAGAAGCCAAGAACAGGCTGGCACTGATAAGATTATCCACTCCAAATACCTCGAGACAAGCACAGGCTGCCCACACACCAGGCTGGCACTGACCAGATAAACAAGCAGGAGCAGTGTGGAGCTGCAGCCCTGCCCAGCATCCTGTTCTAGGTTCAGGTCCCTCCCGTGAGTGATGCTATGCAGAGACCCCCAACAACCCATCCCACCCACCCAGGGCTGGTGGGGCCACCAGCAGGACACAGGGAGAGACTCAGAGTGTGTGAGGCACAGCAATGGTCTCACCAAGAGACAGAGACACAGAAAATCACAGTGCTCACTGCTCAAAATAGACCCAAAGCCTGCAGAAGAAATCAATCCTCTGAGTCTCTCTTCTGCTGTAACAATCAGAGGTGTTGATGTAACAATTACAAATAAAACTCCTCCATCACAAACCTGTCCTGTACACAGAGGAGCCTCTTAACGAGGGCAGCCTGAGGAACAGCCCCTGTGTGCTATTCCACTCATTACCTCTTGTCTTCACAGATGTCTCTTGACAGCCCCTTCTAGAGCTGAACAGATTGTTTGTGATGTTCTAGAGGAAGGGGAGCTTTGACTGGTGAAACCAAAATCCTAACCAGAACTGAAGGCTTGGTTTCTTCTGTAATCCTTGAAAATAAGCATTTACTCAAAAAACTCATTTCCAGAGATCATCATGTCCACGTTGCACCTTTGCAAAGACTCAAGCTCTGCTCGCCAAGAGAGAGGGAAGAGCTTCACACATTAAAATGCAACTGAAACAAGGTTTGGCTATCCTATAAACATTTCCTGGATTAAATCTAGCCTGAGCCCATGCACAGTTTAACAACACCCGTGTGGGATCACTGTCACTCCTCGTTTGCAGCACCCAGGGCTGCAGAGCTGAATACCATGGCTTGGACTGTCCCAGAGTGGGGCCACCAAAGACCCTCCCCTTGTGCAGCACAGAATTCCTCTCGAGCTCCCCACACAGAAAGAGGCTTGGGAACAGACCACCAAAGGTAATTTTGAGCTACACACTAATATCATTTGGGTCTCATCTTGCAGCCAAACGAGAACCATTAAACAGCAGCGAAATCAGCTCCAGATCAAGTGCCTCAGTTCATCAGGGCTAAACTCCTGCTCACCATCCATCTTCACGGAGACAGCTTGGTCAGTGCCCTTCACCTTTCTGTTTGGCAGATTTACTGCCTTCCTACGGTTCCTTCTCCCAGACTTTCTGTCCTCTGTTTGCTTTATTTTTCTTTTTTAGCAGAAAAACTGGCTTCAGATGCCTAAAATGCAATTTTCAGCCACAAATTGTTCATTATTCTCAACATGATTGTGGCAACATTCTCTGAGTGACAATAGAAATAAATAAATAACACCTTTTCATGGTGCTGTAAGAACTGATTTTTTTCCCTTGGCTGAGTTCTCTACACTCATTTATTGACTGAATTCTCAGTGACCAAAGTACACATTGGCTTCAGGACACAGCACTGAGAGGTGTAAGCTGAGTGGGGCCAAACAAGGCTCAAAATGGGCCAAAATCCTGCTAGACAAGGGCTCCAGAAATGACTGGCTGCTTTGTGTGGTCAGCTTGCAACCTTTTCAACGTGTCATTTCTCAGTATGGTTTTTTCTGTTTGTTTTGAAATGGTGGCCATCAAAAGAATTATTTCTTTCAAAAGAATTTGGTTGCCCTTTTTGTGCAAGCAGTGTTTCCACTAGATATGAAACATTAGCAAATGTTTAACATAAACCTTAACATAAACCAAAGGGCAGTCTCAGACACAGTGAGGCTTAGAGAAGCAACAGATTCTTCAGCATTCAGGCCCCAGTGAGAGAGCCCTGTGGACCTGCCCAGTCACACCAGTGCTGGTGGGCCAGTCACACTGGTGAAGGGATGCACAAGGAGGACAGATATGCAGGGATGAGTAATGAATTTCAGTAAGTCAAGGAATAATTTACTTCTGGTATACCTGGAAAAAAATACACATACCTGTTACATGAGAACTGAGACAGGAGCTGTAAATGTTACTTCTTGTCACCACTTAAGGGAGAATTCACCAGCCTGGCCTTCCACAGGGGATGGAGTGAATCACTGAGTCTGGAGGCACCATGTTCACAACACTCCTGTCCCAGGGACTGCAGGATCAGAGGGTTCCAAAACCCACTGTGCCCAAGAGTACAGGCAGGAGCAAGGACAGCACAAGCTCTTGCATCTGATTAAATCAAAATTGCTGCCCAGCAATTCGTGCCTGGGCAAAATGCAGCACCAACCCAGCATTTGAGCTCACAGATTTTTGAGCACAGAGGGAAAAGTCAATCAACTGTGCTGCCAAAATAAGCTGCCAGGAGAGAAGTTCATCCTGGCACCCGTGCTGGACATGCAGGGAAGCAGGGAATGCTTGTGGGAGGCTCGTGTATGCACCTTTGAGATGACAAGCCTGTCACTGCTTCCAGCCTCGGAGATGTGTCTGCTGGGAGTGCAGCCAGGGATGCCATTAATGGATTGGAGTTCAACATGTAAATGGTGGACACACCACAGCACCATCCTTTGGCAAAAAAACCCCAAACAAACAAAAAACAAAACAAAACAAACAAAAATACAAAAAAAAAACCACAAGGCCAGGAGGAATAAAAATTAAAAGGAAGAAACCACTGTAACCACTGCCAAAGATGGGCTAAAGACTGCCACACCCCGCAGGACAGCAGGACAACATGTGCTGTCCCTGCACTTTGCAACACAGCACTAAAAGGTAAAAAAAACAGACTTTGTTTACAATGTGAAAGTCCATGGCTGGAGATCACATTGCACAGTGACCCACAGTGCAGAGTCCCACAGTGCTGGGCAGCCCTGGGTGGGCAGTGCCCACCAGGCAGGGGCTGTGCTCAGAGACTGAGCGATTGCAGACCTGGCAACTTCCCCCACAGCCAAGTGGGGGACAGGCAAGGAGCAAATTCCCAGTGCAAACACAACTGCAATGGGTTCCAGCTTTTACATCATACCTAAATCCCAGTTCCCAGGATTCAGCCTCCTGTACAGCAATAATGACTGAAACTATAGAAAGTCCTTAAAGAACTTTCTAATCAGTCTCTTAATTAAGGCTATCTGTTTCCCTTCACTCAGAGACAAATTAAGCAGGTTAAAGCAGCTCCCAGCAAACATCTGTTGAAGCAACTCAGAACTAATGACAAATACAACTGAGTACTCTTTGTGGCTGATTTTTCTCCCAGCTGTACCTATAAACATGCTGTCATGAATTGTCAATCCAAAACAACTTCACAGCACATTCTCATCCCCTCACAACATCTTGGAATCACAGAATGATTTAGGCTGTAAAAGCCCTCTGAGGCCATCAAGTCCAACCACTACCCCAGCACTGTCAAGGTCATCACTAGCCCATGTCCCCAAATGCCACATCTGCACAGCTTTTAAATCCCTGCAAGGATGGACACTCCACCACTGCCCTGGGCAGCTGTGCC
Source organism: Campylorhamphus procurvoides (assembly GCA_013396655.1). NCBI lineage: Eukaryota > Metazoa > Chordata > Aves > Passeriformes > Dendrocolaptidae > Campylorhamphus > Campylorhamphus procurvoides. Next base: position 334,687 of record WBMV01008472.1, read on the forward strand.
AGGGTTGGGCAAACCTTTCAGGGAAGAAATTTTCCCCAATATCCAACCTAAGCCTCCCCTGGCACAGCTTGAGGCCATTTCCTCTTGTCCTCATCAGACTTATGAAACCAGACCCCTCCCTGACCCCATTGCCCTTCTCTGGACACATTCCAGCCCCTCAGAGCACAACCACTGGATCATGTCCACAGTTTGAGTCCACCTTCCTGAGATCCCTTTGATCAAAGGTGACCATAACCTGCAATGCTTTTCTCCCCACCTGGACATGTTCACTAAAGCACTTGCAGACCCCAAACACCCCCCTTGCCTGGCACAGCCTGGCAGCTCTGGCTGCTCCTGCCCAGGCTGTGGGGCAGCACCAGCACATGGCCCTGCCAGGTCACAGCTGGAGAGGCACATCTGTGTGTGGAGCTGCATCCCAGTGCCACCAGTGCCACCAGTGCCATGCTCTTTTCCCCAGGGAGCCTTCCCTTCTCCAGTGCTACACACGTGTGCTGTGCTGCAATAGCCCTGGGCTGCTCCCTCCAGCTGGCCAGCAGCACCCGAGCAGTTTTTTGAAGGAAAGTAGCAAAATCCCAATACCAAACCCACTAAGAAAGCACGAGGCACCTTTGGCAAAGCTCAAGTGCTAATTGGTACCTCAGAGAGCTGGATGCAGCTCACCATCTGGGCACACCTCGGAGGCATTTCAGGAAAGGCACGTTCAGCCCCCCCTGCACCAGGCAAGGCTCTTTCCTGGCCTCAGCAATCCCATCCCACCCCGTGTGCTGGCTGGGGCCCTGGCACGTCACCACAGCCCTCCATCCCTTGGAGGCAGCTTCTCCAGACTCAGTAAATTAGAGAGCTCCTTGACACAGATAGACAAGTTGTCACGGAGCTGTTTCTCTCTCTAAGGGAGCTGCAGGAGAGCTCTGCCCACGTAGCTGGCTCATGAATGGCCTGGGGTGTTCATTTGCTTGCTTGCTGATTACTTTGCCCAAAAATACCCTTGCTCTCCATACCTGCACTGCTGTAGTTGTGCAGCACTGGGGCCAACACGCCTCAGGGCAACAGCTGTTCTGACAGTGAGAAACTCAAACAGGCACCAAGATCAGAGACCTTCTGCAGCAGATTCTCTGTTCAGCAGACAGCAACACGAACAACATTCCCTGGCCCAGGAGGGATTTCTGCAGGCTCCACGAAGCTCCAGACTCCCAGCAGCTCTCCTTGCCCACCAGGCAGTGCTGCCTCTCTCCCATCTCCCATCTCCCATCTCCACACATGGCATGCAGGGCCAGCTCAGGCAGCCAGCTGGGGCCAAAACTCCACTGGGGCACTCCCCATTGCTGTCCTCAGAGCTGCATGCAAAGCCTGCCTTCTGAGGGGCTTGGGGTATAATCCTTGCCTATAACCCCTCAGAAAAAATTTCAAGCTGGATAGATGCCCATCTGAAAAGAAAGTTGATGAAAACACTGATATTAATAAGAATTAAATATATTTCCAGAAAAAGTAAGCCTCGAGAAAATCCCAGTGGCCACCTGGCTGCACTTCAGGAGGCCATCACCTTTTACATCATGTCTCTCAGTGACAAGAACTATCTTCTTTTCCTTAGCACACTGGTACAAAAGCCAAAATAAAATTCCACCAAAGATGATGGGAGAAGAGCCACATTCAGAGTGGCTTGGCTTTAGTGAATACCAGCCAATGGAGCTGGAAGGTCGCTGAGACCACCTGGCTGCCAGTCCAACCCAGTCCAGAGCAGTGGGGGTGAATGGCCCAGGCACTGAGCACAGGGTGACCCAAAAATCCAGCCAGAGCTCCCCTCTGCCAAATGGGATGAGCTTATATTCACAGACTGGTAAGTTAGGAATCTTCTGGCTGGTTATTGTTGAAATGAGGTCATTTGAATCTCCCATCCATTATGGAATTCTGGCATTTACATTTTAATAACAGTTTTCCTCTCCCTTCCATGCTTTACGTGTGCAGATGGGTCTGACACATGCTACTAAACACTTTTTTGTAGATATAGGGTTTTGGGGTTTTTTTTTCCTTTTCAAGCAAGAAAGCTGTTCCATGAAATCTAATGCATGAGTTGTCTGTCCTCCAGCTTCATCAGTGCCAAGTCCTCAAACAAGAGCCATCAGGAAGCTTTCAACCATATATGCTCAAGACAGAGCTTTTACATATGAAATGAAACAGAAATCCCAGCACTGCCCCAGCGCAGCAGGGAGAGTGGAGGCACAGCACTGCCTCACTGCTCCCCAGGGCTGTGGGGAAGGTCAGGAGCTCAAAGCCTGAGCCATGCAGCAGGAGAGTCATTCTGGGGGCAGCACACTCAGAGCTCCCTCTCGTTGCACATCCTGCAGTGAACCAGCAGCAGAGACACTGCTCACGCTGACTGGCACAGCCCCAGCCCAGTGCTGCTTCTCACACTAGGGATTTCTCCTAGAAAAGTATGCCTCTGTTTGGTTATTTGAAATATTTGATTAAGTTTTCCAGAAAAAGATGAAAAAAACTTAGCTCTGCACTTATCCAAGACATATTCTTTTGCCTCCACAGTGAAAATGCACAGGATGGAGACAGCCGGATTCAGCTCCAGTACAAGACAGCAGCCAGCCCGCCTCCCACAGGGAGGGATTTTGGTTTTGATTCCACGAGCCAAACCACTGGAATGATGGGGCAGACATGATGTGTCCATATCCAGTACTTTTAATGGCTAGAAAAAGTTAATTAGAACTTCTGAAACAATGAGACATCCAATTTCTCAAATATGATTCATCCTGCGTCTGCACGAATCTCCTGAGGGCCATTTTCATAGTAAATTAATCTCTCTAATGTCAGGCTGGAGTTATCAGCAGTGACACTGTGGCCACAGTGGTGGTGGCAGCAGCAGTGGCCGTGCTGCAGAGGCGTGGGGGTGATGGTATTGAGTCTGACAACACAAAAATTCACTCAAAATTAAAATAGCTCAAATGACACCAAATGCAGCAGAGGCTCTTTCAGCCCATGGCCGTGTTTCTGTTCCTTCATCCTGGAAGGGACAGGGTTAACACCACTGGACTGCCCTGACCCACTGCAGAGGTGCTGGAGACAGTGCTGGTCCCCTGGTCCTGCTGTTCCCAGCTGTGCAGGCAGGAGAAGGAGAAGGGAGCAGGGGGTACCCAAGGAGCTGGCACAGCCCTGCTGGACCTGTGGTGACCACTCTGCCTTCCCGTGGCTCAGCCACAGCGAGTTAAACACCATTTTCTTCAGCTTGCTTTCAAGCACCAAGCATTGCAGCCAGAGCTTCTGAGCTGTGCTCAGCTGGGACATTTCAGCAGTCACAACATGCACTGAGAGCTGGGAAAATAAAATACAGGGAGTAGCTGTTCTAACTCCTCAACAGCCTTCGCCTCAGAGACCACCATTCTTTTATGGAGCTCTAAGCCATTCCCTGAATACATCCTGGAAGTAATTTTGTCTGCTGCCTCCTTGCAAGCAAGTTAGAAAATATTTCGTATTTTTCTTGGCAAGATGAACTTCAGAACTGGGTTCAGGCAAATATAGTCTGGGATCTTTACCCTCATATCATATGACATCAAAATTCTACATTTGACCAAATTTTTCTTTTTTTGGCAAGTACTCTTGCCAGGAAATTCATTAGCCAGGATTTGCAAAACTGGAGGGAAAACATCAATATTAGCACAGGCAGAGCAAATTCATTTGCTGATTAATGCGGGGATTGCTGGTGTTTTCTTCACCTCCAGTTATCACTGGCAATCCTCAGCACGTGGCAACTGTTGAACCTCTAAGCCTTTAGCATTACTCACAAACCGGGTTGAAACCACAGCCAGGCTGGAACTTCATTAAGGACAGGGAGGCACTTTGCTGAAGAATCCAATATTAACACTTATTAAAGTTTATTTAACAGGCACCTGCTGGCCAGGTTGGCAGCACCACACCAGAGACTCTCTATTCCATCTCCCACCTGGTGTGAAAGGGCGATGCCAGGAAGGCAGGGGAGCACCAGCACCATGGTCAGACATGCAGAAGATATTTCCAACAGCCACACTCAGTGCTGGAAACTTCCTGGCAGCAAATGCCTTGTGGACAAAACATGAGCAAACCCAACCCCTCCCTGCATCAGTGTGCTCACCCTCAATGTGGTGCTCAGCAAAAGCTCATTTAAATGAACACAAGCTGTGAATCTACAGGAGATTACTGAGACATTGTGCCTGTGTGGGGACACTTTTACTCAGAAGTAAAATTCCCATTTTCCTTAAACTTAATTTCCTTACAAACTGTATTACAGTGCAGTGGCTGTTTTCAGCCTTCATAGGATCTAGGGACACCCAAGAGCTGTGGGGGTGATGGAGCTCAGTGCCCCAGAGCTGCACACTGCTGTGGGCAAGTGGCTCCTCTTGGACTTGCTATCTGAGCAAACCCCAGGACTCCTGAAGCAGAGCCTGTTAAAGGGCTGGCTGAGGCAGTGAAAAAACAAACAGTGCTGCCTAGGAAGGGTTTAACATTAAGAAATCTATGTTAACTGCTAATTTGGATATTTTCTCTCAGTGTCCCACCCAGCTGGCAGATCAGTACTCCTGGTTGGCTTTTGGTAGGAAACCAATAGACGTACAGATCAGTATTTTGTTTGCATACTTCAGAAAAGCTCAGCAATTTACATTTCAGTATTCTGAAACCCCTCCCAGCCTTGCACTTTCCCACTGCATTCATAGATCCTACACACAATGAAGAGGCACATTTAAATCCTGTAGATGAGAAGTGGATTCACATGCACAGCACTGGTGTGTCACATCACACTGCTCAGCACCACTGGGCACCATGTCGGGAGGAAAAGGAAATCCTGCCCCATCCACACTGCTGGAATGGTCCCAGCTGCACTGACAATTATAAAAACCAGTTAAAATCCTTGAGGCTGAGTGAGTTCTGCATTTGGTGGGCAGGGGATTCACCTGAAGCAGCACAGAATGAAGCAGCATGGCCAGCCCTCTTTCCAACCCATGGTAAAGGCCAGGTTGGATGGGGCTTGGACAACCTGCTCTAGTAGAAGGTGTCCCTGCCCATGGCAGGGGGTAGAGTGAGATGACCTTTAATGTCCCTTCCAGTCAAAACCAGTCTGTGATTCTATGAACCAGAGACATCCAAGCAGCTGTGCCAGCCATCCTCCGAGGGTGACCGAGCCATGCTGGGAATCATTCTCTGCTCCTGAGACAGACACACACCCACCAGAGCCTGAGAGCAGACCTGCCATTCACCACTGCCCTCTCCTGTAATTACAAAACAAACTATGCAACAAAATAAATGAGGTTGGTAATTTGTTATCTTTTTGCTGCTCCAGCAGTATGCTGAGGGTTGTAAATTGGGTGCTGTATTAAAAATGACAGAAACATTTTGGGTCCTGCGCTGAGAGAGGGATTTCACTATTTGTGCATCTCAGCACCTGCACAGAGTGACGAGGTAGAGGGTAACAGCAACACAGAGACACTGGGAGGCCACAATGCTGCTCAGTAATCCACAGGAATAGAAATCGAAGGGAAATGGTTCTGTGGCTGCAGCATGTGTTGGAGTGGGGTCCTGACCTGACAGTGGCAGCAGGGCAGGAGGTTGAGGTGAGGTGGCACCAGGTCCCTGGGCAGGGGGCAGGGGGCAGTGGGCAGAGCAGAGGGTGGTGGGCAGTGGGCAGTGGGCAGTGGGCAGGGGGCAGGGGGCAGCAATCAGAGCAGAGGGTGGTGGGCAGTGGGCACGCTGAGGAAGCCACATCCCCACAGGGATCTGTCCTGAGCTCCACTGCTGCTCCTGGAGGAGCAATTCTGAGCCATCCTCAGACCAGAGCATCACTTCTCTGAATGCACTGTGTCACCCTGGACCAAGGGGCACAAGGAGCCCATAAACAGACAGAGGTGTTCAGAGCCCTCACCTGCACAGCACCTTGGGGCCAGGGAGCAGAGCACCCAGTGCCTGCCCAGGGCAGCAGGAGCACAGCAAAAGGGAACACAGGGACAAATCCTGGGAGGGCAGAAGGACACAGCCAGAACAATCCAATGAGCCTGGAAAGCAATAACTGAGGAGCTGCCTGAAGCACACAGAGCAGTGGCTCAGATGCTGCTTGTTTATGAAGGTTTGCACTTCCCAAAGGGTTACTAGGGGTGATCCCATGCTCTAAGACAGGATTACCCTCCCTCCCTCTGTTCTGCTGAGCACACAGCCCTGGATGAATTATTGAGCTCCTCATTTGCTGCACTCTGGGTAACAGCAATCTGTGTGCTGAGAGGACAACCTGCCGATTCCTCAATTTCTGTGTGCGTTATTAACATGGCACACTGAGTACACACACATCAACAGCCCACAGAAAACCCTGTTTGCTGGAGACTCACACATTATGCAAAGCAGAGAAATTATTACAGAGAGGGCTTCCCCCCATTTGTTATCAGGTTCAATTACTGGGCCACTTAACCTGTTTTACTATTCTTCTCCTTCTTGCTCCACATGAAAGCTTTATTGCCAGCACTACAATGATATAAATACAAGCTAAAGCCTGAGACTGCTGAAGAGTTTTGGTTTCAGAGCTGAAGTGGAGGAGCACAGCAAGAGTTACTGAATGGGAAGGAAGTCAGCCTGCACTGTGCTGCTGGTGGATTCATCTTCAATGCCATTGCAGAGAACAAATTAACCCCCAGATTTAAATGAAGGCAAAAATTTCAATACAGCTTTTCTGATGCCAGCACAATAAAGAGAGTCTCAGCATGACCCGTGTCCCCCAGCACTGTGCAGGCAGCTCAGTTCAGCAGGAGGGTCTATTTTTGTTTAGATTTGCCTCTAAGAGTCACACATATCCAAAAGGCTGGTAGAAAATATGGCCACATCTAATTTCTTTCCAGGAATCAAACAGAAATTTTCAGGCACACATCAAGAAGCAAGAGTGCAGCAAGCACCTCCTTCCCCTGCCTGCAGCATCTGAACACCAACCCCCAGGAATGGGGCTGCTCCCCACGTGCCCCACAACAGTCACCACAGGGCCACACAGAAGGGTCAGCCCCAGGCTGGTTTTGTTAGCAGCTCTAGGTTGGCAATTAAACACATCAGCAGCTCTTGAATTATACTGGTTTGGAATGGTCACTATGGCTTGCTCCTACATAGGAGAAATGCTTGGAAAAACTTCAGGAAACTCAAAGCAGCACAAAAATTTCAATCTGATTTTGCAACTTACATGCTGTTCCTTGCTTCTCTTATAGATGTTATTCTCCCAAAGATTTAAACTGGCATTTAATGAAGTGCATTCAAGGGAAGCAGTCAGGGGGGATGAGAGACACGACTAATTTTGGCTGTGCAAAGCACAGCTGACATGGGATTGCTCGTGTATGTCATGCCAATTGCAGCTGCAGGACTCCCCCTGGAATGGAGCAGCACATGAGTCCCAGCTGGATGGATCAGGCCTCCTTCCAAGGATGCTCTGAGCAAGGATGTGCTGCAGGAGCTGCCTCAGCCTAACAAGGTACCGTGGGCTCTGCTGAGACACAGCCAACACAGAACACATGAAAACTTTTCCCTTCATTTGAAAGGGAAATGTATTTAATGAGATATAGAGAGATGTCATCAGGAAATAATAAAATTATTCATATAAAATCAAATTTTTCAGTATACTTACTCAATCACACTCTGTCTTTACATATACAGAAGAGAAAGATCTACTTATTTGTTTGACACTTCACTTTTCAAAGAGTAACATAATAAGTCAATTGATAAGTAGTGAAAGCATTAACTGTCATGTAAAGATTATGACTCTGGTGCTCCATGTACAATTAAATTTAACGTTAATTCTCTGTCTCTGTGCATAATGATAAGATTTCCATCGTGAACACCTCAGAAGTGACTGATAACATGAGGACAACTGCTCTCGGTGGCCAAAGCAATTCATTACTAGCCATGTCATTAAAACTAATTTTGCAATTACCTTAAGTGACCTCAAGTGCTAAGCAAGAAGGTGATGTTGAGGTGTCATTACAATAAACATGCATAAAACTATCCCCAAACCAGGTCACCCATACAAAAAAGAAAAGAAAAATCAGAACTCATTTGAATAATACTGAGATGTAAAGCTGTATTCAATTTTTGTTGTGTGTTCTGTGATGGGCTGTAATAAAGGGGTGATTACATCCAGAGATATGAATTTATAGTTCCCATTTCTTGATAAAACAGCCGGGAAGGCATTAATAACAACTGAGGATCAACCAAAACCAGAAATGCTTTCTGAAAAAAGGGTAATTGAGAAACAGAAAACTCAACACCTACAACAAATGGTTCTTAAGGGAGAGACATCATTTCTGAAACACGTTGACTGTCATCTAATTAAACAGAGGAAAACATCTCGGTGCTGGACTCCCAGAACCCACCACAGTTGTTGTTCAGAAGTGCTCATTAGCAAGAGGAGCCGTGTGGTGTTAGCACAGCTTGTGTGCCATTCCAGAGGAGCTCAATGGGACTCAGTAAGATTCACCCTTGGGACACAACAAGCATCTCCAAGAGCAGCAGAATTTGGACACTTCAGGGCTGCACAACTGGCAGAATCATTTAACATGGATTGTTTCTCTCACTCACATTGGAATGCCTGTGGAATACGTTACTCACTGTTTTCCCAGGTTACTTGGCCATGCTCAGTGATGTCAGATCTCTGGGTGTCTGCAGTACTGACAGCAATGATCACAGTGTCCCCTGCTCTGCCAGGCTACCTTCCACCAGTTCACACCAGTCTGACAGCCCTGGCTGCATCCAGGGCTGATGAGAAATTAGGGAGGCGCTGGCAAGAGGAAGGTGCTGCTCTCCAGGTTCTTCCCAGCACAGCCCAGTCTCTGCCATGCTCCTGTGCCTGCTGCTGTGTCCTGTACAGCCAGGGCTGCTGCCACATCCCACAGGGATCAGGCCCTGCTGGAACACCATTCCCACCTGGTTTTCCAGTCTCAGCTTCTCATTTGCCTTTCCATTCGTTTTCAACATTGCACTGCTGTTTAACATGGGCTCACAGCAGCCAAACCAGCATTCCAGCCATGGCTCACCACGGCCATACCCACTGAACCCATGTAAGGCCTCCTCCATCACCTGAATTCTTGGGAAACCAAACTTAGTTAATGTCCCTGGGAGAGTTAATCAAGGTGGTACAATATGTGATCTACAGGATGTGACTGATGTTAAACTGACTACAAGATAATTAGATGCTAATGTCACCATTGTGTCAGGATGACAAGAATGTCACCCTCTGCCACATCTGTGTAATTTCTGAGTGACTGTGGTGTCATTTTGGAGGTTGTTTAAGGTGCCCTGATGACATGACTGCAGGGTGGGTGCAGGCAGACCCCACGATCACTGGAGGGGCATAAGTCTGTCTCACCTACCATGTCACAGAGCCAACAACCAAGGTGAGGGCATGAATTCTGGCCTCAAACACCTTAATTAATGTCCCCCTGAAGAATGAGGGCACAACCTGGAATATTCTCCTACAGTGCCTATTTAGAAATCAAACAAACATGGAATCATAGAATGCCAGATTGGCTTGGGCTGAAAGGGATCTTAAAGCTCATCTCATTCCACCTCCTGTCATGGGCAGGGACACCTTCCACTATCTCAGGTTGCCCCAAGCCCCGTCCAACCTGGCCTTGGACACTCCCAGGGATCCAGGGGCAGCCGCAGCTTCTCTGGGCACCCTGTGCCAGGGCCTTCCCACCCTCCCAGGGAAGAATTTTTTCTAATATCCTATCTAAATGTACTCTCTGTCGGTGTGAAGCCATTCCCCCTTGTCCTACCACTCCAGGCCCTTGTAAATAGTCTCTCTCCATCTTTCTTGTCAGCTCCCTTCAGGTACTGGATGGCCACAGCTGGGAGCTGCAGCCACAGAGCCCCAGCCCCAGCCCCAGCACCAGCCAGGGGGGAGCAGGAAAGCCCAGGCAGAGACCAACATCTGGTGTGACAAGGAGAGGTTCTTCACAAGGAATTCCACACTATCAGCATGGACTTCATGTGAGTAATTTGGTCCCTGACTCCTCAGAGAAACAGCCCAGCATTGCAAGGCTGCAATAAAAGCCTTCAATGGCCTCTGCAGCATCTGGACCAGGACCAGCTCTTGTCCCAGACGATGTAATGAGAGGCTAAATGAGAGTTCAGCACCCACCATGCATCCATCCCTTCTGCTTTTAGGAGACACGATATGTAGAAACTGTTCTCTTCTCTACCCAAACTCAAAGTCATTTTAATCTCAGCTGGATCGTATCAGCTGTGCTGTACCTATCAGCTCTTTGACACAGAATCAAAGAAAATACTCAAAATAAAAGCAGACAGACATACTATGAGAGAGGAAGAGGTTATCTATAAAATATTATGAACTTTAAATGCACAAAGATACTTCAGAATCTCCTTTCTTTTTTAAAATAAAAAGTTGTTGCAGAGAGATGTCCAGTTCAGAGCAAAGATCATCGGGACTCCCATGGCCCTACAACAGACCCATTCCTACCCCCCTGGCCTTCAGTTTCATTGGGGAGTCAATATTGGTCATGGAGTTTTAATTATATTCTGAAAAGTTTTTAGTCAGGGACATTTAGAAGGGATATGGGCATTCAGAATTGCCAAGGACATTTAGAATTGCAGACAATCTCTGTCCTGAAGAAAACATTTCCTTGTGGTCTGTGAGATCTGGGCACACAACACCATTTCAGTTTCAGTGCTGGGAATGCTGCAGGCAACCCAATACTAGAAGCAAAGCTTGTGAGGCATCAAATGGTTGAATTCTGACCAGCAGAGGCCAAGAAAATTATTTTTTTTCTTTTTGCAGCTGTGCCAGAAGTTAAGTCTGAGCTCAGCACTGCCTTCCCCAGCACACACTGGCACAGGCACAGGGCCAGAGTGTCACCTGCCAGCTCCTGTTCCACACCTCAGCTCCCAGGGACGTGGCCTGTGCCTGCAAACCCCATTTATCCAGGCAAGTGACCAGTTAGGTACATAATTGCCACTTTATATTCACTCTCAGCTGGAGCTTTTGAGTGCTGGGCATGTTCAGAGGCTTGACACTAAAACACGCAGAGCAGTGCATTAAGGCATCAAAAAGGGTAACTTAAAAGTCATTGCCATGGCTACATGACAACTTATTTTGCAGTATAATATATTCTATGAAATATGTATGATCCTATTTAATATATACCATTTGTTTTTAGCATTTCATTTCTGATAATAGCCTTTTAATGATAATCATGGTCTTCTAATGATTGTAATAATTAGACTCTTATAAATCAACATGTTTTATGTTAAATATGATGAAATCTTTTAAAAATATTTATTTTCCCCTGCACTTTAAAAGGTGCTTTGCTCTTTTGCAGTGTCTGGAATCTCTTTAGAGCCACATTAAAAAGTCTTCCTGAAGCCTCATTTCCTCCCCTGGCTGCCAAGGGCTCCTCATGCCTCTTTCTTCCTCCCTTAAGGATGTGATAAAGAGGAAAAATCAAGCATTCATTGTTTGCCTCTAAAGTGTAATTGATCAAATTCTTCATCTTTTTATGAAGCAGAAACCATTACAGAACTAAATCGTGGCAATGAACTCGTAAACAAGGGTCTCCGAACATCAACATAACACTGAATTGTTCCATTCTCCACCAGCTCCTGCCCCCATCAGCTCCGGGGTGTCCACACAACCAACACAGCTACGTGTAGACTTGGCTTTTCTCTTTCAGAGCCAAATGAGGCTGCTTTGCACCCTGCAGCTTCTCCATTCTTTGAAAAACACACATCTTTTAGTCTTTCTTGGTAGGAAATAATGACAGCTTTTGGTGAGGTCATATCCAGAAGGGAAACCTCATGGTTCATTCAGTCTTGCAGTGCTCCAGATTACACAAGGAGGCTTAATTAGACATCTAACACTTATTCACCCATTTCAACATGGGTGCATTAGATTTTTATTAAGGACAGGACTGGGAAAAGAGAGAATTATTTGTCATTCTTTTTACTTTTTCCTAATTTTAAAGGGAAAAGTAGATGCTGTGAAAGTGTTTCCACTTGTCTCCAACGAACATGGACCTGACCCATCTCCTCTGTTGGTCACAGAAAAGTAAGATTCGTACTTTTTCAAATAAGTAGGAGATTCAGCAAAAAGTTGGCAATGGGCAGCTCTGTGCCTCGTGCCTCCCCTCCTGCCCTGCACACCTTTGACTGCAGGATGCCAAGGAGACAGAGGCAGCACCACAGCCTGGCCCCAAAGTGACACATTTGGTCCATCTATGAACCCATTGTCATGCAGCCATAGATATTTTAACATTTTCAATTATGAAAAACTCAATTTAAGCAATAATTATAGCAGATTCCCTCTTTACAGTAACAATGGAAGGAGAACATTATCACCACTGCTCGTAGCAACAACTTGAACCAAAACGGGTTCGAGGGGGAAAAACATAATTAGGATGAGACATGCATGCCTGACTCTGAAAGAAAGACTGTTTATGCCTAATGCATTAGGGAAATGCTTGAGGAGGGCTCAGCGAGCCCTGGGCTTATCTGCCTCATGCAGGATGCTGCACATGGGCCCTGCCAGCTGGAGGAGCCCCACAGGTACAGACCAGCAGCAGGAGCTGGGGCAACACCAGGCCAGCAGCCCCTCCAAGCAGGGGTGTGAAATACACCTCACCTTCATCCATGAGGGATTCGGGGGAAAACAGAGCTGGGGAAGAGCACGAGCATCACCTGGTACCCAGGCTGCCCTGGGATTGCTCCAAACACCAAGGAAGGGCAGCATTGACTCCCTGCTTGACTGGGGGCACCAAAGAGCCCCAAAAGCAAAATAAAAACTCTCTTCTTTCCCTGTTTCCTTCCCTGCCTTTGAAGGAAACAATTCCCAAAAGACACTTGTGCAACCAGTAGACAATAATATATTTATAACAAATAAGTGCAACAGAAACAAAAGTGATGCATTAAAGAAGTGCAGTATTGAAAAGGGAAAGTGCTGGCAATGAGCAGAAAATAAGAACATTGAAACTGCTGCCAAGAGCAGTACAAAATAATCATTCCTGTCTTCCTGCATCATCATCACTGTTCAGGGAGCACACCTGGAGAATGCAAAGCACACCAGGTTTTGTCACAAACCCCTCATTTCCATACAGATACAAAGCTACAAGGTCAGGTCTCACTGGGGGCCAGGAGTGCCCTCCAGGTGGGGACCCAGGTGAGTCCCAGGGCTGAGCCACAGCCTGAGCCCCCTGCACCCAGCACAGCAACCCAAGGGGGCATCCTCAGGTGGCTTTAAAGAGACACCAAAGAAACACCCAAACATTAAAAAACATAAACAAAAAAACAAAACAAAAACCCAACAAAACAAAAAGCAACAACAAAAAAAGAAAAAACACTCACAAAAACCCACAAACAAACAAACAAACGAAAACCCAACCAAAACCAAAAAAAACCATACCAAAAATTCCCCCCAAAAATCACCAAAAAACTCAGACAGATGTGTTTGACTGCAAGGAACTTGGATCCAATCATATCCGTGTGACCACTTGTAGAGTAAATCCTGAGTCACAGGCCTGCATGTTCCTGTGGGAACAAACTGGACCCACACCCCTGTCTTGCTCTTTTGTGTTTCAGGCCCAAAAAATACCCTACAGTCAGAAAGAGAGCTTTACTCCCATTCACTGCACACTCTACTGGAGTCTTCCTACTGAGCTCCTCCACTCTGCCTCCCATCAGCCATTTTTTCAAATGACTGACTAATGTTAGGACTAATAGTTATCAAATATTTGGTGATTACAAGAAAAATAGAAACACAGCACTTAAAGGATCATACATTGGACTTCTGCAAGCATTTCCTTCATAGTTTCTGAAGATTTTTACTTTAGTTGGGGTTTGGTTGGGCTTTTTAAGAAAGGCTGAATGTATGGTGCCATCTCCTGGACAGTATAACTTAGTCCATCAACAGTTAAGAGTTTTTCCCAAAAAACTTGGAGAGGGGAATGACTTTGCTTTCCTACAGTTCATAGAATCCCAGACTGGTTTGGGTTGAAAGAGGCCTTAAAGCTCATCTCACCCCAACCCCTGCCATGGGCAGGGACATCTTCCACTATCCCAGGTTCCTCCAAGCCCCATCCAGCCTGGCCTTGGGCACTTTCAGGGGTGGGGCAGCCACAACTTCTCTGGGAAACCTGTGCCAGGGCCTTACCACCCTCACAGGGAGGAATTTTTTCTTAATATTCCATCTAAATATCATCTCTTTCAGTTTAAAACCATAACCTCTTCTCCTATCACTATCTGCAACTGTAAGAAGCCACTCTCCCTCTTTTTTATAAGCCTCTTTAGGCACTGGAAACAGCTCTAAGGTCTCCCCAGAGCCTTCTCTCCTCCAGGCTGAAGACCCCCAGCTCTTCCAGCCTGTCTCCAAAGCAGAGTGTTCCAGCCCTTGGAGGAGCAAGGTTCCTCCAACTCCATGGGTTCCTCCAGACCTGCTGTAGCAGCTCCACATCCTTCCCATGCTGAGGATCCCAGATTTGGGCACAGTGCTCCAGCACCCCTGCAGTGCCAGAAGGGTGCCCACCCCTGGAGTGCCCACCCAGCTTCCCCCATTAAAAGAATGCAGTTTTTTGACACAGGATAAAAACTCTGTTTACTACAAGAGACCATATGGAGCACATGAGAGACACAGCAACAGGGTCTAGAACTGACCAGCACTAACATAAGCACAAGGTAAGATGTAGTAAAAGGTGCTTACAGAAACCAGAGCTGCCTACAGCTGCCTCTGCTAATTCAACATGTCTGAAAGGACAGCACTGGGGGAGAAAAAATCCTCTGTCATAGAAATTTAGGAAGAAAAGAGTAAGAGGATGAGGCACAAAGAGGGAAAGGGAAGTAAAAGGAGTCCTTCACTGGAGTGTTCATTGCTGGCAACCACAGCCAAGTGGTTAGAGAGGGAATTCAGGTGAAAGTGTCTGGAAAGTATCCACATGAAGAGACTGGGACCAGCAGCAAGGGAATTCCAAAGCAGGCTTTAGGAACAAATCCTCTTATACTGCAGAAGAGCAACATGCAGAGAGAGAATACAGACTGATGAAAGCAGGGTTTGGGCAAACATTGGGTCTAACACTCTTCAAAAAGGGAATTATCTCTGCAGCACTGGATGACTGGAACACACTAGGCACAATTTAGCCTTAAAATATCATTACCAGGTAATTTGATTTACTGGGAAGATAAAGACAAACTGTGGTCTGAACAATTCAAGGGAAAATATGACCAAGAAAACCATCATGAGCAAGTAGCTATTAACAGGCAAACTACAGAGATTGATCTCCTCCAAGCATGAGGGGTTCTGGAGAGCTCCAGCCTCAGCACACTGTGCTGCCCTGGCCCTGCACTGGCAATGGGAAGGACAACCCAAATCCTCCCATGAATCCAGGAGAGTGCTGCCCTGGAGGAGCACCCCTTGCTGCCCAAACCTCCCCTCCCAGGGGAGCACAGTCTCCAACTGCTCTGATGGAACCACAGTCCTCACCAGAATCGCCATCTCTTGCCTACTGTGTTGGCAGCATCCCACGTTTGTCACCACTCCGTGTTTGTCACCACCCTGTGTTTGTCATCACCAGGAGGTCTAAGCTATGGAGCAGCCCCAAGATGTCAAGGGGCCAGATGCAAGATGCACAGGGAAAGGCTTGAGTGACTGACATGATCAAACTGGAGCAGTGAAAAAGCCAGCTTACAGTTATGACTATTTTTCACTGACAATTAGCTGAGCCTGTCCTTCAGGGAGCTGTAAGCAACTTTGTACTCACAGCTGCTCAGTGGGATTCAATTCCAGCCCAGTTCCCACGGGCAGCAGGTCAGGCTGCAGACTTAGGGGTATGGAGGTAGTGGAAGTGCCCACCCAGCTGCACTCCCGTCCCTCCAAAAGCCACAAAATTCCCTAAGAGCTGGTGCTCCACTCCCCAGAGCCCACCAGACCAACCCATCACATCCCAGCCAGCTCCACTCCCCGAGCCCCCCAGGACTGACCACTCACCCAGCTCCACTCCCCAAACCCCATCACACCGACCCCCAGCCAGCTCACCCACCCCAAAGAAGGGGGGAGGCAGCCCCACACCCAACCTGCACAGCTTATCTTCAGATTGTGATAGACAGATAGATAGATAGATAGATACATACATACATACATACTTTTTTCCTGGGCTTATTTTATTTATTTCTAGCAGCTATCAATGTCTGCTTAATTCAAACATACTGTCCCATGAGACTCATTAGCAGTTTAACAAACTGCCTGGGTATAAACACATGGCAGATAAAAAGACAGAATTTTAAAATAGTGCATGTATGCCTACAAAAATAATCCGGGTGAATGATGAAGGGTGTCAGGGAAGTGCTCGACCACATCAAACAGTGAAAACATTCTGGAGATGGACTGTTTAAATATTAAATAAATACTCAGAACTTCTGCAAATGTCGAACAGGAGAAATGATGGAATGCTATTTTTCCTAATCTGTTCCCATTGTAATTATGGGCCCTATACTCCAACTAAAAAGATCATTTATCTTGTGCTGAGCATTTCAATTGCTTTACCTCCAATAAATTGCAGATATTACTTTTGACGGGTAACTAAGCCCAGCAGAGGAGTTCCAGGCATGGCTGATGTGCCTGGAAAATATTTCACATTTGTCTTCATTTTTAAATTTATATTTTTTTTAATAAAATCTTTTATCTCTATTTTTGTGAAAGGTTTTTTACTGAAATAAGTATTGCTAAAAAATTAATTGATTCTATTCAGAAAGACTAACTTTAGGGAGGGAAAGGCTATTTACAGGCAAATATTGTAGACTGTATTCCCTTTTCAATAATACCATCAGCATGACAATATATATATCAATATCTAGCACTATACTAATAACAACACACGTAAGTTATCTTTCCATGAGCTGACCTGGGGCCTGAAGGAGGGCTCCTGTGTCCTGGCCACCAGCATGCAGTGAGGACATTTCCACAGTGACACAGACACACAGATAATTTATGCAAAATACACCCAAAGCATAAGTAACTGTGTGTGTGAGAACTGGGAAAGTGGTCAAGTAGAGACAGTGCTAATGTGGGTTGGCAGCCAGGAACGATGGCTGTGCCAGGAGTGGGGACAGAGGGGAGGGGAGGGGAGAATACATCCGTGGGAAAGGAGCAGGGCAGGGCACTGGGCACAGAATCAGAGAATCTCAGAATCATTAGGTTGGGAAAGTCCTTCAGGATCACCGAATCCTGCCTTTGACCCATCACCACCTTGTCCAAAATCCAGTTCTAAGAAAAAGAACCATTAAGGGCACATATTTGCAGTACTTATCGTATCGATGCATTTGATTCATCCTGAAATACCAGATATTTACTGTTCTGGATGAGATTACAGAAAATCTGAGCTAAATCAGAGACTACACTATAGTAATTTTTTGTTGTTGTTGCTGTTGTTGCCAGGCAAAGCTGAGCAGTGGGTCTGGTGCTCAGTGCTGAAAACGTCAGTGGTTTCTCATTGTGCCTCTGTAAGAGCTCAGTTCCAATTACAGAAGTGACATCAAATCTCAGAACCTCTTCCTGGGAGACACACAATTTGACAGGATTTGGTGGAATAACCAGAAACGTTTAGAAACAAATGCCTGTGCTTGCTTTATTACTGCATTACTATAGTAAAGCAGGGAGCAAAGGGATAGCAGTTTAGGGATAAATCCAGCTGGGATATCTAGTCTGAAATTTCAGAAAATTTTAGAAAACCCATATTTAAACTCCTCAAAGCTTGTTTAACACATCTCAGATGCTGTCAGTAATGAAAACTCAGTGCAAAAGAGGTGTAGCTCCAGGAGAACAAATCATGGTCCTTACTGCCCGCAGCGCCACAAGGCCCGCCCCGGGCGGTGCGGAGACGCCTCTGCCCACCCGTACGGCCCGCCCGGGTGGGCAGAGGCGTCTCCGCACCAGCCCGCAATGCCCCCGCATCGGCCCCGCACCGCCCAGACCCGGCCCAGCCCCGCAATGCCCCCCGCCCCGGCCTAGGCCCAGCCCAGGCCCGCTCCGCCCCACCGGGCCTTCTAGGCCGCGCCCCGTGTGGGCGATGGACGGGGCTAGTGAGGCCCGAAGGGAGGACACGGCCCGGCGTCTGGCACGGTTCTCGGCGCTGCGAGGTNGGGCCTGGTCCCGCAGGGGAGGCCGCCCGGCCCGGCGAGCTGTGGGACTTGGTGGTGCTGACGGCGGCGGACGAGGCGCAGGCGGGCGCGTTCCGGGAGCAGCTGGAGGAGAAGCGGCGGCGGGGGGAGCTGCCCGGGGGAGTCCGGTTCCTCGTGTGTGCCGACCCGCCCGGGCCCAGGATCGGTGAGCGCCGGGGATGGGCTGGGGCCGGGANCAGGAAGGTATTTGTGTCAGGAGCCCCCCGGGAGCTCATCGTGGTGCTTGTGAATGAGCTTGTGTTGGTGACACTGCACCTCCTCGGAGCGTGTCCGATGGATACAGAGTAGTACTAACCCTGTGTTTTAGAAAGTCGTACTTAACCTCATGGTTTAAACAGTTTGATTGTGTTTTAATATGTCACCGAGTGGGCAGCAAAATCCTAGAAGAAACTAGTCTGACTGCCCATAATGCTATCCTGTAATTCTTAATTCCTGTTCCCTTTGATGTACAAAGTAAGTTATATCAGTATTATTTGCAGTGTAGAGTCATGGGCAGATACTAATTCTCAGAAATCTGGCAGCTTTAACTAATAGGAGCATAAAAATATCCCAAACCATTTCCTCGTATTGCAAACCTTCCTTATTTCCACACTGTATATGTCAGAAGTACTTCTGAATGCTGCCTTGAAGCCACTAGTGAGCTTTTGTGTGACCTGTTTCCTATAGGAGCTGGTTTTTATGGCTGGTTATGGTCTGTTTAATTGATTAAATGCTTCAAATGTTTGGGCTGCGCAGAGATGGCTGAGAGGGAAACCAGTTTTTCCAAGAACTGTCTGTTGAGGATGCCCTGCCCTGGGAGAGCACAGGCTTCCAGAGGAGCTGCCCGTCAGGTTCTGTGCACGATCTTATCAACCATGGAAGGGTAGAAAGACTGTCCCATCAGAGCTGGTGTGACAGGTGTTAGCTGGGCACTGATACACCTCACCTGTCAGAGCAGATGTTATTGATGCTCTTCTCACAGACACTAAACTACTTCTTTAGGAAATGGTGGGTCAACTCTTCATGTTCTTCAGTACTTGGAAGATCTCTATGGTGATCAGTGGACTTCCTTCACTGTGCTACTAATCCATTCTGGTAAATTCACTTTTACATTTCTCACTCTAAAACTGTACTCTTTCCTGCCCC
This sequence comes from Campylorhamphus procurvoides, assembly GCA_013396655.1. Taxonomy (NCBI): domain Eukaryota; kingdom Metazoa; phylum Chordata; class Aves; order Passeriformes; family Dendrocolaptidae; genus Campylorhamphus; species Campylorhamphus procurvoides. Next base: position 353,983 of record WBMV01008472.1, read on the forward strand.
TTCCTTAAAATAATATGATTGCAGAGGAGTCAGGCTTCCAAAATATAGTTCCCTCAGAAAAGTCACTCCGATGATCCTTGGAAATTAGGTTGGTGCTTAGGAGATGTTACTATTGCTTCAGCATTTCTTCTCAGCACTCAAGTTGTTCAATCAAACAGTGAGAAAGAGGTGTAATTCAGAGTGTCTAATTTAAGTGTCTCCCTTGAAATGCCCCTTTAAGGAATGTGGCACTCTCTAAGGGGGACCTTGGTCTCCTTATACCTCTGGGTAGGCTGAGTACTTGCCTTCTTATCCTGTTAGTCAGGACACTTCCTTGAGTGGAAGAACATCAGTTCTGTAGAGGAGAAAGGAACCAGGGGATAAATCTCCTGATCAAACCTCTGCTTGTTTGACTCATCTCTGACGTAAAATTCCCATCAGGAGTGTGGGGGTCCTCCTCTTCTCCAAGCAAAAAATAGGAGTCGTTTTTTTTCAACACTTCAGCAACAAACAGCTCTGAAACAAACTGAAGGTAACAAAATCAACCACAGTTTTGATAGGAGCTACCTCAGGCAGACTGGGTTTTGGACATAAGGTCAGATCTCCTTTGGGAAATGTTTGAAGAAGAATGATTGGTTTCTTCACATCTGTCATTCTTTGAAGAATATTTGGTATGTGACCAAACTGAGGGGTTTTTAATGCCTGTTTGTACATGCGAAATGGCTGTACAGGTTTTTGTGTTTGCCTACTTACACACAGTGTCTCTGTGGAACTAAAATTGTCTCTCTCTTCCAGGTGGTTACAGCCAGCGTTTGCCAAGTGCAAGTGCCCTGGGGAAGGTGTTCATGGCCCTGCCATTCGGTGATCCCATTTTCCAGATGCTGGAGCTGAAGCTGGCCATGTACATCGACTTGCCCCGTCACATGGAACCAGGAATCCTTGTCACCTGTTCGGATGACATCGAGCTCTACAGCACTGGGGGCACAGAAACCATCAGGCTGGATAGACCTGGCTTTACTGCCTTTGCTCACCCCTCGGATTTGGCAGTCGGGACAACTCACGGGGTGTTTGTGTTGGATCGGTCCAGTTTTTCAGGACAAGGAGGACTGGAATATGCATCCTGCCAACGTTTCCTGCACAAGCCTGACGTGAGGACAATGTGGCAGAGTGGTGCAGTGTGTGTGAGGGGACATTGCTCCTCTGGGGACCACGGGGACTCGGGAATGGCCTCGGAGTATGTGTACACGGACAGCATATTCTACATGGATCACCACACTGCAAAGCAGCTACTGATGTTCTACAAGCAGATGGGCACCCTTTGCTGTGAAATAGATGCATATGGTGACTTCCTCCAGGCGCTGGGACCCAGAGCCACTCCAGATTACACCAAAAACACGAGGAATGTCTCCAGGGAGGACCCTGGGTTGGTGGAAGTGCGGCAGCAGTTGTACTCCCTGCTGCGAGGAACTGCCCTCAATGTCATAGTCCTCAACAACTCCCAGTTCTACCACCTTGGAACTACTCAGGAGTATTTGTTTCATTTTACTGCTGAGAACAAACTGAGATTTGAGCTTGACTTGCTGCCTCTGGCTTTTAGCATCTTGCCTGACACAGCCAAGACTTCGGATCAATCAAGTGTCATCCAGAGCATCCTCGAGCCCAGATGTGTGATAGGGCCTGGCTCTGTCATTGAATACTCCAGAATTGGGCCTGAGGTCTCAGTAGGGGAGAACAGCATTGTTAGTGGGTCCTACATAAATTTCAGTGTGGACATACCCTCACACTGCTTCCTGAGTTCAGTAACTGTGAAAATTAAGGACCAGGTTGAGTATGTAACCATGGTGTTTGGTGTAGGAGATGACTTGAAGAAGAGTGTGAAATTGTTGTCAGATATACGATCGCTTCAGTTTTTTGGAGCTAGTTTAGCAGAATGCCTTGAGCTCTGGAGTATAAAGGCTTCAGACCAGCTCTTCTCCAGTGGGAACACACGTCTGGGGCTGTGGACTGTGAGGATTTTCCCTGTTTGCTCTACTCTAAGTGACTCCGTTAGGATGTCGCTGAAGATGTTGCATTCTGTGCAGCACAGGTCACCTTTCAAACTGAGTGGCTTTCAGCTCTTGTCTGTTGAAGAAATGCTTGCCTACAAAGATGTAGAAGACATGCTGAAGTTTAGGAAGCAAATTTATGATGAAATCTGTCTACAAAGACAAAAGGAAAAGTCTGTAGAATGAACTGTACTTGAACAAATCTTCTCTTTTCATTTGGGGGTGATTCATTACTCCTAGCATGTAAGAATCCCAAGTTAAAAATACACAGATCTTTTCTCTGATATCATTGAAGTAAAAATAAAGAACTTGAATTAAGAATGTCATTGTATCATTGCATTAATAATGGGGAAAATGCAGATAAACTGTTCTTTTGATGAAAGTAGTGAAACATTTCAGATCTGAAAGCACTAATGGGTGACTTTTTGTGGGGTGCACGTTTTTATGTCTTGTAGCCCTTGTCAGTGGGAATATGATATGGAACAAGTTAATTAGAAATTTGACTGAAAGATGCTTTAAAAGCTTTTAAAGGGTAGAATATTAGCTCTAACAACATGGAATAATACAATAAGTAAGGTTTCTCTCTTTTCATGCTGCCTTTTTGCAGTACAGTTTCAATTAGGTAGAGGTAAAAATCATTAAAAATGCATTTAATTCAAGATATATTGTCTTAAGTATTAATATTTTTTTCTCTTTTATTTTGTAATTTTTTTATTCTTTCCCATTTTTCATCAGAAGAAAATGATTGGCATAGAGATCATTCTCTCCCTTGTGGCTCATTTTACTGGGGTCAGCACCTGTCATCGAGACACACTGATTTATTTTTTTTAGTGGTTGTTTGGAAGCTGGCAGTGGCATTGGGCAGCTGCCAGCTTTTTGTTACCCACAGATTGCCTGATGTGTGCCAAGTGAAAACCTGCTTCTTGTTTCTCTAAAGTGAACTGCTGGAGGCCTTGGAATGAGGGTTCCCCCTGGTGCAGAGTGGTGGAGCAGACCATGGGACAGGTTCACTGGTGTGAGCACTGTGTCCTCAGAGAAACACACAGTGGCTGTTGCCTCTTTCCTTCTCCACCCTCTGCTGATAAAGGTAATAATACAGTCCTCCTTTTTCTAGTTTGGGAGCCCAGGGTCCAGCTCCAAACAGATCTGCTATTTTTAAGAATATTCTGTACTGTATAACAGTATGATTTGACTGCAAACGTGATGCATCTTTTTCTCTTGCATTTATCTATGGGTTTTCATGTTTTGTTTAATGTTTCATGATGACAGTGTTTATCTTCCTGCTGACTGAATTCCCAACTGGCACCTTTCTTATGCCACCTATGAGGCAACAGTGTTAACATCCCCTGAGCATTACTCACCCTGCTTTAACCTGCACTGGGTTTCTTTCTTGTTGATAAAGAAAACCTCCCAAGAGACAGAGTATTTTTCCTGAGGATTTCTTCTGGGCAAGAAGAAACACAAAGGAGCTAGATGTGGAGGTTGGGAATTGCTGTGGTTGACTTCAAAGAAATAAGGAGAATATCTGAGCAAATAGAGGTTCTAAAAGTCATTATGAAATATTAGTTTAACAATGGAAATGGCAGTAGGCTTGAGAACACCGGGACCTAAGATAAATGCATAAAGTCACAAAGTAAAAATAGTCCTAGAGCACGGAATTGTGGTTTGTGTATCATCTGTTTGCAGGGTTGTTACACAGTTGCATCTGTTATTAGACAAAACATTTTAGGAGAAACAAATGTTTGTCACAGACTTTGCATCTTCACTTGGAGACCAAACTTTGCTGAGCACACACTTCCCTGAGGGTTGCTGTGGTGCCAGGAGAGCTCTCCGGGTTTTCACCAATAGCAAAATGCATCCTTTTAACCTGATTATCCACTTTAACTGTTACAGTTTGTTCTGAATTCCCTGAGCACCGGGCATTGATTCCCTTAGTGAAAGTTGTCTGGATATAAATAGGAAATGGATTTCCTTCTGGTAAGTATTGGGAAAAGGGAATGAGGATAAGCACAGTGATGGAACAGCTTTTGAAAAAGGTTGGGGTAGGCTGGGCCAGCAGCAGCCCCTGCTGTGGTTTAGGGAGCATTCCAAGATAAAAGAGCAGAGGGGTGTTATCCTGGGGGTAGCCATGGACTGGCACAGCTGGCCTGGAGGGAGGGGGTACCCCGGGCTCTGCCAGCCCCCTGAGGGCACTGGGACAGAGAGAGGGGCTGCTCAGCAATCCCCTCCTGGTGAGAGGAGCTGCTGATGCCAAGCTGTGAAGCAAGTGAGACCCAGCCCCACACACAGCTCAGACCAGGGTGTCAGGAATCACCTGCTGAGAAATAAAACATTCAGATCTTGAGGCAAAGGTTTTAATGAAGGAAAAAAAAAATCTGTTGGAATAAATGTAGATTTACCAGGTAAGAAATGTTGCACTGCTTTAAGTCTTTATGTCACCTCATGCTTTCCTCTTACACAGAATATTTTTGTCTTAAATTTAGAAGGTGGATTTTGGTCAACATTAGCCCTGGGTAATGTCAGCAGGCTTAATGGATTTACACCACAGGTATTGAAATATCTGGATTCATACCATTTTTCTTTTTAAACTGCAATTAAGTGTAATGAAAAATATTATGAAAAACATTGCAAATTATATTTTATTTATACAGAGCTATATTAATTGTTTTTCCTGTGTTTTTGTCTTGCATAAAGCTCTGTCTGTGCATGTTCACACATATTCATGGACTTTACACTTGGCATTAAACACTTTTACATGCATCAGCTTCCACTAATTTCAACTAAGTCACAGGGAGTGTACATTAGCCCATTAAATTTCTGATGTATTAACAAATAGCTATAACAAATGTCAGTACTTACAGCCAGGGCTGTGTTATAGTGTGATCCAACTCTTACTAAAATCAAAAAGCCTGCAGACCAGACCCTTCCTGACAATAATAATCTTCATCTGATGTACTCGATCCGTGGATCTATTTTCACCACATTGCTTTTACTACTCCAGGTAATCTTTGTATTCCACGGTCTGCTGTTAATGTAGATGACAACAATTTTCTCATGCAGCCAGCTGGGATAAACATGTCCCAAGGAAATTGAGAGGCTTGTGCAAGGCCACCCAGTAAACCTTGGCAGAAGATCATAGTAATTTTGGGTTGCTGTTTTCCAGTACTGGGGTTTGAAAACAAGGCCATCGTGGCATCCTGGCCATGGTTTCCTTCCAGTGTGAGTAATGAAGGATGCAGTGCTGGCAGTGCCAGGCAGGCAGGAACTTCTGGGGACAGGAGTCATCCACTAGAACCTGGAGCTTGATTTTAGTTAAGGCTCGCAGGGTTTCCCAGATGGATGCAGTGTTCGTATGTCCTCTGGGTCATTGCCTGCCTCCATCTATCCCAAAATGCAACTTGGCCTGGTACACTCTCAAAGAAAGCAAGAGGAGTGTTTAATGATTTTATTCCTGTCAGCTTTCTTTATTTAGATTTGCTGTGTAGTGCAATAATAGGGCTCATAAAGAATGTTGTTGCAGTGATTCCCTGAGTGCCTTGAGCACACACCATGACGAGCAGAGGTTTGGCCCTACTGTCTGTGTTACACTAAAATCAGAAGGGTTGTTTCAGTGACCTTTGGGGCAGGAAACTGAAATCTGAGAAACTGGGCACTTAGAGAGCACAAGGAAAGGCAGCCGAAATACAAATGAGCAGCTGAGAGGAATTTGTGCCAGAAAGGTTTGGGTAGCTGACGAAAGGAAGGAAGCTCCAAGGATCAGCTGGATCTGTGGACAAAGTTCCTGCCTTGTCAGGGTGTTTGTGTTGGAGCGCTGCACTTCCAGCCTCTTCTCGTTCCTAAATCTCCAAGGCAAGAGCTTCATTTTCTGCTCTCTGCACAAATGGAACGTGAGTCCCCGTGCAAAGGTCTCTGTGGTGGTGTGAGAGCAAAAGTGGCAGAGCTGTTGTGCTGTGCACTCTGTTCCTGTGCTGAGCTCTCTGTTCCTGTGCTGAGCTCTCTGTTCCTGCGCTGAGCACTCTGTTCCTGCGCTGAGCACTCTGTTCCTGCGCTGAGCACTCTGTTCCTGCGCTGAGCACTCTGTTCCTGCGCTGAGCACTCTGTTCCTGCGCTGAGCACTCTGTTCCTGCGCTGTGCTCTCTGTTCCTGTGCTGAGCACTCTGATCCTCTGCTGTGCACTCTGTTCCTGTGCTGCCTTGGAGGAGCCACTGCAAACACCTGCTCCCTTTGAGGGCTACACAGCTCCTTCACTTTCCTCTTATAAATATGTATTTTCTTTTAGCACCCTTTTCATTTCCTGTAATGTGTCTGAATGTCACCAGAATGGAATTGGAATTTATAGGAGCAAAGTACAGCCTCTCCAAGTAAAGGATAGATGTGGATATGTTCTAATTGTCAGTATGTTCTAACTGATTTGAAATAAAGATAATTTCAAAATAATTGCTTCTGTCAAGCTTCCCTTGGAAGGACATTTAAAACCAGAAACAGAGAAGGAGATATTCACACATTTCTGCTGTAAGATTGGCCATGACAGCTGCATGTTCCAAACATGAAACTGCAGCAAAACTCATAAAAATTAATCAAAGAAATTTGTGCAGCTCAGTATTCTGTAAACATCACGTCTGAAGAATTTACTTGCTTACAAACATTGCTCATGATGTTTCCATGTCACTTGTGGAGATGTTTATTCAAACTGGCCTCACCAGCAGTTTCTCACTCTTCTGTTTGCAAACAGGCTCTGCAATTATTACTCCTTTTTGTCTTTCCCTCCCTCCTCGTTTCAATCATTCTGCAGCTGCTTCAGCCAGCCAGGGATGTGGCTGCTCCAGGACTCACCTGCTGCCAGCTGAGCATTGGCAGGGCTGGCTGATGGAGCAGCTTCAGAGCTGCCCTTCCAGGGGCCTCCCTGAGTGTCCCCAGGAACGGATCTTCACCCACACAAAGCTTTGCAAAGAGTGAGTAAAAATATGGTATGGCAACTGGATATGGGGGTCAGTTGCCAGGCTGGTGCCTTTCTGCAGATATTTGGTGAAATGTCACAGAGCAGGTGGCCACAGCAGTTCAAACACTGCTGAAACAGATCCTCGGAGTCATTTGTGTGAGGAAGGGATGAGCTGATGGTGCAGGAGCTGTTGGGGCACTGAGGGTGTTACAGTGGGATGGAGCATCTGGGAGGTTTCACAGAGGTGTTTTATAGATGGATGTTCTGGTGACACACCTGCTTGCCCCAAATCCTTCAGAAAACACTGAAAACTCACACACAGCACGGCTGCCAAAGTTAATCAACACACTTTAAATTTCTATATCTAAAAAGGTGTGTATATCTGCATTTCACTTTGTATGTATATTGCCTTCCTAAAGGCCATGCCCACATGCTCCAGTGCCATTCCCTGCCAGGATTCATTGTGAGCTGAGCTCATTCCTGAGCTCTCTGAGCTGGGGACCCCCAGCACTCCTTGGGGATCCTCCCAGCACACTTGGGGTTCAGCTGCTCAAATCTCTTTTCTCCACAAAATCAGTAACAAGCTGCCAAATTACAACTTCCCAGCAGTTTTAACTGTTAACTTCATCCATCCAGCAGATGAAGGCAGGTGTTTGTGTGGGAAGAGACAGAAGATTTTTAAGCAAGCTGAGCAGTTGTTTCTATTATTTTAGCCCATGGGACAGCAGGACTATTTTGCTCTGTGCCATTGTTGCATGACATTCCTCTTGGCACAGGGTTTATTTTTAGCCAGAGACTATCACAAGTATTTTTCAGCAGGACTGTCACTGCCCCTGAACAAGGAATCGTATTACTGCAAGAACTTTGCTGAAACAAAGAAGATATATTGGACAAATGGGAAATTATAAATCTAGACCAACCCAGACTTGCACGGGTAACTAATGTCCCTTTTTTACAGGCCATGTGCCACCCATCCCTCGGCAGGGAGCAGATGGTATTTCGGGAGATAACTCATTGCTGCTTTACTCCTGAGTTCAAGGCTCAGGTATTGTTCTTAAATTAACTCAGATACAGGCTGTGAAAGAAGGCAAAAAAGCTACTAAACTAAATTTCTTTGGGGAGTTGTATAAGATCATATTAATTTAGATTATCATGTTGATTTAAGTCGTACTTCATTAGAAAAACCTTTACACTTCCATTTTCTGCTGTGTGTATATTTAGGTAGTAAGAGCTAACAAATGCATTTGTGTGTCTGCATTGGCTGCAGCAAGAACAGTTTCATGGCTGTAATACTTTAAATTAAATAGAAATATATATGAAACTGTACAATTGGATGCTTTAAAATGAAGTGGGTTTGAGTTTCTGGGTTTTGTGTGTTTTGAAGTGTTATATCAGGCAGGAGTTTCTGTTGCAGATGAATGGAAGAAGAAAGTTGGGGAATCCTATGCCACAGTCACAGAGAGGTTGGAGGATGACCTGCAAATCAAGGAAAAGGAGCTGGCAGAATTGAAGCATGTTTTTAGGTAAAATATTCTGGGAACCTGTTTATTAATGTCTTTCAAGTAAGTATTTGCTATCAAACAGTGTTTTCAGTTTCAGGTGTTTCTTATGGACGTAGTTTCTCATGTATGGAATGCATGCTCTTGTGTCTATTTTTGGGAAACATCATCACAGGGCTGGGCAGAGCCCCACAGCAGAGCACCAAAATTAGTGGCTGCTTGTTATTAATGGCAGGATTTTATAAGAAACACCTACATGCTTTTGTAAATTAATTAGCTTTAGTGGGATATCTGATTTTGTAATGCACTTTTCAGTTTTGCTGATGCGTTTCTGCAGCCAGGAATATTGCTGAAGTTTCACACTGTACACAAATACAAAAGCAGTGGATTCAAATTCAGAGTTGGAATTGTTTTCTCAGGATAGCATGTGCTCACATTCAGGTTCACCCAAGTAAGGCACTGGCATGTTCATTATCTTCAAAACTCCAGTGCAGCAAACTCCTGGGTCACAGACTGGGAATAAGCTGAGAAAATAATCAGGCAGATCATTTCAGATATCAAAACCACTTGAAAAAACAGAGCATTCTAATCAGAAATAAGTCAACAGCTCAAAAAAGCCAACTTGGCAATATAAATTATTCCTCATTCTCAGTTTTGCTGCCTCAGCTACCAGAGTTTGAGCCACTGGGCTTCTCTGCAGTGTGTTGCCCATTTTGGCTATGCTCCAGTGAAGTAGTTGTCTCATTTTAACCCTGTTTAGCAGTAAAAGTGATCATTTTAACAAACTGGGGCCAGAGTACTCTTTATTTTAGATAAGCAAGACAAGAGAGTATATGGTGGAAGTGCTGAAGTGCTGAATTAGGCATAAGAATAGATTAAAAACTCCTTTGAAGGCCAGCAGAGCTCTGGTAGCTCAGGTCAGTCAGGCTCAGGGAAGGCTCAGTGTCAGCTGGACTCTTCTGAGCTGCAGAGCCTGGCTCCTCTCACCAAAGGAGTGTGAATTAGTGACCCTGGGGACATTGCAGAGGAAAAACGTCTCTTTTTCAGTCAGCCTTGAGAAATCAGCCAGTGATTTCATTCCCAAAAGCTGCCCTCACCCACGTGGAATGAGTTCAGTCTGGTTTTGTGAGTATCTAAAATCCAGATATGGCTTCTTGTCTGTAGGAAAAACTCCTCTACTGCAGCAGTGATTGGGTTTGGAAAGCTTCCCATTAAACCTTTAAAAATTCAGGACTGAGAAACTGGATGGTTGTTGGGAGCTGAGGCAAGGAAGGTCATTTCCCTGATGGAAATGAAACAAGGAGCTGGTAAAGTCCCTGCTCTGAAGGTTTATAAAAGTGACAAACCCTGGCAGAAAACTGAGCTGTTAAACTTCCCATTTATACCCAGGGGATGCCTGTGCTGCTCAGAGGGAATTGCCCAGTGCCCCAGAAATAAAACAAAAGTGCAAATAGTGAAGAGCGCAGGTACCAGTAGCACGACTGGGTAAAAGGGGTCCCTGCTCTGTACCTGTGTCTCACAGCTCTTTGTGCAGTGGGTCACTAAGGCTACCCTAACAATAAATTCTCAGAATTTCTTTTCCCTAAAACATGCAATGAAGTCTAAAGGAAGGAGTTGGGAGGAGACCTGGTTGAAGCTGGGCCATCATCGCAGCTTTTTGAGCTAGTTTTTATTTTCAATATAGACCTTTTAATTGGAGCTCTTAATATATAAAACTTTCCTTGCAATATTTTCCCACAAAAACATGAAAATTTTGCCAGTTTATAAGAACACCAATTATTAAAATTGAATGTCATTAACAAAACAAACTGAAACAACGGTAAGCTGGGTATAAATTCAGCCTTGTGTCTCAAAAAAATGATTTTGAGATTTCTCTTTTAAATGTTTCCCAAATGCAAGAAGCTGTGCTGAGGAATGAGAGAAGTAATCATCTGTAAAATCCCTTTTTCAGCTCTGATGAAGCCTTCAGCAAAGTCAATTTAAATTACCGCACGGAGAACGGGCTCTCACTGCTCCACCTGTGCTGTGGATGTGGGGGTAGGTGTCTGCAACACGATGCTTAAACACTTTATTTGGATGATTGCTGAGTTGTTATGGCTGAGAGCTGGCAGGAGGACTGTATTTTCGGGGAATTTCCCAGCTGGAGGATTCACAGGATATATTTTGACTTGCCTCAGGTCAGCAATCAAGCTACCTGATTCTCTGCTTTCAGACTCACACAGGAGCTTCTTACCTCATCTGCACTTTGTTTCCTGGAACTGACTTTGCCACTTTTCTCTCTAAAGGCAACAAATCTCACATCAGAACTCTGATGCTGAAGGGGCTGCGCCCATCCAGGCTGACAAGAAATGGGTTCACAGCTCTGCACTTGGCAGCATACAAGGTAAATTGGTTTGAATCACATTGGTGACAGGAAATCAGAACTGAGCAGCTGATTTGTGGGAACTGTCTGAGCTCAGTAGTTGTTACTTCTGGTGAAAATGTAAATTTCCCATTTATGGTGCCCAGAGAAGAGTCCATGCACAGGAATCAGCCTGTGCTTGTGCAATGTTATCCATAGGGTAGGATACTCCTTTGGAATTACTGATTCAATCATCCAGGGCAGCTCAAGATAGAGGAGTTGTCCAGTGCCACCATAACATCAGGATAGAGGCATTTTTAGGATACAGGTTTTAGTGTAGCAGAAGTGATGTTGGTGCTGGGACAAACCCCCTCCCCATCCCTGTGCACGGCTGGTCCCTCCCCATCCAGGCCAGCAGTGCCACAGCCAAGGTGGGTCCTGCTGGACTCAGCTGGGAGAGCTGTGGCCCACAAGTGACATGGGTTATGGCCACTCTTTCAGGACAATGTGGAGCTGCTGACAGCACTGCTGCACGGCGGGGCTGACATCCAGCAGGTCGGGTATGGGGCACTCACAGCCCTGCACGTCGCCACCATCGCTGGGCACCACAAGGTACGTCTCTCTTTGCTGTGCAGGACTGAGAGAGGTGAGTGCCAATATTAGCAGGTCATTCTATTTCACATTGCTGCCTTTCAAAGAGCACTCTGAACTGTTTAAGTACAGATGGATTTTATTTAACTTTGTTCTGCAGTTTTGGAAAACCACATCTGTGTATATATTTTTGTAGTGAACAAAGATGCACAAAGAACACAGATCTGTTTGTACCTCTCTTACCTTCCCGTAAATACTTTGAAAGTGTTGGGAATAAATGGTGCTGTTCTCTGAATATCAGAAATGTTAACCAGAAGATATATGATGAAATATTCACTCGTATGTGTCAGGATTTCTGAACCTGGATATGGAGAGGGTCTTCCAAATACTGTCTTTGTGAGTGTGAAGGAAGCAGAGTAAGAGGGATCATGGGCACCTTGCCACTCCCTTCCAGGGCACACACAGCTCTGACTGGCCTGGTGCACATCCTTCCTTGTGTGTCCCCTTACCAAAACACAGGTGAGGAACCTCCACATTCACCACATCGAAGGTTGGACTTGATGATCTTGGGAGGTCTTTTCTGATCTTAACGATCCTTTGATTCTGATAGTTCTGTGCAGAATAATGGTGGGGCTGTTAACTCTGGGGTGGTCTCATTCACAGGTACTTACTGTCTCCTCTGTGGGCAGTACAAAGTGGTCTTCTCTGATCCAGGGTTTCAGTTAATTTTTAAAATGTTTGGGCCTTTTCCTGGAAATGTTAAAGGCAGGTCTGCTCTTCATCCCGTGTCCTGAGCTCCTGCTGAGCTTATGGAGAAATATGGGGGCTCAGAACCTGACAAGGGTAAGCTCATTAACTTCAAAAGAAATAAACTATGAGTGGTTTTCAAAAGTCTCTTATTTCTTCCTTGGGAATGATCAGATCTGTATCAGAAACCTCTCCGTAATTGGAGTGGGACTCTGTATAACTCATTTGGTTCATCTGCTGCTCTGGGGACTGAGGATTTATAGTCCAAGTGCAAGCTCTTGCTCTCCTCCTTTTATATAGTTGTGAAATTTTCAGTCAGGTTAGAAGCTCCTCTGCTGGATTAAGTAGCTTGTTTTGTTCACAATTTCATTAATATTCATGAAAATATGGAATAATTTTTTCAAACCCCTATAATAACTGGAATAAGTTTAAGAAAGAGGAGATCAATTTTCCATTGTCTTCTCAAATCAAGTAGGGAAAATAATTATTTATACCATTAAATAAATAGCAGAAATTTACACTCCAGCCTATGCAACATAGATTTTTACTACAGGGGAGGACTGACTAGATTTAGGAGAAAGAGAAAACTGAGAACAAAACCTTTTTGCCCCATTTCCCTGGAGAGTCAGTCTATACCTTCTGCTCCACCACCAGACCTGAAAGCTCTGAAGTGACCAGCTCTCTGGCATGAGGCCATCAGTGCCAAGGGGATGTGGCACCTCACTTGAGCCAGTGTGGGGTATAAATATTTCATGTTCTCTGTGACTTAGGACTGTATTTTACTTCACCAAAAATATGCTGTTGCTGATTTTACTTGTTAATGAAAATTGCAGTTCTCAATGAGAAGATTTAAAAATTAATGAAAAATTTAAAAATAAATAAATAATGAAACAGGAAAAGTTATAAAAGAAACTGATGACCATATTAAAAACATCCACAAATAAGTTCTATAAATCTCCCATTAAGTCTAGTATTTTGAAAACATTAAATGTTTCAAAGCCAGTAATGTCATTGCTAAATAAATAATGCATGTGCCCCATCCACATTTATGTGTTGCCCAGTGTGAGCACCTTGAAAAGCCAGGGCCAGTGCCTGTTTCATGTTGTAAATTCAAGTTGTCACTGTGAGGCTCCAACACCTGCAGATGCAGGAGCTGGATCCAGGACCACAGGCAGAAGGGACCAGTGCCCCCCAGTTCTGCATCTGCTCACCTGGGGACCTGGGAGGGGAGTGTGGTGGGTGCCAGGGACCTGCTGGGGAGAAGGGAGTGAGTCCATGCTCGGGGATTCTGTGGGTGTTTCAGTGTATGACTGCATAGAGGCTGCCACTGTGCAATGGCCTTAGTTGCTGAAATTGTCTTCTCATTTAAATTTTACCTGATAAAAAGTCAGTAATCACTGGTCATGTTTTCTTAGAGGAGTTCTTATCCTTTGCCCTTGTCCAAAACACAAAGTCCTTATGTCTGCCTCATGTTTTAATATGTTGACTCCTTCTGACTTTCAGAGTGGCTGAATTAGTTGTCTTTGCAGTGAACATCATTGACTTGAATGTTCAAAAAGACTGTGATTAAACCTTTCATAAGAGAATTTTAAGGAAAGTTGAAAAGTAAGAGATTTGTACAAAGTGCTCAAAGTGTCCTTTTGAATTCAGAATTGGTAGTGGGAGAGGAAGGGGAGCATTTGTTCCATGGTGAATCCAGCCAGGACTCTGAATCCAGCCACCTTCATGACCAGCCCATCCAGCTTCCTGCTCTGAAGCTTGGGAATGTTCCCTGGGTTGTGAGCCAACTTTCACTCACAGTCTGTCTCCTGAGCAGAAAAATCTTTCTTTTTTTTTTTTGGCCTTCTGTAAGAATTCAAAGCTCTTTTTGAACCAGAAATTTTCCCCTTATTTCTGAATTATTTCTATCCTTGCACATCCCTCCAGCATCCCCCTCCTACCTGTGATGCCTATGACAGCTCTCAGTGCTTTCTAAGACTTCTCTTTCCTTTCTTAGAAAGATATCTTGTCTGAGAGACTATCAAGCCTGTCTCTGTACCCTTCTCATCATTTACACTCGAGTGGAGTTTGCTTAATGCAGAGCACAGAATTCCATTGCTCAGGAGATCACAAAGCAGCGAGCAGGGCTGCCTCTGCTACAGCCTGGAAAATATGTCAGAATTCATCTGGCTTTATGTTCAGCAGCAGAGGTGGAGCCACATCACTCAACACAGTGTTTTAATCTTGAAGGTCCATCTTGAAGCTCGTAGATGAATCTATATTTTGAATTCCAGCTTCCAAAGACATTAAGGATAGCCACTGGTGTTAACCAAATATCTGAGTGTGTTTTTTATTTACCACCTGAGCACATTCACACCCATCCAGTGAGTGCTTGTTGCTGAGCTGTCCTTCAGCTGAGAGAAAGGCCAGCAGGTTCATAGATATCCAGGAAAACCTGGACCTCCTGAAGGACCAAAAATGGGGAAATGGGAAGGAAAACACTCAGGGTTATTTATTGAAGCCAAAGAACTGTTATCTTCTAAAATATGAAGAAATCTTTATGTGCTGAGGGAATTATGTTTGAGGATTTACTTTCACACATTTAAATTTAAAAGGATGTTTCATTTTGTGGGACGTTTTACATCTTAAAACTCTGATATGTTTACAGCTCTTTGTTCATAATGGTTAGAAGAAAATGGAAGGTTGTTCCGAGAAAATCCAGTCATTTCTGTGCCTCTTCATAAATTGATGGTTTTACTGGCACACCAATTTTTCAAGCTTATTTATAAAGCTTCAGTGACATTCAGTGTTCAGTTAAAGTATTGTAAGTTAATCACTCTTGTGTGCTGTCTGCAGCTCTGCACCTTCATGTATGCCTGTTTGGGGCTTTTTGGCTTTTTGTTTCAACTGGTGACTTGAGATTTCCAAGTCCTATTTTGCTGGCTGAGCACACCCACATATATCTGTGTATGTATATATATATAGTGGCTCTAATTGGAATTCTGTGGCTGTTCCCTTGCAGGCTGTGGAAATCCTCCTGCAGCATGGGGCCTTTGTGAACGTGCAGGACGCTGTGTTCTTCACCCCCCTGCACATTGCTGCCTACTATGGCCATGAGCAGGTAACTCAGGGGGCTTCAGACACCTGAGCCAGGGGTCACCGAGAGTTGATGTCTCTGCTTTCCATTCCAGAGGGTTCTTCCATGCAAAGCCCTCACACACTGAAGTTACACTCTGTGTAACACATCTCTGGGTGCCCCAGGAATCTGAAAATCAAAAGGAAATTTCTACACTTCCATCCCCTGTACTAGATCCCAAAAAAACCTGGGAATTTTGCCCTTGAGACCTCTTGAAACAAAGGGTTCTCTAGTGAGCTTTGATAAGCAGGCTTGGGGCCAGAGGCACTTTGGGTCTGCTGTTCATTCATCCCACGTATCAGAGATTGCCTAAGGAACCTGAGCGTGCTTTCTGAACCTCTCCAAGGAAGTGAATATCACTTCTCTGAAATAATTAATTGGCAATTCTATTGGTTTTCCATGCAATTCACAAACTTTTCAATTAGTGGAAAAGATTAGCATTCAGAGAGCAGGATTTTCCCTGAGGTGCTGTGCACACACCCAGTGCAGCTGAGCTTGCTCCATTCACACAGATCACAGACTTGTTGAAACACAGACTGGAACTCTGGCCAAAGCTGACATTGACTCTCTCAGCTCTCTTTCTTTGTATATTTGGACAGTACAATTGACACGTGGCTAATCCACAGCGTTGAGCTGCTCTTTTAGATGAACTGTAGTAATGAGTCTGTTTGGCTTATGCAAGTCATTCCCTGTGCCTTGCTTTGGCTAAAAGCCTTTTGTTCTGGGGTGTTTCAAAGTTTCAGAGGCTGATCTGTAGGCAGAGTCTGTTTCATTCCAGTGAGCTGTTACTTTGAGTGCATTGAGGAGCTGTCTAGGAAAAGCTTTGGAAAGCAGAAGGTCCAGATGCACTGGTGACTGGGATGCTGTGCCCTGCACTGAGCAGGACAGGGGTGTGAGTGAGCCAGGGGTGTCCCCAGGGTGCTGCTTCCCTGTCTGTTCACCTCACCATGCAGAAGGAACTCGTGTGTCACTGAGATCAGTTTGTTCATTTGCCAGAAGCCACTGCAGAGCACTCACAGACCTGTGGGAGGATCCTGGAAGCTCCCGTGGGGCTCTGGGGTGAGAGGCTGATCAGCTCTGGTTTTGGGTGGCTTTGGGGGCATTTCCTTTTTGATGCTGCTGGTCCTTCAAACAAACGTCTCTGGTGTCCATTCACCATAGAGAACATCTTAGAGCATGAATGAGCACTTGCTTTTGAGAATTTTAATATTTTTATAGACATGTAACTTGAAAATTATTTTTCTCTTGAATCTCCTCTCCCTGCTTGAAGTTAACAGAGATGCCCACAGGCAGTATTACCCAATACAATACTGCATCTGATTTTCTCAAAGTTTTATTTTAATGTGATATTTTAATTAACCTCAATCAAATATTTAGGTAACCCACCTCTTACTGAAGTTTGGAGCTGATGTGAATGCAAGTGGTGAAGTTGGGGACAGACCTCTCCATCTGGCTGCTGCCAAAGGCTTTCTCAATATCACAAAGCTCTTGATGGAGGAGGGAAGTAAAGCTGATGGTAAGGAAAGATATTTAAAATTCAGCTCTAACACTGTGTTTTATAGAGACAGTTTCCTAACACATACTCTGTGTGTGTGTGTGTGCGTGTGTGATCTTTGGGCAACTGAAACAAAAAAACAGCAGTTGTAGAGTTTTTTTATTTAATTATGCTGGTTTGTCATCTCACATGTACTCTGTTTCCAGTAATAAGTTAGAGGTGAAAAACAGGAGCAGAAATGCACAGGGAACTAGTGAATGAGGTACAGGTGAAGGGGTTTAAGTCAAAATTGTACAGCAAGTAATTTAAAAGAATTGATATGGAAGTTGAAATTCCACAGAAAAGGGGATCTTTAGAGTATGCTTTATTATGCTGCACAAGCTTCATCCCTTTCACTGTGGGATATTTGCTGTCAGAGAAGGTGCCTGTGTGGGGATTTGATGGGCTGGACAGGTACAGAAGTCTTTCAGCACACTTTGAGTGTTCTGTGAGAGTCAGGAGTCTGCATGTTCTTTATCCAGGTGGCCTCACAGTGATGTCAGTCAGGCTGGGATATTACACCTCGTTGCTGGATATTTTTCATGTGTTGCCATCCAAAATAGTTTCTCTTGTGACTGGTGCCAGTGACTGGGGTCAGTGACTGGTGTCACTGGTGCTTCTGCTGTCTTCTTCCTCTTGCTCTGTTCCCTCTCCTTTGGCTGTTTCAGTAGCATTGAAGGCACAAAACTTGCCACACTCCAGTCTTACTCTTCCATTGCTGTGACACACATCAGACACAGTGGTGACACATCCTACAAAGCCATATAAATATTAAACTTTAAAAGTCACATTTTATGCATATTATGATTATTACTGCAGAGATTCTAATCTGTACCTGAAGGAAGCCTACAAAAAAGATGGAGAGAGACTATTTACAAGGGCCTGGAGGGACAGGACAAGGAGGAATGGCTTCGAGTAGGTTTAGATTGGATATTAGGAAAAAATCTTTTCCTGAGAGTGTGGTGAGGCCAAGGCACGGGGTGCCCAGGGAAGCTGTGGCTGCCCCATCCCTGGGACTGTTCAAGGCCAGGTTGGATGAAGCTCTGAGCAATCTGGGATAGTTGGAATGTGTTCATGCCCATGGCATAGAGTTGGAACTGGATGATCTTTATGGTCCCTTTCAAATTAGGCCATTCTATGATTCTATTAAACACTGAGAAATATTAAAAATATTTGAAAATTAATTTCTTATCCTCAGAATAAGAGACAGAAATGGTTTTTGGAAAGGAACATTACTTGGAAAAGTGCTGTCCTACAATACACCAATTTGCCATGTCCTCTGTGATCCTGCCTGCAGTCACATGTCCTCCTCAAGCAGTAAAAAAACCTGGAGGGAAGTGGCACAGACAGGTCTGCACGAGCTGCTGTCGGGAGGGAGTTCTGGGAGCTGCAGCCTCGAGGTGTGTGCACTGAGCTGATAGAATTGTAATAAAGGGGGGAAAGAAGAGGCGTTCGCTCACCGTAACCAGGCAGTAGGAGGTTTGCTCTCTCCTAGAGTTTATTCCAGAAAGAAAGAAACTGGGGCACCATTTCCGGTCCTTTTCTTTAGAATCACAATCTTCAGCTCAGGAAAAAGAAAAGGGAGTCTGGAAGCAGAAAGTCTTTTGCTCTCAAAGCAGCACACTTTGAAACGTGCTATAAATGCAGCAGCAGAGGAGCAGGTCTTCAATGCCCAGGAATGAAAGGAATTGTGGAAAGAACCTGAATAAATTTGGCAGTTTTCAGTGCAGACCAATAATTGGGGTCACAAACCTGAACTATTTCTTTTACATAACCTGACTCGTTAGTCAGCTCTGAGACCACAGTAACTGAAGACAAGCAGTGACCGCTAAATCAGACTGAAAAAGGTCAGAATGCTGCTGAAATAAAGAATATTTTCAGTCTAACAATAGCCAAAGTTCTTCAGACTAACCACAAATTAGGAGAAAAACATATAAAAATGCTTCCTATGTGTGGCATGGCAGATGTTGATGTTTTACACATGGCCCATGTACAAACCCAATGTTACAAGTGCTGCCAGTTCTCCACATGTCAATCCCATTGTTTGTTTAGCATAAACACTCTGGAGAAGGGCTAAGAGACTCTGTATTTTCAGAAATCACATAAGCTCCTTCAGGCACATTTCTAGCACTGTCCTTTTTTCATCTTTTCACTTATGGTCATGGTTTCACCTGTTACTTTCTACCAGTGTCATGTCTCAGTGCTACAAATAATTTCTACAGAATTCCTTTTTTTCCCACAGGCAAGAACCTGGCCTTTTCTCAGTTTTCTTGTTCACTTGTAGGGCAGCCTCAGTTTTCAGTCCCTGACTGCTGTGCCAGTTGTAGTCTCTATCTTCAATCTGATATAAATGTACTTTAAAAATCTCAGTTTGAAGAACTCTCCTATACTCTTCTTTAGTAATCCCTGGATCAATATGATGTACTTTTTCTCCATAATACTCTTCTAAGGTATTTTTGACCAATTTTCTTTAGTTTTGAATGTAAACTTCTCCTTTTTTTAAGACAATATTCTAGTGTATCTGGGGTGCTTCATTTAGAAATCAAAAAGCTACCAATTAAAAAAAACAAACAACAATCATCCCATGGTATAGTTACAGATCCTTCTAGAGGCAAAGGAAATGTTTTTTTTGTTTTTAGCCTGATACAGAATCCAATTTTGGAGCTCTGTCCCCTAGACATTGGGAAGTTGTAAGTTAAGCACATCTCCAGGGACTGTACATTTCTGTGAGCATTCCTCATTACTTCAGAAAGGTTTTAAAACGGGGGTTTATCTTCATTTTCATTGCTCTTTATACTCACAGAAAATCCAAGAGAAGACAGACTCTCAGAATGTGGTTGGTTTAGTCTCTGTCCTGAGGAGGCTCTGCTGTAGGAAAGCGATTCCTGAGGGATATTTGTCACAGTTGTGTGCAAAAGCCTGGCAGGATAATTTGGACACCCCTAACAGACATATATTCCCATGTAGTCTTTTCATTTCTCGTAAACTGCCTAAAATACCTGGTGCCTTTGATGCAAAGGCTGAACTGAGAGCTCAATGTTGCACAAAGACTGGGTTTGTCATTTCTATCAGAAATTTCAATTTTAAACAAATAGGTCCATAAATATTTTAGCAGGAGGTTTCAAAATGCTCTATGTGCACAACACATAGAGTGTTACTAAATACATTGTGTTAAGTATAAAATCCTTTCTGTGGTCTGTTTCTGGGTCACCTGGCAGTGAATGCTCAGGACAATGAAGATCACGTTCCTCTGCACTTCTGCTCTCGATTTGGGCACCACGAAATTGTGAAGTTCTTACTGCAGAGTGGCTTCGAGGTGCAGCCCCACGTGGTGAATATCTATGGGGACACCCCCCTCCACCTGTGAGTGCCCTGGGGCAGCTGCTGGGTGGGTTTGGGGCTCCTGGGAAGGCTGGCATTGCTAACATTGCTAACAACTCTACTGGCTTCCTCTTCAGTGCCTGCTACAATGGCAAGTTTGAAGTTGTCAAGGAAATAATTCATCTCTCAGGAACAGAAAGTCTCACTAAAGAAAATATATTCAGTGAAACAGCTTTTCACAGGTGAGATGTTCAAATACCACTATCAATAGAGCTCCACTTGCACCTCCAACATAGTACACAAAATCACCAATGTCCCACCAGCTGCCAGGGCAGGGACAGAGCAAGCAGAGAGAGCAGAAGGAGAGTGAATTTGTGCCATGAGATACAGGAGAGGGCATGAAGGAAGAGGCAGAACCAGCAAATGAGGAGAGAGCGAGGAAGGGAGGAAAGGCACCAGGTTTGCCAACCCCTGGATGAACAATTGTTCCTACCCTTGTCCAGTGTGGGAGCTGAGCCCAGCCCCAGTTCCACCCACACACCTGCTGGAGCCAAATACTCCCAGTGAGAAACCAGGTGGCAGAACATGGTTTGGCCAGACGCTGGAAGTTTGCAGAGGGCTATTTAAGAGGCACTTTGCAGCACAGACTGTTTGCACAGCTGTGCAAAAATTAATTTATTCAGCAATAATTAGAATGTTTCTCAAACAATTAAAATGAACATGCTTTGGTGGATTAATTGTGCATTTGCACATTTTTAAGAATCCTTTATTACTGTATTTTTATCTCTGTGTAATTCTTTGTAAATTTTTTGCTACCAAAATTACTTCTTTCATGTACTATATTATTCACCAGTTCCTTTACTTCTACAGTGCCTGCACCTATGGAAAGAACATAGAACTTGTCAAATTTCTTCTTGACCAGAATGTTGTAAGCATCAATCACCAGGGAAGAGATGGGCACACAGGTAACATCCCTGTCCTGATTGTGTATGAGGGCACATACCAACACTGAAATATCAGAAAGCCACACACCATCAGAATTTCCAGGGTAATTGGATTAGCAGCACTCAAGAACCTTTTAGACAGAGCACAACTTTTTTGAAATATTTTTACAGGCAGGCACAAAATTGATAAGACTTCAGTGAGGATGTGTTGGGCTTGTTAGCATGTATATGAGTAACAAAACCTGGTGTGAACTCTTCATCCCATAGTGAGGCTTCTAAGTAGTGTTAGGAATTATTCTGCAAGGAGTGAGGCTTCTGGGATGTAGTGTCTGAAGGGCTGCACACCTCCCTGTGCCTACTAAAGAGAGCTGCCTTTGTCTCTACTTGCTTTTCTTCACGTGCAGAGTCATTAAATGTGGTTTGCAGGTGGCAGAGTAAGTGCTGGCACGTCGTGCAGAGGCCACAGATTTCTTCTTGTAGCCTTAACGTTTGATTTCCACCTCTTGCCTCAGGCATCTTTTTGACAATATGTTCCTTTATGAAGGCAATCAACCTGCACTTTGCAGTTGTTGCTGCAGTCCTATTGCCCTGCTGTGTCAGTGGTGCTCCCCACACTTCTCTGGTGTTCCAGGCTTGCACTGTGCCTGCTACCACGGCCACATCCGCCTCGTGCAGTTCCTGCTGGACAACGGAGCTGACATGAACCTGGTGGCTTGTGATCCCAGCAGGTCCAGTGGAGAAAAGGATGAGCAGACTTGTTTGATGTGGGCTTACGAGAAAGGTATTTCAATTTTCTGGTTTCTGCTACAAAACCCATAGGGGCCGTGCAGCAAGGAGAAGGAGATAACCCTGCAGAACAACCCCTCAGTGCCTGCAGACAGAGCTCTCACCACCTGCTCTCCAGGTCCTGGCACAAAGCATTATAAACCTCATCCCTTTGATTTTTCTCAGATCTCTGTCAAATGCCAGCTTAATTCAGCACAAACTCCAGGAGGTGTGTTTCTGTGCTGCTAAAACAATTGTCCACAGCAATAAGTGACAAATTTGTCTGGGTTAGGATTCCAAAACAAATTCAGGCATTGTTTTTCCTTGCCAGGTCCACTGAAGACTATTGTCAACTCCCATTGCAGGATTTCTGCAGCAGGTTTTTCCTTAGCTATATCTCACATTTTAGGAGTAGGTGGACTCATGAAAATAATGTTTGTTTTTACAGGCAGTAATTTCCCATATTTCTGCAGTTAAGAATCACAGTAGGTTTCAGATTAGCACCACCATTCCTTTGTTTGGATATTTAAAAAATCCCCTGATTTTGTATAAACCGATAAAGTAAAAAAAAAAAAAAAAACCTATTGAGTTACCTGCAAGTCCTTACATTTCCTCTTTCCTTCCTAGGTCATGATGCCATTGTGACCCTCCTGAAGCATTACAAGAGACCTCAGGATGAATCCCCCTGCAATGAATATTCCCAGCCTGGAGGAGGTACGGGCTGAGCAATCCCTTTATTCCCCACCCAAAGGCCTGATCCAGAGAATGCTGAAGTCTCTGGAAATGTCCCACCCATATCAGAGTGCTTTGGGTCAGATCTGTCTGGCACAAATAAAATCAGTGTCGTGGGATTCACCATTTTCCAGGTACCCTTAATTTATGTCAAAAGTTTTCCATTATCTTAAATTAGACTTGTCAGCTCCTGTTACTCCTAGAAAGAGGAGCCCAAAGCTGTGAGCTGAACATCAGTCCCTGTCAACCCTTGCTCACACCTTTCCGCATCCTGAATGCCTTACACAGCTGTTCTCTTTGTGCTGTTTAGTCCTGATGTTTCCTTGATTGTTGACATTTTTAATTTCTATACTCAGCCCCCCTCCTACTTTTTAATATCTTTGAATATCTAATTCCCCCTTGGGAAGAATTAATGACATTTGCATGGGTAAGTAAATGACAAGAACCAGCAGGAGGAATTAAAAACCTTTGGCCATGTGTTGGAGCACTTTCTCAGAGATGATGACAATGCTGGGGCTTCTCCAGGTCATGTCCTGCTCCAGGTGTAGGAACAGGAGGAACCTCCATCTACAGCAGCAGCAGCAACTTGCTCCCTGCATGCTTTGGCCTGGGTCAGGTTTAGGTGTATTACAGTTCCAGTGTATGTAAATCTTTAGTGGACTAAGGTTATGCATGCTTGGGAAATTATTTTGGCAAGCAATAAGCACACCCAGGGAAATTTTGTAATGCTGATTGTTAAAAGGACAGCAAAGCAATATAACCCTCTGATCTGCTGTGCCCCTCACTGTGAAGAAAATTAACTGTGTTCCAGCCCCAACCAGCTCACATCTGATCTGTTTGTGTGTTTATTTAAATACTCACCCTTTATTATTCGTTCTCTCAGTCATAAATATCACTCTGTTCTTTATTTCAGACGGTTCCTATGTGTCGGTGCCATCCCCTCTGGGGAAGATTAAAAGCCTGACAAAAGGTATTTGCAATGGCAAGGGAAAATTTGAACTTTTGTGGTCTTTTTACCCAACAAGTTTGTCAGCCTGAACATCCTGCACAAGATTCATTATTCCTGGAATGTTCATTGTTCCATTTCCCTGCGATAATTTTAGGAAACAGTATACTTGGCTTTGTTACTCAGCATAATGATAATTCCTATATTTATGTTATTTTCATTTACTTTAATTTCTTTGAGAAAAAGCTGTAATGTGAATTAGCACTAATGAAATACCCACTTATTCACGAATGCAAGTAAATATCATATTGAATCCTACCATAAAATGCCTGGATTATCTTTACAAGAAAAATTCAGTTCAAAAATATTTTGTGTTACTCTAAAACAAATACAGATAAAATATTCAAATAGTTGTATTAGATTTTTGTGCTTTCAATTTAGCTCCTTAAATGTTCACTCTGGATATATTCAAATCCTTACATCTTCTACATAACAGCATCAAAGTGTTCCATTTAGAAATTCTCCATGTAAGGAATTTTGTGCAACCATCCCATGGCACAGGCAGAGTTTGGGGTTGAGGGAAAGTGATGTGGTGCCAAAGCCAGGAATGCCAGGGCACCTGTGGCATTGCAAGGCTTTGGCTGTCACTGCCCTGTGCTGTGTTAATGGAAGAATGGAGACAGGATCAATTAACAGGGGAAAATCAGCTTTCTCAGTGCAAGGGCTCTGAAGTTCAGCACTTTTACTTTCTGCCCTCCCCTGGCCCCTGTCTTACCAACAGAATGAGTGTTTCTCTTGCAGAGAAGGCTGACATCCTCCTGCTCCGTGCTGGTTTGCCCTCGCACTTCCACCTTCAGCTCTCTGAAATTGAGTTCCACGAGATTATCGGCTCAGGTACCAGAAGCAAAAGTGCATCCCCTTTAAATGTGTGAGGTTCGTGACAAACATCTCTGTGCCTATTCATTTTAAATGATTTTAGGATCTTTTGGAAAAGTCTACAAGGGACGATGCAGAAATAAAATCGTTGCAATCAAACGGTACGTTGGTCACATTTTCCATCCTGTTTGGTCCATGGCCTAGTTTGAAGTATGAAGAAAGCCTGTATTTTGTGGTATTTTAAAGTATTTTGCCTTTCTGTTTTCTCCTGTGTCAATGTGAAGCTATCGAGCCAACACCTACTGCTCCAAGTCTGACGTGGACATGTTCTGCCGCGAGGTTTCCATCCTCTGCCGGCTGAACCATCCCTGTGTCATCCACTTTGTGGGAGCGTGCCTGGATGACCCCAGCCAGTTTGCCATCGTCACCCAGTACATCTCGGGGGGATCACTCTTCTCCCTGCTCCATGAGCAGAAGAGGTAATGCCCCAGCCTCCCTCGGGCTTCCTGGGTTTGCAAGGGCAGGGAATTTGTGCTGATGGAAATATGCAGTTCAGTGTAAGACAGCAGAGAAAGAAACACACTGGAAAATGCTGAGCTTTGCTTCTCTTTATTTGGGGTATGAGAGAAATTGATAAGTAATCACAACATTGTTATTGTCGTTATTTTGCAGTATAAATATTTGTTACATAGATTATATAACAATATTTTGTATGTAAACAATTTTAAAGGTTCCATGATTTACACATAAGAATAATTAACTGATAATTTTTTTACTCTTTACTAACACTGAGTTTTTTGGGTTTTTTTTCCCAAAATCCAGAACTCTTGATCTGCAGTCTAAATTAATCATTGCTGTAGATGTGGCCAAAGGCATGGAGTACCTTCACAATCTCACACAGCCCATCATACATCGGGATCTGAACAGGTCAGTTTCTGTCTTCAACCTAAATATTCACAGAACATGAAAGCTCAGACACTGATTCCTGTAACCACATCGTGTCTCATTAGCACTGAACTGAAAATACTCTCAGAGGTTTTATACAAACTCCTGTGAGTCACAGTGATTGTTCTGGAAGGTGGCAGGAGCTGAAAGACTGTTTTCCTGCATCTGCTTGTTTGGGGTTTTCTGAATTTCCATTTGTGAACGATCCATGTGTTTCAGCCCAACACCTGCTGTCAGAGGCTCAGACTGGGGCAGCCAACACTTGGCTCAGCTCCATCACTAAGACCCCATGGCTCTGCTCCAGCCCTTGGTGGCTCTTAGAGGAACATTTCTGCACTGATGGATTTTAAATAACACTTTCCACAAAAGAAACCCCAAACCAGTATCTTCCTAGAGAGCTGGAAAGCATGTAATTGCCCACAGAACTTTTACAGATCGTATTTGTGAGGGCCAGAAGATAATTTGCTGTGGGGACACTGCTGTCATTGATGTCTGCTGATGAGAGCAGCTCAGCTTCTGAAAATTCAGTGTGAGAGAAGGAGTCGTGTTTGCAGTGTGAGTCTCAGTCAGCCCACAGGCACAATTAGCAGGTGAAAATCTTGGCAACAACTTAAAGACCAAGAGTGAAATTCCATGTTGAGTTTTGCCAGTGGCTTCGCAGGAGCCTCATATTTTTTACCTTAAATTTTCACGCAGCTTGTAACCCCCTTTGTGAGTTCTGAAATCTAATGCACCACACATAATGCATTAAATAAATCTGCACTATGGCTTGACAGAATAGAGAAGGAAATGAATCTTTCATGTACTGTACCCTAGAAAAGGGGTTATCCTTCCATTTGGAGAATAATTGGGAGCTTTATTTTGCTTTTCACTTCTGACAGCTATCAGCAATGGTGACATGTATCAGCTTATTACTACTCACACCGTGGTGAGGGATGACAGCCACAATGATTATAGCACTTTAATAGAAAAGAGACCATTTTAGTATCAGTTAATTTAAGCTATAACAGCTGAACGTGGCTGGAGGAAGCCTTTGAGTGAGTGACCTGCATTGGATGGCTCTGACTATCCATGAACACTTCTGAGAGCTGCATGGGGAGGGAGGTGAAAGAGAGGATGGCAGACTGGTGGTAATGGGAATAGAGCCTGTGACTCCTCTTTGTTCAAACATGCCTTGTGAAATCTTAAAATAGCTGCTGCTTTTCATTAAACACACAGCGTGTGAAAGGCAGGAGGATCTTTTCACGGTCCTGATCTGTGGGACAGGGACACACTGTGCCTGTTCTTGCCATGGGAGGGAGAACCCTTCATGGCTGGCAGACCCAAGAACCACGTCCTTTCACAAAGGCAGGGTGATTGCACACTCCTTGTTCTTCTTCTCTCCTTTTCTTCCTTCCATGGTTTCATGAAGGGAATGATGCTTGCTCTCACCATTGCAATCCCTATGTGACCTTAACAGAAGACAATTAATTTCTGATTCTGCTGAACCCATTATTAACCTTCTGCCCACTCAGCTCAGGGTTTTTTTTCTGTATTTCTCAAAACAGAGGCTTAAGAGTTCCTTTCTCATCTGAGGTTTTCAAATTTTCCAGAGCCATTGAGGCATTAACTGAGCTGTACCTTCCAAGCCTTATTTCTGTGGGCTGTATTTTTTACTGTAGAAAAGAAAAATCAGTGGCTGTAGCATTCACTGGAGGTACCAGACTGACAAAACCCTCCAAAGCCTGTGTCCTGCCCTCAGATATGTCCATTCATGTGCTCAGCACCACAAGGAGCATTTCAGCATTGTTTGTGAGATGCTGGGCCAGGGCAGGTTCCAGTTGGACATCAGGGAGAATTTCTTCATGGAAAGAGCTGTCAAACATTGGAAGGGTTAATGTACACTTTCTAACAATAAATACAAGATGTAGTTATAAACATTTAACTACCTAAACAGGTAATTTGAACTCCTCAAGTGTTTATCTATAACTCAAAAACTGTAACATTTTCACTGTCTTTCAGACACTGTCAATTACCTGTGGTTGTTTTTTTCTCCCCAGTCACAATATTCTCCTGTATGAGGATGGTCATGCTGTAGTTGCTGATTTTGGAGGTAAGGAGTTTTTATGAAACTTTTCTAAATTAATCCCAAATTCTCTAAAACTAAACATGTGCTGGCTGAGAGGATCCTGCAGGATTGCACTTAATGCTGGGCTTTTGTATAATAAGTTGTGTGCCTGTATTGGCCTGATAGCAATTATTTTTCTTGTTCTGTTTCAGAATCTCGATTTTTGCAATCTCTGGATGAAGACAACATGACAAAGCAACCTGGGGTTTGTTTCTTGTTTTGTTCCACATAATTAATATCAAATATATGAAATCTGCAACAGAAAACAATGCTTTATAAGGTTATCTTGGGAGCTCTATTGCCTCAGTTGCTTTCTAAAGAGTCATTTTTAATACACCCTTCCCCACTCACATACACATTTATTGGCAGGTGATTCTTTTTTCTGACAGGGAATCAGTTCCTCGACACTGATTCCCTTCTTTCACTGTTCTTTTCTCCATAACAGCCTATTGCTCACAGTCAGATTTACAGGACAGTCATTGTTGTCTTCCTGGGTTTGGGTCCAGACGTGTCCCGGGTGTGTCACTCCATGACCAGGAAAGTTCACATCATCCTAACTACTAATGTGGGATGGGCAATGCCAAAGATGGGTAATACCACACCAGGGCTCAGCAATCAGCACTTTAACACCCTGTAGTAGCACTCCCTGTGTGAGGAATGAGGGCTTTTAGTCTCCCCCTACTCTCATGTTTAATTTCTGCTCAGCCTGGCTCTGTGGTGCTGACACAGCCCCAAGCTAATGCTCTTACATGTCATGTGCAGCAACACACTGACTAGATTTTGCAAGCCAGCTGAACATTTTTCCTGGCAAATTTCTAGTTATTTTATGGAGTGATGGAGGCAGGAAATAAGAAAACAAAGGAAAACAAGCACACAAGGACAGGAATAGATGCATGTATGAGGAAGCAAACAGTGCTAATGTGTGTTGCTGTTTCCTGGTGCACAGAACCTTCGCTGGATGGCCCCCGAGGTGTTCACCCAGTGCACCAGATACACCATCAAAGCTGACGTCTTCAGCTATGCTCTGTGCCTCTGGGAGCTCTTAACAGGGGAGATTCCATTTGCTCACCTCAAACCAGGTAAAATGCTCAATGGATTAGTATTTTAAATTTTTCTGAATTAGAGAAATAGCTACTCTATGTAATTTTAACCAATAGTTTACTGAAGTGTGTTGTTAAGTGCCAAGATCCTGCATTTGGTGAAGAGTACAGAACTGTCCCATTAAAATCATGTTTAGTACTCACTGCAGATCTAAATAACCTACAATGCTTTATCCAGGTCTAGGATTAGGAACAAGTCACTCTGACTGCAGGCTGGTTTATCTCTCACATGGGTTTTTGGATTGCAAAGCCATTCCTCAGTACTTGTCCTCGTGTGCCTCGAGAGACCAGCCACAAACTCTGGGAGGGTACCAACAGCAGAGTGACCTTTCCAGGAGATTCTGATGCCTGGATGTCTGAAAGGTGTTCTTAGAGGTCATGAGTGCTGCAGGACACGGTCAGAGCCTGCACTGGGTAAGGAGGGAGGGCTCAGACCCCTCTGCCAGTGAGATCCCCCTGCTGTCTGTCCTGTGGCTGGAGGGGGATCCGAGGCCATGGGGATGGGCAGCTTGCTCTGCTCTCAGCCTGACTGGAAAAGCCTCCTTTAACCTCCCCACCTTTATCCACAGGTTGGATGGCTCAGTGTCCCTGTGCCTGCCAGGTGTCTCAGCAGTGAGCAGGTGTGTCCCCAGGCTCTGTGTCAGGGTGGGCACTAACAGCTCTCCCTGGGCTTGTTCCTTGCAGCGGCAGCAGCAGCAGACATGGCTTATCACCACATCCGCCCACCCATCGGCTACTCCATCCCCAAGCCTCTCTCTGCCCTGCTGATCAGGGGCTGGAACGCCTGTCCTGAGGTGAGTGCCCCTGGCAGCAGGAAAACAGCCATGTCTGCTCTGGCTGACCCTCCCCAAAATCCCAGTTTCCATGGGAAGGGTCACTGCAGCAAGCCCCCAGACAGGTAAAGGGGTGTGTCAGGAAACACAGGAGAATGGGTGAATTGAGGAGGGAAGTAAATTGATGCTTAGCCATTCAATGAAACCTAATTAATCATGTAACTTTGATTATTACTTGAGTTATCAAAGTATGAGTAGAAAACTCCTTGCTCCTCTCAGACTTTTGTAAGTAACTGCTGCTGACAGCACGTAACCCACATTCAGGTTAAATTTATTAATAAGATGTCATAATAAAGCACTGAGATGGATGCAGTCCCTGTGTCTTGTTAGTATTCCCAGCTCTTTTCCTATTGTGTTCCCAGGGGAGACCAGAGTTTTCGGAAGTTGTCACAAAGTTAGAAGAGTGCCTGTGCAATATTGAGGTAAGGACCTGGCTCCCAGGGGGCAGGGGGGGGTCTGTGTGTGTACAAGCAGGTGGGCACATGAGTGGGGACAAGGACAGCACCAGCAGCTGAGGACAGCACTGCCTTTGGAGCTGCTGGAAAAGTTCAAGGAAAAGTGGAGCTTATGAGAAAAATGAGGAAGGACTTGTAAATACACAATAACAGGACCTTTTTTTTTTCAATCCAGTTAATGTCTCCAGCGTCCAGCAACAGCAGCGGGTCCCTGTCCCCCTCGTCCTCCTCGGACTGCCTGGTGGCCCGGGGAGGTCCTGGCCGCAGCCACGTCGCTGCCCTGCGCAGTCGCTTCGAGCTCGAATATGCCCTGAACGCTCGAGCCTACTCGGCCTGGTCACAGAGGTGGGTAAGAGGCACCCAGGGCAGGGAGAGAGGCTCTGGAAGGCTCAGACTGAGGTGATTGAAGGAAGGAGGCTCTGCTGCTGGGAGGTGGTGGGACAGGACAGGAGAGCGCTCTGCTGGACCTGTGCTGTCACCTGTGCCCATCACAGAGATCAGGGATAAACTCCCTGTCAGCAGGACACTGGGTTTGGTCCATGACTGGAAGATAATTCCACAGTTCCACCAGAGAAACTTATTTGTAGGAACCTTTTAGCAGTGACGTATAAAATACATGGCAATGACCCTGGACTGATGCCTGGAATTGCTTCCAAAATGGCAATGCAGTGATAGTTGTGAAGCCCCAAACAGGGTATTTGAGGGCAGTTACTCTGAGAAGGGTAACTGAGTGCCACTATCCCTGTGGGTCCTGCTCTTGCTTCATCACTATTTATGCTGCTTGCTTACTGAACCACTGCATCTGGACCCCACACTGATGTCTCATGGTATTGTCCTTTCCTCCCACTCTGGAGACAAAGCTCCTGGTGTTTTCATCAGTCTTACCTAAACTGACACTGCCTGTTTAATTTGCAGCACTGCACAATCCCCTTCTCAGGGCCTGTCTCTGGATGACATGAGAAGGAACTTCCAGTACCCACCTGTTGACAAAAATGGTGAGTTGAGGCAGAGGGCTCTTCTGAGGACATGCAGAGGGATCTTCAGATTACTCTGCTGCCATCAGCACTGCAGGGAGAGGGATGGAACCACTGCTGCTGTGCCGAGCCACAGGTGACCCTCTCTCTGTGCCTTGCAGGGTACGTGTCAGACCCCTTGAGCACCATGAGGTTCCACTCCTGTGGCAGCAGTGGCAGCTTTGAGGAGAGCACCTGAGAGAGGGACTGTGCACCTGCCACCAGCTTAGCCATTGCTGCACCCTGGAACCCCAAGTGTCACACCGAAATCCCTGAACAGCTTTAATGCTGATGGCAAATATCCCCATCCTGCGTTCTGCTTTAGCATCCCCCTCTGCTGACCTGCCCAGGGCTGGGTTTTGGTGGCCTGCTGCTGCTCTGTAACATGGAAATGCCCACGAGGAATGCTGCACTTTCATCCTGGGCACTGATAACATGATGAGATGAAAGGAAAGAGACAGCAGTTATATTTCAGAGCTCTGAGGCAGGTTGCTTTCAGCTTGGACAGCCTTGATGGAGTGGGTTGTCAGCCCATCCTGGCTGGGAGGTGCCCAGGAGTTGCCAGCCCCATCCCCATCAAGACAAGTAGCAGCGTGTCACCCTCACCTCCATGCACCCACCATGGGAGCCTGGTTGTTCCTGCTCCCAGCTTCTGAACCAGAACTGGTTTGGAGTTCCCCACAGCCCTGAACACATCCCACATCCCATACCCCACTCCATGGGTTAGCCCAGCTCCCCAGCACAGCAGCCCCAGCCCCAGTTTGTCAGGGCTCTGACCCCTGGGTGCTCTCATGCACACTCAGAATACAGATGTATCTGGGTACCCACCTTCCTGAACCCTCCAGACATCTATGTTTTCTTATTCATTTGGTTTCGTTTGAGGGATTGTTTTTGCCAAAGAGTATAAGCTTTTGTTCAGTTGTTTGCTCACAAAAAGCAACACAGGAACCCCAAAACAAACTTTAAACCAGAAGGAAATTGTGTATAATTGTCATAAACAAGAAAAATCTGTGTGAGGGGCCATTGCAATGGGCACCCAGTGCCACAAATGGGCCCTGCAGCAGCAACTGAGCATGGGGAATTAAAAAAGAGAATAGAGGCAGGGCAGAAGAACTTGAACTATTCCTCTAGAAGCAATTACAGAGTTAATTGTGCTGTTATTTTCTGGAGTCTTTTTTAAAATTAGGAAACTGCATGTGTAATCCTGTATATATGCCAAAGCAGAGGTGCCTTCCTGGCTGAGTGGGAGTCAGAACTCATCACTGGGCAGGTCTCTGTGGGTGTTACTGAGGATGTTGTGTTCCTACAACCACGATCCCTGAAGCAGGTCTGCAATAAACCTCAAGCAGTACAACAGATGTGAGCTGCAACTGCATGGTGGGCTCTGCTGACAACTCTTCTGCCATGCCTGCCATTAACTCCACAGTCCTGAAGCAGTAAAGTGTTCTTTCTAGAAGTGCAAGCAAGGTTAGCATTCTGTGAGGGAAGAGGTGCAGAGCAGAAGGAAGAAGGTATGTATGGGATGCTGAAGAAAATTCCCTCCCTGACCCCAACTGGCCAGATGTTCCATATGGCAGAGCCAGAGAAGCACAAGCTGGTGAAGAAGAGTGACAGAGATTAGGTCTCATTCCTTGATGTTCACACCAGCCAGAAACACCAACAGGGCAGAAAGGATCCATTGTCATGTATGTCAGTTCCAGCTATAAGTTTCTTTTTTAACAGGTATTTTTTTCTTATAAATATCTCTGCACTCTGTCTTTTTCCCTTGCATAAAGCAACCATGCAGTGATTCAGCAACTGGGTCTGAAAACCAGAAATTAAACTGGGCTAGAGAACTAAATATGGAGCAAGGGAGCAGACTCCATGTTCACTAATATCTCAGTATACTTACTGATACCTGAGCTGCTGGTGTCATCCCTGAGCACCTCCCTGGAATGTATCACATGGAAACAACAAAAAAATACCAGAAAGCAAAATTTTTGTAGTATAAAAAACTCTTTACAAAGCAAACTGCTTGGAAATAATTTTACTGGTAATTAAAAGTATTGGCTCATTGAAGAAAATAATGAAAACATTGAAGAAACCAATTTAGTTAATTGGTCTCTCTAGAAGACACATCAGGCTTAGGGGGAAAGCATGTTTCATAGAAGTGATCAGTTAGTAATACAAACAAAACCTCTGAAAAATGAAAACTTACTGAGTAGAACAGGCTCCAAAGCTGTTTGTGGGAGTGCAAGTAGTGTGTGCTGTTCCCAGAGAAGCCTGAGGACCACAGCACACCAAAATATTTACCAAGAATGAGACAGTCTGAGGATTCTTACCCTCCTTTGGAGATCTGCCAGTGCCTAGCAGCTGTAGTGATATCTCAAAGTGTTTAACTTATCAGCAATAGATGATCTAGATTAAAATAGATGATCTAGATTAAAATAATTAAAATAATATGGTGTCCAATCAGACAAGGGCTTGGACTTTGGGCAGGAGTGAACCCAGCATTCCTGCAGGATGTGTCCACCAGCATGGCACAGCACGGCACAGGACAGGACAGCCAGCACAGGACAGAACAGCCAGCACAGGACAGCCAGACTGCCTCAGAGGGTTGCCAAGCAGGCAGAGGGGTTGGTCATACCTGGTTTGTACAGCTGAACCTCAAAACCCTTGAGGCAATTCCCAGCGAGGAAACCTACCTTACAGCCTTTGTTTCAGCCAGACAGATGTCCCACCTGCGTGGTGCTGCCTACACCAACATCCCAGGCAGTGTCTGTGAGCCACCATCCCACATCTCTTCCAGCCATGCCATGGCTTGGTGCCAGTTCCAGGAGTTGGACTTCAGATCCTCCCATGCTGTGCCCACACTGCACAGCTGGCATGCCTCTGAACTGGTGAAATGCATCTCTTCAGACTGTGGGATGTCACCAGGTTCCAGCTGTGCAAGACCCATCTGAGCCACAACCATCAGCAGCCAGTGACAGGCAACTGAGAACACCTGACAGTTCAGGGTGTTCCAAAAGCCTTCCTGATGAGCCAAGAATGAGTTTTGCCAGTGGCAACACTGTTGGATAGTTTGCTTTGCTCACATATGCTCACTTTAATAATTAGTCTTTTTTTTTTCTGCTGCACATCTTGTTTTTCCCTAAGTGCCACCTACTTTTCACTTTGAAGTGAATCACTAATTAGCACCAGATAGGAGAGCAGAAAGGACCAAGGGAAACACTTCCAAACCTATACAATTATCCATTTCCATGGTTTTGCTTATTACCAAATTTCTACCTGCTCAGATGACAGGGACACTTATGTTTTGAAAGTGACATACATGTTCCCAGCCATAGGATTCCTTCCCCCAGTTGTTACAGCTACATGCACAAGTGCTATTTATAAATATTTCAAGAATGTTAAATAATGAACTGTCAGCATTCCAGTTCCTTGCAATCACATCGCTCTGCTCACCAGGGCCTTCTCTGATGCCCTGGGTCTCCTGCAGCCCTGGTGGGGATCCCAGGGAATCCCGGCTAAGACAAATCCCTGCATCACCTGTCTTTGCTCACCTGTGAGTGCTGAATTGCCACCCGTGTGTCCAAACACTCAGGTGCAGCTCTGTACACAGCCCTGGGCATGAGCTCTGTGTGGGTACCTGCCTGAGGCAGCTTTAGCAGCACAAACACTCAGCCCAACATCAGTCAGTCCTTTGGCAGAGACAGACACCACAGCCCAGGCCCTGCTGCACTGGCAGGAGTTATTCCTACAGTTAAAACACTGGCAAAAACTGAAAGAGCTGCACATACTGATACAGGTGTTTAATAGACCCAAGTGAACATGCAGGTCTGGGTATGTAGACAGAAAACACAACCCCCTGAGACAATCCTTAGCACAAATGTGCACAGACCAAACATACAAATGCAACTGCCTCTAGTATATGAGGGAACACACAGCAACCAGTTGATCACATTCGAGTTTCCACTCCCATACACACTGATCTGAAGTAACTCACAGCACCAATCCACTCAAAATCCTGCTCATTTCAGTCTCATTGACCCACTTGAAAATGCAATTACAGTCCCCACGGTGTGGGGCTGAGTCTCCTGCACCCACTGTGCAGTGTGTAGGGGCTGCTCCACACCCAGCCCCCCGTGCCTGGCTCAGAAGGGTCTGGGAGGGCCTGTGGAGGTGCAGGAGAGCTGACAGGAGTCTCGGGCAGCAGAGATGGGCAGCCACTGCCAGGCTGTGACAGCTCTACACTGATCATCCTCCTGCAGCCTCAACCCAGGCTTCTGACTAAGACCAGCAAAAGCAAAAGACCAGGTTTCATGCATTTACAAATACTTGTTAGAATTGTTCTAACAACTTTTAACATTTCGAAGTGCCAAGAATGCCCTGAAGCATGGCAAGCAGCAAGGATGGATCCCTGAGGGAAGCTCCCCATGACCCCTGGGGAACTGTGCATGCAGGAGGGCTCCCCTCCCTTAACCTGGGGTGGGGAAGTGCCCAGGCTAAAACCCCCATGTGAGGCTTCCTTCCCCCCTCCCTGCTCGTGCCATTCCACACCTGTGCTGGAAATCTCTGGATGCTCTTACCAGAATCAGAGCAGTGACATGCACAAGTGCCCCATGCACAGCAGTGAGGGCACAGCCCAACCAACAAGAGGCTGCATCTCAGAAAGGCAAAGACACCCCAAAAATGACAGATACACTCAAATATGGGCACCCTGTACAGACAAACACACACAGCACATCTGCCTTCAGCCTCCTGTCCACCTGCAGGAACAAGTGATGCAGGAGGGAGGAGGGGAAGTTCAGCCAGTCCTTCTCTCTTTTGGGAAAAACAAGCATGACAGCTGTAGAACAATCCTTGTGATTACTGTCTTCATCATTCTGAAGGAGTGCTGCTTCCTGGCCTGGCAAACACAGGCTTGTTTCAGTCGTCTGCTGCACACTGAGGGGCTGCTCCAGTGAAACGTGACAGGTTGTTGTGGTATTCGTGGAGTAAACAGAAGAGTGACATCCCAGCTGGCACAAACCCACAGCTAGTTGTGTGAATCTTGCAGAACACAGTACTGAGGAGCTGCTGAAAAAGCTCAGAGCAGAGTTTCTTCCTCATCCTGGGGCTGTTCTGCAGATACGATGGCTGGGTCTGAGTTTGCAGTGTCCTGCAGAACAACGAGCAAATGTTATAGAAAACGTTCTGAACTTGGAACTCGTGATGTACTGCTGTGACATCTCCTACAAGCAGAGGCCAGAGTAGCAGCAAAGCCGAGTGCTGATGCTGTGCCCCGTGCTCTGGAGCCCACGGGTGCTGCCAGGGCTCACCCAGTGCCCCCAGTGCCACCAGAGCCGCGCCAAGCTGGGCGGGTGTACTGCTCCGCACGGCCGGAGGGGATGCGAAGGGATTTGTACGGAATTCTGGGAACAGAAAAGAACGCAGCCAGCCACTACCCAAAATGATTTATCATGCATTGTCCCAGCCACCAGCAGCGGACCCTTAAGCGATGAATCAGGAGCGGGGCGGTGGTGCATCCTCTGCCTCCGACAGGGATCAGTCGGGGGCAGTGCCCGAGGCACGGGGGGCTCACCTGGCCGGGGCTGCGGCTCTTCTCGCCCACGACGGCGGCTCCGGGGCTGCCTCCGACGGGACGGTCCCTGCTCCTCTGCCCGGCCCCAGCAGCGCTCCCTGCGCTCGGCACACCCGCTGCCTCGTCCTCTCTCGTGTTCCCACGGGGGCCCGCCTGCTGTCCCCCTGCCTTCCCTCCCTCCTGCTCTCCCCCTGCCGCCCCTGTCCCGCTCTGTGCCCCCAGGACCGGCGCTGTGCCTGTCCCCTGTGCCGCTGTCCCCGTGTCCCCCGCTGCCCCCGTATCCCCCGCTGTCCCCTGTGCCGCTGCCCCTGCACCCAGCACGGCGATGGCCACGGCCACCAGCCCGGGCTCCCCCGCTCCCAGTCCCAGTGCCGGCACCGCCGCCTCGNCAATTCCCACTCCAAAGTGCTCCCACTGCGCCATCCTCCTCCAGCACTGCCGGGGTCTCCTCCACCCGAGATGCCCCTTCCCTGCCGGGATCGTCCCCAGCAGCCCCCAGTGCCCCTAACCCAGGGACCAGTTCCCACACAGGACCCTCGCCAGGCTCCCCCGGCACTTCCATCACCTCCTCCGCTCTCCGCAGGGCGTTCTCTCCCACCCTGGATACCTGGCCACGTTCAGACGCTGCTGCTCCTGTGGCATCTCTCCCCACCTCTATCTGCTCTTCCCCTGAAGAAAACTCATTTGGCTTTACAAACCCTTCCACTCCAGTCACTGCTTCTCCTGTTTCCATATCCCCTAATGCTTCCAGGAGAGCCACAGCCTCCTTCCCTTCCGAACCCTCTTCCTCAACAACCTCTTCTCCTTCAGGGCCAACAGCCCCGGCCATCCCTTCTCCTGCCAGGTCCGCATCCTCCCCACCCTCCTCTCCCTCAGCACCCACCACCGCGTCCTTCCCCGCACACCGACCCTGCCCTGTCTCCGACATTGCCTGCCCTCCCTCCTGCTCTGCCCGCAGCCCTGCTGCTCCCTGCGGGCCTTTCTCCACATCCTCCTCCTCCTCCTCCTGCCCCTCGGACACAGCTCTGTCCCCTTCCCGGACCGCCAGTGCCCCAGCTGGCCCCTCTCCCAGTGCCACCTTCCTATTTGTCCCCTCCACCAGCACCTCCTGTTCCTCAGGTGACACCTCTGTGCTCGTCTCCACTTTCTTACATGTCCCCTCCCCTTTCAGATGTTCCTCTGCCACGGTGCCTTCCTCAGGTGTGGATTCCTCCAGCGCAGCCCCCGTGCCTGCCTGGGACAGTAAATCCCTTGCCTGTGCTACTTTTCCTCTGTCCTCTTTGTTGCCAGCATCTCCTCCCGAGGCAGCACCATCCTGCTCCAGGGCTTGTCTCTGCCCTGCCACCTGCCCTTCTCCTACTTCTTTTCCTGCTGCTGCTTCCTGAACATCACGGCTTCTCCTCCCTTCTGCCGAGAAACTTCCATCTGGTGCTAGTAGGGAATAATCAAACATCGGCTTTACTCAGCACTGTGTCAGTGGTACACGTTTTACAGGGTTAGTGTCAAAGGTGCCACCTCTGTCCAGCAATGAGGGACACCAGCACAGGGACCAGAGGAAAACTTATTCTGCTGCTTCTCATCACATCCCTGGGCTCTGACTACATCTCTAGTGCTGCTGTCCTGGCATAACGAATTTAAGAAAAAATGTTGATGCAAGACCAGCTTTCACCTTTGCCAGTTTTGCCTGCCCTGCCCGCTCTGCCTCCCTCCCTTCCTGCCTGAAGGGAGCTCAGGTGTGTGTGTGTGTGTGTGTGTGTGTGTGAAACACCTGCAAGCTCGACAGTGACACTCAGGAAGTCAGAAATAGGTGGTAAATTGGTCATGAAAAATATGCATACACAGGAAGAACTCTCAGCTGTTCATTAAAATGGTTAATTGCTTCCTGTGGATTCTTTAATTACACTGGGGAATAACACAGGGTTGATTCCTGCCCCTGGGGACCAAAGTGTTTCCCAAGAAGGCCCCACTCTACTGGAAGCACAGGGAACCTCAGTATGTTCATGCTTGCCATGGTTATTTTCCTGAATCACAGGAAGTCACAGTAAGTTTTTCATGTTCTGAGTTCTTTGACTAGAACCATTTAACTGCCAAAATAGCATTAATTATACATGGCCACAGAAACCAGCTAGTCATCACTGAATTTTCTACAAGTCAAGAAAGAAAAAAGCACAAGGGGGGTTTAATAGCCAAAGGAAAGGGAAAGGGCAAACACATCTGTGAAAAGACTTCAGATGAATAAGATTTAATCCTTGTCCCTAACTGACAGTCAACCTCACCTCCACTGGCACCATGCTCTGTACTTCCTGCATTCTCTGTTTCCTCACCAGCACAGGAATCACCAGGTTCAGGGTCAGAATTCATAGGATGATCATTTCCAGTCACCTTTGCCATTTCCTGCTGAACTGGTTTGCAATCTTCAAAAACTATCACAAAGAAAACAGGAAGCAAGAAAGAGAAATCATTCAAGAGTAAAAGCTGAGTGGAAGTCATCCAGCTATCTCAGCTTGGTTTAAAATGGCTTAAAATCCATGTTTGGACAAAGACTTAAACTGGAAACACTAGCAGAAAAACACCAAGCCAAGGTTACATTCTGAGTGTTACTGGGCTCTCAGCAGCACAGAGTGTTCCAGCAGCCTGAGACAGTCCAACACCATCCTGTGCTGCACCATGACCCAGTACACGGTGACACACACCAGTCACTCAGAGCTATCAGAGGGGCTGTACTCACCACCTCCTTCCTCATTTTGAGGAGACTCTTTATTGCCATTCTCCATATTCAATATCCCGCTCTCCCAAGGCACTGGAAGATGTTCCTCCTCATCACTGATGTTACTTTCTCCTGACCGAGCCTGTTTGAGTTCCCCATTAACTTCAGGGCTTTGATGCTGCATTGCCATTACATCTTCATGAAAAATTCCAGTATCCTCCTTTGCTGTTAGGTCTTTTGATTTTGCCTTTCCTGCTTCATCTATTCCGTTCTTTTCCAGTGCAAAAGTCTCCTGATTTTCCTCCGTTCTGAGCAGTTTATTCTCCCCATTCCCAATTCCATCCTGTGCATGTGCTGTGATGTCAGATGCCCTCTTGATATCACACTGCTCTTTGCCATTGTCCGTCGTCCTTTCAGAGTGAGAGTCACCCTCAGTGCTGCACTGAGTGCTGAAGGATGAGAGAGAGTCTGCAGGTCTCCTCTCTGGAAACAGCAAACAGCACTTTGGCTTAATATTTGTCACTAAACATCTGCATTTACTGGGCACTCACAAAAGACAGAATTTAATCCGATAGGAATCTCTGAATTACACCATCTGAGGATACCATGACAAAATTCTGGTAAGTGTGAATAGAAGAACATTGCCCAAATGTATCAATGATTAAATCCATTTAACGTTTTGGGGATTTTTTTTCTGATAATGGAAATTAACCAGATTATCAATCACACAGAAATACACCTCCAAAAGCACCTCTAAGTATGACTCAGACAGGTTTTAGCACAGAATCTTGAGCTCTGATAAAAGACTTCAACCATAGCACCAATACTTCAGTGCACTCCTGTTAACTCACTGAATATTAGAAAGATCTCCAAAATCAGGGGTAAACA
This sequence comes from Campylorhamphus procurvoides, assembly GCA_013396655.1. Classification (NCBI taxonomy): domain Eukaryota; kingdom Metazoa; phylum Chordata; class Aves; order Passeriformes; family Dendrocolaptidae; genus Campylorhamphus; species Campylorhamphus procurvoides. The sequence goes on from WBMV01008472.1 coordinate 393,968, forward strand.
AGGTCGAACTGAAGATGAAGTTCACTGTCTTCTCTAGAAAAACATACAGATATTGTCATTTAAACACAAAAATGGAAAGCCTGAGGGGATAAAAGGCAGTAATCCTTCATCTAACACTGAGCTGCCTGCTGCACAGCCTTGTCCCTGCCCACAGTCCACACGGGTTCAAAAAGAGATTGGTGAAACTCGAGGCAGAAAAATCCAGCCAGGCTGAAAAAGTCCTAGAACTGTAAACTATGCAGAATTGCACGTTCAGAAAAACATCTTGTACCAAGAAACAGTCACAGTTTAAAGGTTCCCACTCAGGGTACCACTCCTCCAGCATTGGAAAATCCAAGGGAATTCCTCTCCAAACCTTTCCCCTCAGACAATCTAATGCTTTCTATATCTCTGGCACACTCAGATACATTAGGGCCATACTCAGGGCCATTGAGGACAGCACTTCTAAAACCCGGGATGGTCTGTGGAACCCCTCAGAAGGTGAAAGGGGTCACAGCATCNGCCCCTCGGACACAGCTCTGTCCCCTTCCCGGACCGCCAGTGCCCCAGCTGGCCCCTCTCCCAGTGCCACCTTCCTATTTGTCCCCTCCACCAGCACCTCCTGTTCCTCAGGTGACACCTCTGTGCTCGTCTCCACTTTCTTACATGTCCCCTCCCCTTTCAGATGTTCCTCTGCCACGGTGCCTTCCTCAGGTGTGGATTCCTCCAGCGCAGCCCCCGTGCCTGCCTGGGACAGTAAATCCCTTGCCTGTGCTACTTTTCCTCTGTCCTCTTTGTTGCCAGCATCTCCTCCCGAGGCAGCACCATCCTGCTCCAGGGCTTGTCTCTGCCCTGCCACCTGCCCTTCTCCTACTTCTTTTCCTGCTGCTGCTTCCTGAACATCACGGCTTCTCCTCCCTTCTGCCGAGAAACTTCCATCTGGTGCTAGTAGGGAATAATCAAACATCGGCTTTACTCAGCACTGTGTCAGTGGTACACGTTTTACAGGGTTAGTGTCAAAGGTGCCACCTCTGTCCAGCAATGAGGGACACCAGCACAGGGACCAGAGGAAAACTTATTCTGCTGCTTCTCATCACATCCCTGGGCTCTGACTACATCTCTAGTGCTGCTGTCCTGGCATAACGAATTTAAGAAAAAATGTTGATGCAAGACCAGCTTTCACCTTTGCCAGTTTTGCCTGCCCTGCCCGCTCTGCCTCCCTCCCTTCCTGCCTGAAGGGAGCTCAGGTGTGTGTGTGTGTGTGTGTGTGTGTGTGAAACACCTGCAAGCTCGACAGTGACACTCAGGAAGTCAGAAATAGGTGGTAAATTGGTCATGAAAAATATGCATACACAGGAAGAACTCTCAGCTGTTCATTAAAATGGTTAATTGCTTCCTGTGGATTCTTTAATTACACTGGGGAATAACACAGGGTTGATTCCTGCCCCTGGGGACCAAAGTGTTTCCCAAGAAGGCCCCACTCTACTGGAAGCACAGGGAACCTCAGTATGTTCATGCTTGCCATGGTTATTTTCCTGAATCACAGGAAGTCACAGTAAGTTTTTCATGTTCTGAGTTCTTTGACTAGAACCATTTAACTGCCAAAATAGCATTAATTATACATGGCCACAGAAACCAGCTAGTCATCACTGAATTTTCTACAAGTCAAGAAAGAAAAAAGCACAAGGGGGGTTTAATAGCCAAAGGAAAGGGAAAGGGCAAACACATCTGTGAAAAGACTTCAGATGAATAAGATTTAATCCTTGTCCCTAACTGACAGTCAACCTCACCTCCACTGGCACCATGCTCTGTACTTCCTGCATTCTCTGTTTCCTCACCAGCACAGGAATCACCAGGTTCAGGGTCAGAATTCATAGGATGATCATTTCCAGTCACCTTTGCCATTTCCTGCTGAACTGGTTTGCAATCTTCAAAAACTATCACAAAGAAAACAGGAAGCAAGAAAGAGAAATCATTCAAGAGTAAAAGCTGAGTGGAAGTCATCCAGCTATCTCAGCTTGGTTTAAAATGGCTTAAAATCCATGTTTGGACAAAGACTTAAACTGGAAACACTAGCAGAAAAACACCAAGCCAAGGTTACATTCTGAGTGTTACTGGGCTCTCAGCAGCACAGAGTGTTCCAGCAGCCTGAGACAGTCCAACACCATCCTGTGCTGCACCATGACCCAGTACACGGTGACACACACCAGTCACTCAGAGCTATCAGAGGGGCTGTACTCACCACCTCCTTCCTCATTTTGAGGAGACTCTTTATTGCCATTCTCCATATTCAATATCCCGCTCTCCCAAGGCACTGGAAGATGTTCCTCCTCATCACTGATGTTACTTTCTCCTGACCGAGCCTGTTTGAGTTCCCCATTAACTTCAGGGCTTTGATGCTGCATTGCCATTACATCTTCATGAAAAATTCCAGTATCCTCCTTTGCTGTTAGGTCTTTTGATTTTGCCTTTCCTGCTTCATCTATTCCGTTCTTTTCCAGTGCAAAAGTCTCCTGATTTTCCTCCGTTCTGAGCAGTTTATTCTCCCCATTCCCAATTCCATCCTGTGCATGTGCTGTGATGTCAGATGCCCTCTTGATATCACACTGCTCTTTGCCATTGTCCGTCGTCCTTTCAGAGTGAGAGTCACCCTCAGTGCTGCACTGAGTGCTGAAGGATGAGAGAGAGTCTGCAGGTCTCCTCTCTGGAAACAGCAAACAGCACTTTGGCTTAATATTTGTCACTAAACATCTGCATTTACTGGGCACTCACAAAAGACAGAATTTAATCCGATAGGAATCTCTGAATTACACCATCTGAGGATACCATGACAAAATTCTGGTAAGTGTGAATAGAAGAACATTGCCCAAATGTATCAATGATTAAATCCATTTAACGTTTTGGGGATTTTTTTTCTGATAATGGAAATTAACCAGATTATCAATCACACAGAAATACACCTCCAAAAGCACCTCTAAGTATGACTCAGACAGGTTTTAGCACAGAATCTTGAGCTCTGATAAAAGACTTCAACCATAGCACCAATACTTCAGTGCACTCCTGTTAACTCACTGAATATTAGAAAGATCTCCAAAATCAGGGGTAAACAAGGTCGAACTGAAGATGAAGTTCACTGTCTTCTCTAGAAAAACATACAGATATTGTCATTTAAACACAAAAATGGAAAGCCTGAGGGGATAAAAGGCAGTAATCCTTCATCTAACACTGAGCTGCCTGCTGCACAGCCTTGTCCCTGCCCACAGTCCACACGGGTTCAAAAAGAGATTGGTGAAACTCGAGGCAGAAAAATCCAGCCAGGCTGAAAAAGTCCTAGAACTGTAAACTATGCAGAATTGCACGTTCAGAAAAACATCTTGTACCAAGAAACAGTCACAGTTTAAAGGTTCCCACTCAGGGTACCACTCCTCCAGCATTGGAAAATCCAAGGGAATTCCTCTCCAAACCTTTCCCCTCAGACAATCTAATGCTTTCTATATCTCTGGCACACTCAGATACATTAGGGCCATACTCAGGGCCATTGAGGACAGCACTTCTAAAACCCGGGATGGTCTGTGGAACCCCTCAGAAGGTGAAAGGGGTCACAGCATCCTAGGGGTGGGTCCTGCTGACATGGGGGCGAGCCTGCCAACCTGCTGCCTGGCTCCAGCTCAGGTTCAGCACCTGAACAGCTCAGCAAAAGCCCAAGCTCCACTGCCAGGGGGCTGCCTGTGGGTCAGTGGCAGATGGAGAATTAATAACAGATAAAACAGCTGTCTTTTATCTAGTCAGTAGGAATGGCATGGGTTTCCCTATGCAGACCCACCATACACACTGGACACACACACTGTAAAACATGCATCAGGTCAGCTCCTCTAAGCCTCATTAAGAACAAAACTAACCTTGATTATTTTCAGAGTGTCTGTCAGAATATCCATCACTTTCATCTTTCTCACTGCCAGATGCCTGCAGTGCCTTTTGGGATGAGATTCCACTCTCCTTTCCAAAGTCTAAATTATGGTTTTTATCATCTGAGGATGACTCTGACATTCCATTTGTTTGATCAGCAGCCTGTCCCTCTTCATTAACTTCATCTGCTTCAAAATCTTCATCATACTCTAAAATAGAAGAATTGTACTGTGAGACAAGAAACAGAATTCACAAATAAAAATGTTCTTTTTAAGCAGACAGAGGTTAACTTCATTAATCTCCTTTTGTCCTTATATTTGCTAAGTCTGTTTAAAGCCATGAGAGAATCTAAGACCACAGATAGAAATCATAAGAGCACATTATCATTAAAAAAAATCATGTTTTTCATAGAGTAGAAAAAATGCAGCAAAACTACTGATTGATGCACCAAGTATGATTAATACATTAAAACAAAACCAAACAAAAACATTAACCACAGAAAGGACTAGAAAAATTAAGAGCTGGGCAAACTCAGAAATTAAATGCAAAAGTCTCTTCCTACAGGAGAAAAATTAGTTGTGATTAAAAAAAAATTACAAGCAATCAAGAAAGCCAGAGAAAGGTAATATATTGTAATGCAAAGTATGATAAATTAGATTGACATGGCTAAATAGCAAAGAAGTGTCTTACCCAATGAATTTAATTAAACCCAGCCAAAGGGTGCTGCAGAGCACTCTGTTTTAATACTGCCCTAAAGCTCCTTCAGGCCCAGGGGAAACCCCAGGACAAATGAAGCTTGCACAGAATTACCACTGGGACATCCACCTGACTGGATTTCAGCCAGGCACTCGCCTGATAAGCTGGGACATCTGATAAATAACTTTGGTGGGAGCTGTAGATACAGACACATTAAAGAACACTGCCCTTCCCTGCCAAGGCTGCACTTTGCACATCCCAGGCACCAGCACAAGGGAGGGCAGGGATTCCCACCCAAACTCCAGTCATTCCACTGCTCCCAGGGGCTCCCTGTGCCCACAGCAGTGAGGGAACACACACACACCTGCCACTGCAGGTCACTGTCACTGCTGCCACACCAGCCATCCCTTGTGGCCATCAGTCCTCACAGCCTTTCTTTCCATCAGGGCTTTTAACATACTAAAGTGACAAAATGCCAAGGGCAGAAATGAAGAGTTCCTGATGCAGAACCAATTAGGCAAATAAACAATTACTCAGACAATGACAACTAAGGGAATAAGGAGATTTATTTCCTCTATTAAAAATCAATTGAGATTCAAATTGCAGTGAGGTAACTACTCCTTAGGTAACTCTCAGAAGGGCAGCTCCTGCTGAAGGCAGAAGGCCTGATTAATCCCAAACACACATCCAGAGTGACTAACAAGGCAGTCACACATTTGAAATAAAAAATGAAATAAAAAATAGGAATAGGAAGCAGGAATTAAAATCCCTCTCTAATGTGACTGCGTCTGAAGAAGACTATGACAAGGAGTGAGTGAAGGCAGAGCCTGAGCTTGACACCTCTTCATGGACGAGAACATCTTTCACCAGCCCAGGTTGCTCCAACCTGGCCCTGGACACTTCCAGGGCTGGGGCAGCCACAGCTTCTCTGGGCACCCTCAGGGCCTCCTCATCCTTCCTGACTCACTCTCTTGGCTCTTGCAAACCATCTCATCCTGTTGCATGTCTGAAAGGAGCCCCACTGATTCTGTTGCCCAGACACAGGCATCACCACATTTCTCAAGCCACAGGAAAGTCAGAGGACCACAATCCCCTGCCTTCTTCAGAACCCTCCTCTCCCATTTCTCATCCCATGCTCATGTTTGGGAATACTGTACCATTTTTACTGATATATTCCTGACTGTCTTCACTCTCATGACTAGATTGGTGTCCCATTTCTTCTCCTCTGTACTCCTCTCCAGTCTCCAGTTTTTCCTCAAGGGTTTCCACACTTGCTTCGTGACTTGGTAAGATGACTAACACTGAATTTTTCACTGATTTCTGCTCAACACTGCTGTTACTTGGCTCAGTGTGCACAGCATGTTCCCAGGAACCCACATGCTTGTCCACGTGGTATTCCATCTTCCTCTTGGGAGGGGGTAGCTTTTTGTCCAGGTCCATTGCAATAATGCACCTGTAAAATAGCACAGATTGGGAAGCATCATGTTTTTCTCCCTGTGAACAATGGAGGGCAGCAAACATAGTGAGTTCAGCTCATTATCAGCAGTGGAACCAGGCCCCCATCTGTCTCTGCACTGTCACAACCACTCACATGGAGAAGCACCCCGAAATGCCAGAGCACTCCCCTAACACAGATGTGGTTCTTCCTTGAAGGACAGTTAATGCTGGGTGACAATTGACATATAAACAAACTAAAACCATAGAGATTTAAGAGGAACAAGTGAGAAACTCTCTAAAACTAAGTCCCTGTGAGCAAAGTGTACTCGTCTCCATACCTGTAGCAAGGAGATGCTCCCTCCACACTGAGAAACCTGAAATATCTGTGTCTGCCTCGGAGCCTGGAACGCCTCTGATGTTTGTACTCACAGCAACAGCTCAGCCTGTTGACTTGCATCCCATTGAGAAAGAAGGTGAGGCTGAACGGGAAACCGTGGTGCCTCTTGGAGATGAACTGGAAGGTCTCTGCAATGACAGAAAGGAAGGGTTCAAATGAAAACATTACATTCACTGTCAGGCTGGGGTGACTGCTGTATCTCACCTGCATCAGCACAGCACCCAGCCTTCTGTGGCCAGGCTCTGAGATTCTCAGCTCTGTTCATCAGTTGTCACACTCTGAACAGTGACCCTACACACCCAGCCCTGGCTCTCACCAGCCTCAGGACCCAAGGTGGGCACAGCTAGGACAGGTGAATGTACTGCCAGTTTGGCCACTCAGTGCTGCAGCAGAACAGAGGCCAGAGCCCCCCAGCCATTTCATGTGCCTGATTTCCCAGAAAACAATTCATCTTCTACTGGTGTGATGAAACTGCACTCACATAAAAGAGATGAGAAGTGGGCTCCTGCTGTGTACTTTTCCTTCTGGAATAATAAGCAACATGTGCTAATGTACTTTAGCAACTCAGATAAATCCTGTTTAAGGACAGTTTACTCCTACAGCTACTCTATTAACATACTTCTCTATAGAAAATTAATCTAAGCTACAGCATTTTGTTAAATCAGTTCTCTAAATGCCTTCTACCATCATTTGCAAAAGTAATTGTAACCTCACTTTCAATTATGGAACAGTAGATCAAGATTTAGTGTGGAAGCAGACAGTATAAAAATCCTTGGATGCAGGTATCTTGACTGAGTTCAGCTGAAATAATTTTGTTGTCACAGAAAGGTTCTAGCCAAAAAATACGTTGCCAGAATCAATATGAACTCTTTGACTGTATCCTTACCTCCTTCCAGCAGCTTGCCTTTGTAGACACAAAGGTTTTCTCCTCCACAGTGCTGCTGATAGACTTTGACTTCATCCCTGTAATCAGCATGATCATAAGACAGATGCACATTCTTTCCTAGGTAGGCCATGGTGATGACAGCATTGCTGCATAACGGGGACTTAGGAAACCCTCCAGAAGTCTGCAGCAGGAAACACACAGAAATGCCTTCAGTTTCCAGCTCTGACCCAAGAACAAAAAGCTCACACCCATGCAGCAAACACTTGAGGCTTCCAGGTTTTTGCCACAGGCACCAAGCTGATTAAATTGGGAAGAGTTTGTAACATGCAGAAGGGCAGGGAAATATTTCACACCAAAAACCCATTTCATTGAATAGCCCCAAACTGCAGAGACCATGTTTAATAACCCATATGATCCTTCCCAATCTGGAGTTCCTACAATTTTATTTACAGGAGTCAAAACTGGCTGGAGACAGAGTGTAACCCATGCAGTGTTCATACACTTGAGGCATTTCAGAAGTCCCTGGAGCTCTGGTGCCAGCTGTGGCCAGAGGCACAACAGGATTGACTGAAGAGGAAGGTCAGTGCATTTTTGTTCAGCACCTTTTTTCTCCCCAGCTGATGAAAAACACCAAATGTTTTAGTTTACAGAGGCATGGAGAGCACTTACATATTTTAATAGTTATATATTTTCTTTATGCAAAATAGGCATGCACACTTTTTAGCATCAGGCAAACACACCAGTGAGGAAGGCAATACATCTGTACACAGACAGAGATAACTTACCTTTGTTAAGAGTTGCCCTGTGTCATTCGATGCACGAAACCGCCTCCCTGTGGGCACCCCAGTCCTCCCTGCAGGGACACCCCTGTCCCCTCTGTGCAGGCGGGGTGGTGGCACTGGCACCACACAGGGGCTGACAACGGGCAGCTGATATGGGGACACACCAGTCACGTACTCCACTGAATTCAGAAGCCTTAACTCACTCCTCTCCCCCTGCAAAAACATTTTAACCAGATGACATAGGTTTTGCAGAACCAGCTCCCGAGCACAGGGAGCTGCTGCTTGGTACATTTAGCAGCACACATCCTTATGGAACAGCTCCTTAACTCGGGGCCTGCAATAGGTTAATTAAAATAATTCTGTGCTAAACCCCTTTCTTCTAATTTGCACAATTGCAAAATGCAGATTGACTGAAAATGTCACCCTCAGGGAGACAGACAAGACTGCAAACCAAGCCCTGGCTGCAGCCCTGCAGAGCAATGACCTCAGACAGAACCCTGCAAAGCCCCACAGCAGTGCTGCTCTCACAGTTGGAAAGCACACCCCAGAGCACCCAGAATTGTCCAAGAGAAACATCACTTGGCATTTATTATACAAAATGGGGTTCAAAATGCTGCTTCCCCATCTGAGTGGAGGTTTAGTCCTCCTTCAGAATGAAATGCAAACAGAGGTCCTGAAGAGCAAGACATGGCCAGAGAACAAGTTCTGTAAATGCTTCATGCTCTGGCTCTGAGTTCTGCATCACGTTCTCGTAACTGACACCTGATTTAGGTGTTTTGTCAGGTGTGAGCATTAAAGAAACCATTAAATTACCCATAATTTGAGTAGACGTAAATAGTACCAGCAAATTCTTGGAGAAAGAATTGTGACCATCCCAACACAGAGCAAATGCAGAGCAGAAGGGAACTATTCCTACAGTGACTGCCAGGCAGTGATACCAGGTCACAGTCCCACTCCAAAATCTTCCCACCCCATGGGACTCATATCACAAAGCCAATTACATTATGTTTTTCTAGAACAGAAGACAACTCCAAATGTCACTTGAAAGTGACAGTGAACATATCAAGATCGTGTTTGATTCTCATTCCCTGAATCCACTGACGTGACTTAGTAGGAGGAATGGTTAAAGGAGTTTTTGCTCCTTTGCAGCTGTAGATGAAAACTTTAAGACTTGTAAGTGAAAATATTCCAGTTACTGGTCTTAACCAGGTGTTTGCCTCCCTCTCTGCATAACAGAAAATTTACATAGAGGGAGAAAATTTTGTATGCAGAAAGATTTTATGCTATAAAAGGTAAGTCACCACATTTTTTCTTACAGTGATCAAGAACTGGGGATTAGACCAGTAAGACAATGTCTTGAAAATTAAGGGGAAGTGAAAATGGAGAGTTCAAATAAAAGCTGATGCCATTTGAATGGCATGTTTCCTGCAGTACGCAGTTCTGGGAACTACAGTATTAAAGCAGTATTATAAAACTGCCCCTAAAATGCTATTATTTTCAGAATGAAATACAGCCTCACCCCATGGGCAAACTGCTGCCCCCATTCCAGCAGGTGGCACTTCTGTTGGGAAGCCTTTGGTGCAGACCCTGCTGCAGCCTGGCCACGAAGGGGCTGGAGGTGAAAGGGCTGCTGCACATTCCCTGGAGCTGTGTTTGGTCGCCAGGAACACTACAAAAGGAAAAAGAAAACAGCAAAAAAATCTCAGTGTGTAACTTCCAGTGCAGAGCAGCACCATAAAGGAAAACAATAGCACTGATGAAGATATCTGGAAGTAAGGAGTAATTTCAGGTACCTCCAGGACATGACATTTTCTAGTCTGCCTCCAAAGAGCCAGACCCCTTTAGGCACCTCTAACTGACCATCCAAAACAGCTCTTGGCCAGAAATACAGGGTTTGCTACTGTTCTTCACCATGCAGCCTTGAAGCAAATATGATGAAGTCACAGGAACTGTAGCACATGGACACTGAGAGAATGCACACAAAAAATGCCTATTTTTGTTCAAAACTCAGCTTTTTTCTTTTTTCTTTCATCTTGTCCTTGTATACCCTTCAGAATACCAAGTTAAAATGTTACAGCCTAATAGCACAGTTTAAGTGAGGCACTCACCACCTTAGAGGGTGCAGGCTCCTTGGGTTGGTGCTGATGAGGAGGATGTCCACCACCAGAATCAATTCCAAGTCCAGGTGCCCTCTGTATGGGGAGAATGTCATTCAGGACTTGAAAGTCTCTCTTCAATCTGCTCCAATTATCATTATTGATATAAAGAAGCAGTTGAAACTGAACTATATACTTGACCTTTGACCTCAGGCTTTAGTATCATTATATTTTCAGAGTATATTAACATTCCTTGTTTGCTGTTAACCGAGAGAAAGCCAAAGCTCCAGACCAGAGCCCTCTGAAATGAGCTCCAGTCTTACTTCACCCCTTCAACTCTATTTTCTGAAAGACCTTCACTGTTTTCAGACTTTACAACATGTGTAACCCCTTCTACAGCTCTGGTATTCACTGATGATGCTCAGTGCACCGATACCAACTTATCTCATGAGGCAGTTAAAAGGGAAAGATTGAAGTAGATTTATCAGAGTGCAAAAGTTTTGGGTTTTTAGCTTTTTTAATAAGGTCTGATGTGCCATCCCTGCAATACTGGCTCCTAGAGATTCCTCTTTAATGATACAACCCTGCAAATAGGAAATCAGCCTCAAGTGATTAAGGATGAGGCCCCAGTCCAGAATGATTCAGGCAACCAGTGCTCTGTACTAAGTACAGATGTCATGGGTCCATGTGCACACTTCCAGCTGTCCACAGTTCCATGAGAGCCCATGGAGAAGTTGTGAAACTCACCCGTTGTGAGCGACCAGCTCGTTCTGCAGCCACTAAAGGATGGAGCCCAACACGGTTCCTTGGACCAAGTGGTGGATGTGGAGAATGCATTGGGATGGCACCTTCCACTGATCTTCTGAATTGTTCCACCTGAAAGTACACAAATTTATGTCTCTGAGGCACTAAATACTCCAACAGTGATGTCTGAGCCTCATTATGTCTCTCTTTCATTGGACAGCTGTGACGATCAGCTCACCTGGTAGAACATCTGGTTAAGGAAGGAAAGGAAATCATGGGAGAATGTGAAAAGACAAGTGAAAAGACTTGCCCCCAGCTCTGATTCATTTTCCTGCGGCTGTCTCCATCTGCTGACCCAGCCAGTTTCAATTAATCTGTGTATTTCTGTATATCTCCCAATTCTTGGTTTATTTGAAGGTCTCTTTCTTTTTAAATCTGAGTGCACCTGCCTCTTCCCTGCTCTGACCGCTGCCCATCTCCACCTTCTCTCCTCATCAGCTCCTCACTGGGAATAACTGCCCACTGGAAACAGAAGCTCTGTGTCTCAGCCTCCCTCACTCAGCCATCTGCCTTCTTCCTTTCCTTTCAGGCGAGCAACCTGGCCAAAGTCACTGAACATTTGAGGCAAGACTTAAATGACAGCGCTGGCTCCAGCCAGGCTTCTGCAGCCCAGCACGTACAGATCAGGTGTCTGTGGGCGTCTCACTGAAGGAAGCAGTTCTAGCTAATGTTCCAAAATCATCCAAGTGCAGGATCCCTCCACAGGGTGCTGGACCCACTGCTTCCACAGGGTGACTTTCTACCACAACACCACCTCTGCCATTCCCATAGTAACCAGTGTCTTTTAGGAAAGTCTCCTCCTTTCTTTACCTGAGATGCTCCTTATAGATGCATTATTTACAATTTCACAGATCTCACATTGTTTCCCAGCTGCTCAAAGAAGCAGCCAGCTGCTCAAGGCACTCTTCTCAAGGCATTCTGGCTCCTGATACAGAAAAAAAAGGTGGAGCAAGTTTCTACCAAAAAGCGAACAACTTTTCTCACGCGAACCCAAATGACTTCCTGGAGAGAACCATTGATTTCTGTGGGATTTCCATGACTCTAACTACAGAATCAAGCTCGACCTACATGACACCAAAATGAAGGCTCCTGAAACCTCTTTTCATTACTCACATGCCAGTTCTGCCCAGATCCTGTGGAGAGGCAAATGACTGAACACATGAGCTCGGTGCTCAGCAGCAGTCGAAAGCACAGAGGGTCTAGAATTACTGTGAGGAGAATGTATCTTGAATTATTCATCGTCTTGTGGTTCCCCATTTCAAAACAGTAATAGTAGAATGAGAAAAGGTTAAAAAAATAGCAACAGTAATGAGAAGCTCAGCTAAGAAAGATTCAGACTGAGGGTCTTCAGCTTGGAAAACTGAGAAGGAATATGAAGAAGGTATGTAAAACTATAGATGCTTGGGAAAAAGAGGAGTTATTAACTTTTTCATACTGAGAGCAATGGAGTATCCAACAGAGATAAAAGACAGCAGATACACTAATTACTGTGCAGAAATGCAAGGAGACACCATGTCATACAACTCATTATTAAATTTCCCCATGAAGAACACTATAGAACCAGAAGAATAACTAGATTCAGAAGGAATTAGGTGCATCAATGGAAGTTCCTGAACTTATAGACAGAGGAGGAAGGAGATGTAACCTGGGGCAGGATCATCCTTTACTTATCTATTTCTTGTACTTTTCCAGAAACATCAGAGACAGAGCATTGGCTCAATGAATCTCTGGCCAGGCTTGTGGCTGTTCCTCAACCCTGGGCAAAGCTGCCAGGTGCCAGCAGCACCCAGCACCACTCAAGCCTTACCTTGATTTTCTGCACCCTCTCCTTCTTTGCAGAATATTCCAGTGTCCTTTTTATTTCCAGCTGATGATGACGCTACCAATGTAACAGGAAGAGAAATCCCATTAGTGGGCATTATGAGATGAGAGTGAATGCAAGAACACTGACTTCTGTCCTGCTTCTCCCATGCCTTCTCCCTGGCCTGGCTCATTGAGCCCTGCAATAAATCCAGTATGAATTGAATCCATTTGTGTTTCACCTGCATATAATCACACAGCCAAGGGAACAACTGAGCACTGGTAAAGTTGGTAAAGTTGTAGGGACCAACTCCACTCCTGATATGCTACAGAAATGTGCTCAAATTTTATACTCAGATGATAAATATAAAAGTATTCAAACAGTTTTGCTTTTATTAGGATTTTTTAAAGCAAAATAGTCCCGTGCATATCATCCCACAGTCTGAGGGCTGTCGAAGGGCAGTGAGGAAGTGCAGTCTGCTCTCATGGCAGCAGGGTTTGACAATGAGCAGTCTGCATAGGGAATTCTGTAGGGAATGTCAAGCACAGAGACTGTTCTTTTTCCCAGCAGGAGAGAGCTTTCCAGCAGAGCATGAGGGCACACATGGAAAATAGCCCAGAACAAGCTGGTTGTCGGCAAGGAAGCACCTGAGAAGGCCCACACCCCACAGTAAGGGCATACCTCCATGTCAAGGACTTTGTGAAATATGGCACGAGCCAGGCACTCCTGGACATATCTCTGGTGGTCCCTCCTCATGGCATTGAGCTGGTATTCCTTCTCAGGTATTATTCTTCCACTCCTTGAGATCTGCCATACACAAATATAATGTTACTGAAAAGGAGAAGATGGAATAAAGTATGCTTTGAAACAGTGCAATTTCCCAACACATTCACCTTTAGCAAATCCTTCAGTTTTCCATTAAACACTTTCGAAAAATAACACTAAAGTTATTTAAACAACCAGTCAAGTCAAAGACGTTTCCATTTCAGTGTGAAAACCCTGAGTGAATCAATATGATGCTGCATTTTTGCAAACTGAAAGACTTGACAGAGGGAAACTCCAATGAGGAAAAATAAATATGGAACAAAAGCATAAAACCATTCTGAATTGAATGTTGAACCGAGTGAAAATTTTCTGTCTCACCAGTCCTGATCTCTGAAGATGTCGCCTTATCCTGGCATTGCTGAAATATCCAACCAGGTGTTTGTCTGTAAGGCTGTTGTAGGTTGCAAGAAATCTGCAACAAAATCAATACAGATGTTTATAATCTCCTTGACTGGCAAATTGTTACAGTTTAAGTTAAACAGAACTACCCAATAATTTGCTGCACAAAATTCTGCCTTGGTGAATCACACCCAATTTGGTCAGATAAATGCCCATTAGGTTATGTAAAAGCAACCTCTTTTGGTCTCCACAAAATCTGTATCACAAACCAGTGAGCTGTATGTAAGGCAGAGCAGCTCAGGGTGGCACCACTGACAGGCTGGCAGACCCAGCCCCAACAGCCCCACCACTATGGGTTCCCTAAGATGGCACACCCTGATCCTGGGCATGGCAGTGCCACCCAGTACCCAGAGCTGGGTTCCAGCTGCACAGACTCAGCTCCCCAGTCACCCTGCTGGGGCCCTTTTGATGGCAGGGACACCTCCCATAGACCAGGCTGCTCCAAGCCCCTCCAACCTGGCCTTGAACACTTCCAGGGATGGGGCAACCACAGCTTCTCTGGGCAACCTGTGCCAGGGCCTCACCCCTATCATCAAGCTATCAGAGCTTCCAAAACCTAAACCTTAGATGTGAGAGTTGAACACAAAAACTAAAGCATCCATAATTAGCAGATATGTTTTTAAACAGTTCTTAGCACAATTGTATCTTACTTCCCCCTCTGTAAAACAGGACAAATAACAAAATCAGTGACAGTAGTTTTTAGTACTGCTGCAGTTTGTAGTACTCCAAATCCATTCACATTTGTACAATTTACACACTCAGGTATATCTTGCATAATACATTCAGCCTGACCTTTGGGCTCTCTGGGCAGGATGTGCTTTAGTTACACAACAAGAGACTGATCTTTTTTGTTCTCTTTGGCTGTAGATTTAAATACCACTGTACCTCTATTATACCCCTTTCAGTTGGATAATTCAGTCAAATGTCTATTGCCAAGCTGAGCTGCCACACACAAAAACATACTCAAGGAAAGAAAGAACAATTTCTTTTAAAAATAGAGATCATGCATTTACAAGAAATTTATGTGGGATTTCACAATAACCTCACAGGTAGCTGCCAACAATAAATTAAACTTTAAACAAACAAGCAATGTAGCTTACCTGTTATGCCTGTTGATTAAGCACTGGTACTCTAGCAACTGTTCTATGCTACCTTTTTAATCCAGAGTTTGCATTTGAAACCACCAGATTCCACCAATTGTGCCAAGTACCAGTGAATGGTATCACCTGGCAACTGCATGACGAGGCAGAGGAGAAACTCAGTCTCATTCCTTTTCATTCACTTCCTTGCATGTAAGATCTCCTGAACCACATAACTAGTGAAAATGCAGTTCCCACCTGAGCACAGTGATGTGGCAGCTTCTGTTGCACAGACATCTCAGTACAGGGGCACTCCACAAAGCAAACACTGCTCCCATTTGCTCTCTGCCCCCACATGTGCCATCAACAAAAGGGGAACAGAAGTTCTTTTCTGAGCAGTTTTCTCCCAGATTCCCATATTTAAGTACCACACAAAAACATCACCTCTGAAACCTCTCTAACAGGCTGAAGTGCAGAACTGACAAAATTCATGTTAGGAAAACATGCAGCAAAGTGAAAGCATCAGCCTTAGTCACCTCTATAAAGCCTGTGTGTCACAGCCATCACATCCCTTTTTTGGGTACTCCTGGGACTCCTTTTCCTCTGCCCATTTATTCAGTGCATTCTTCTCTCCAAAAATGCTAGGGTTTCATTAGAATTGCAAACAATTTCCTTGGCACAGAACCTAGACTGACTGATCTGTAGCTTCTAGGAGTAGGTCTGAAGTTCTTTTTAAAATGAGTGTCACGTTTGTTTCTCTGGCACCGCAGCTAGTGACAACATGTCACTGTCGGGTCAGTAATTTTATATTTACAGATATTTAGAATTCTATGATGCTATGATCATTGCCACTATTAACAGTATCTTTGTTCTCAGCTGGCAGCTTACCCAAAGCACTATGCTCAGAGCCAGTGCTGTGTATCATGACGATTTGTAAGACCGCTATTATTTGGTGGGAAGGATAACAAGGCAAAGCCATAGCAGGTATCCTACATGTTTTGCAAGTCAAATCTTCACAGTTAATATTTCACAGTGCAATTAAATCAGCGATCACCAAATAAATGACCTGAAAGAGCAACGAGGTGTCAGTTATTGATTGGCAAAGTCACGGGGACCGTGGCCCCTGTGCTCTCCACCTGGCATCTGTGTGCTATTCCCTCCCTAAGGAAGCCCCAACCACACAGCCAGACACGCACCCGGGAGCCAAAGGACTCCTGTCCTGCTGCCCATTCCTTGGGAGGCCACGAGCCATTCCTGTCGTCGCTGCTTCGCTCAGAGCATCACCCACTGCGCCAGGATGTGCCAAATTTTGCCATGGAAACCCGCAGAAATTCTCCGTTTCTATTCGCCCTCCGTATCAGCTCGGGGAAGTCTGGATTCTCCGAGCTCAGGACCTGCAGCCCACCCAGCGGCTCCCCCGCAGTGCCCGGACCCGCAGGGTGTGCGGGGCAGATCGGGGTACCCGCACCCCCCGAGCCCCCCGGGACCCCCGGCACTCACCGGGGCTGCGGGGCGCTCATGGCAGCGAAACCCCGGGGTCTCAGCGATGCCCGGAGGGTCCCGGCGATGCCCGGGGGGTTTCAGCGATGCCGCCGCGTCCCGGTCGTCGCCAGGAGACGGAGGGAGGGACGGAGGGATGGAGGGAGGGATGGAGAGAGGGAGGGACCGAGGGATTGAAGGATGGAGCAGGCGCTCCGCCCGCCGCCCCCGCTGCATCACAGAATCCCAGAATTGTTGGGATCGGAAGGGACCTCTGGAGACCACCCAGTCCAACCCACCTGCCCAGGCAGGGTCACCTGGAACGGGTGTCACAGTGTCCATGTGGGTTTGGAATGTCTCCAGCGAGGGAGACCCCAAACCCTCCCTGGGCAACTATTCCAGTGCTCTGCCACCTCCATACAAAGCTCTTTCTCATGTTGACGGGGAACTTCTTGTGTTTGGGTTTATGGCCATTGCTCCTCCACGTCCTGCCGCTGAAGAGTCCAGCACCATCCTCTTGGCACCTGCCTTGCTGGTGTTTATATGGATTGATGAAACCCCTCCTCAGCCTTCCCAGGGCCAGCTCCTGCAGTGTCCCCTCATCATCTTTGTGACTTCTGCTTGACCCTCTCCAGTAGCTCCTTGTCTTCCTTGTCCTGAGAAGCCCAGGGGACACAGCACTCCAGACGTGTCCCCAGGGTATGTGGGACACCACTGGGGACAGGCCCTGGCACAGTCCCGAGCCAGCAACAGGACTATGGGACATCTGTGCTGCAGCAATGTTGGGCCCCCAGATTTTTTTCTGCACTGCCAACGGGCAGCATGTCCCAAAAAGAAAGCCAAACCAAGCACTCTCCATGTTGACATTCTCTAGATGGGTGGCTTGCACAGATCAGACACACCTCAGTCTTACATCATTAGTTCTATTCACACTACTTTTTCCAAAATTAAAACAACCCCTTCCACTTGTACATCAGAAATGGATGGAAGAATAAATGTTAGACATTCCTTCAGAAGTCAGTCTCAGTCCTGCTGTGCCATTCTGCCACATCACCTGGCAGTGAGCAGCTGCAGTGTAACACAGAACTGCTCTGACACCTGGTGACAAACCCCATGACAAACACGGCCCTTGGGGACAGCAGCAATGAGGACAAACCAGAGTACTGTTCTGAATTTCACCTCTAAACATCAGCCACAATGCAGAAGCAACACTAAGCAAGAAAGCAATCACTGCAAACCATCAGCCTCCCATTCATGTAATACCCCCTGACTAAATTAAAAGGCCGAATTAAAAGTAATGTAATATTAAACACAGAGTATAAGGAAAATGTGTACTTTTATATGCACATAATCTCAATGATCATATCCATTGTTAACTATTACTTTTAACCTCTATTTAGTACTTCAATATTAAAAGGTGTTTTACTTTCTCTAACAGCATTGTCAAGAGTAATAGCAGGTTCCAAACACACCACCACTGCTCAGGCAGCATTCTGCCCCAGTGAATAGGAAGTCAGCAGCTGAGTGACTACCTACCCACATCACTTACACCAGGTAAATCACTCAAACCTTCACATAGATATGCAGCTCCCTACTCCCGTGGGACAAAAAAAAGAGAAAAAAATAAAAGGAGAAAAAAATAAAGGTGCAAACAAGGAAAACAGCTCTGTTCCCCTCGGGTGGCCTGGAGGAAGGGAGGGAGGATCCCACTGCACCCAGGCAGACAGGGAGACAGAGACCACATCACTGCCGTCCCACAGCTGAGCCAACCTCATCCTTCTCCCCACAACAGCTTTTCAAAAGCACTCACTGAAACACTAGATTGATGAAATCATTAACTCTAGAAACATTCCACCTTCTTCCCTGGCAAAACCATCTGTTGTGCAATGGATTTAAGGTTTGTGAGAACAAGACACAATAAAAGGACTCAGTGTGATGGCAGTTACCCCACACGGACACCTGAACACAAGCACCAGTGCTGAGGCTGTGCCCTGCCCACTCCAGAGAACAGGGCTCAGGAATTCCACAGAAACTCTCCATGCCACAGGACCATGCAGTCCTGCTCTCCATGCAGCCAGGGACCCAGAAGACTTTACTAAAGGTCACAGGAAGAACTGAAATTCTCATGACCAGCTATTTACCATCCAGGAATCACTATCATCCGTTCCAGAGAGGCAAAGACCAGCATGCAGTCCCTGTGGATAAGCCAGGAAGGACACCGTCACCTCAGATCCTGAGGCAGGCACAGCCAAGTGGAACTGCCTCTGCTCCAAACAGTTTGAGAGAGTCTGCCCATCTTTTGAGCTGGAAAGTGAACTATTATGTCAGCAAAAGCTTTTATTTCAAGTAAATTATGTGACAAAATTTGAGTTGACAGATTTTGTGCCTAAAAGAATTTACAGTTCTAATTAACGCACACAGTGAGTTATTTCTGTGTATCTGTAAGCAGTTTCATTCTGCACCTTACTCTGCCTTCACACACAGCATGATACCAAACCCTACCTTCCCCTGCAGCAGCAGCAAATTTATTATTTACACATCAGTTAAAAAAGCTTTACTACTTTACAGTAAATGAAACTCTGCTCATTACAAAAACAAATGGATTGTTAATTAATTCATATAAGTGAGCATTTTCTGCTACTGTCCCACCTGATTGAAAGTATGCTTATTAACATACATTCAGTGAACCATGTATGTGCAGTTAGACCAGCTATGAAGTAAATGAAAAAAGGTGTTTCTTTATAGAAGGAGCACCATCTTCCCTCGGGCACCACTGCTACAAATAATGTCTTCATGAGCCTTGGATACTTTCTCCAGGGGATATTCCAAGCCTACAGTGGGTTTCAGCCAGCCAGCTTCTATGCCATCAAGGAGTGCTGTGGCACATTCCTGCCTTTCCTCCTGCATGTAACAAACACAGTGTTTACAATGAGGTCTTTGCATTTTAGAATAGCATTGACTATTTATGCAAGTGTTAAGCCAAATTCCAAAACCCAAAAACATTTTACCATGATCTGAGATTGAGTAAAAACATAAAGGAATGAACAACCAAGTTAGTTACAGTGAAATCATGCTTTCATCCCCACAGAGGATTTTAACTTGAAGTAGAGAAGTGCTGGAACAAGCCAACAAAGCATACTTTAAAATAAAAACGTTTCTCACCTCAGTTGCAAGAAACAGACTCACTCCAATTATGCTTGACTCCTTGCTCATAGTGTCTCTTGGGTTTATCTCAATGCGACCTCTGCAGCCCACAACCTGCCCAAACAAGTCCAAGTAAGAGCTGTTCAATTGTGATGCTGTATGCACAGACTAAGGCAATGACACAAACACCCACTATCACCTCTCTGCTCAGGGACACAAACACTCACCATCACCCTCCCTGCACAGGCCAGCAGCTGCAAGTCAGCATCCAAGTTGACATTGGAGAGCATTTCTATGATGATATCCACTCCCCCTGGGCCTGTGCATTCCTGTACAGGACACAGGATGTTATTTCAGTGCTCAGATACCACCGTTTATTTCATACACTACAGGAAACATCCGTTTTACAGGTTGTGCAAATTTCCAATACAGCCTTTGTACTATAGCTGACAGCTAATGAGCTGAACTGCAGCAGGTTTGGCTGTGCTGACTTATGGTGTGCTCCCACAATGGAATTTGCTGAATGTAAGTTCCAAATGACACTGCCTCTGAGGAAAGCTCTGCTTTCCCAGCCTAGGAAAGTTTTACCTTGTGTAGAAATTAAAAAGGCTGTACACTATTGCTCCTACATAAATCCCCCTTAAAATCTTCAGCAAACAGCAGCTTCTTTTTAGTACCTGCATCCCCCAGCCCTGACATCATACCTACCTTAATTCTCTCAATGTAATTAGGGTCTCTGTGATTAAAAGCATGGTGAGCACCATTTCTCAGGATCACATTCATGCCCTCTTCAGTTCCTGCTGTACCCAAAACTTTCAAACCACAGGCTCTGGCAATCTGACATGCTGCTAGTCCCACCTGAGGGAAGGAAAAAAACAAAAGAGGAAAAAGAAAAAAGAAAACTATTTTACCTCTGTCTTTCTGAGCATTTGAAATTTTAATTATTCTACCAGCAACCTTGAACTTCCCCATTTAAAAGTTGGCCTGGTAACATGTGTTTTAGCCATAATAAGTAATTTGGATCTTAAAGCCAGCCAAAGAGAACAAAAAAAAGAACAAATATTTACAGAGGCATGGAAAAGTTTTGAAGTTTATTAAGAGCTATCAGCATTTAATATAAACTGATGTAGAATGTTGTCTACCTATCAAAGCTGAGCCATATATTTTTAATACAAAGCCAGGGAAATTCTTGTCTTCACAGAATCACCTGCTATTGATACCAGCATTATACATTGCAAAGCAAATCTGCAGGCACAAATTTTATTAACACCACTTCTGCACCTTTCACAAACAGATTAAATGATCTCTTTCTAAAGCAAATTCTCAGTGTCCCCTACCTGTTTTGCACTTCAGTTAGAAGCACTACATTTAGTTTACAAAAATAAAAAGAGGCAATAATGCTGAATGCCATTCTAGTATCTCAGAATAAGTTCTGAGTTCATCTTTTTGTTGTCTAACACATAATTAAGAAAACTTTGCCCATTCATAGTAGCTGTTTGGTACATCAGCAGAAACTGAGCAAGAAAGGGCAGTGTGGGAGATAAATTAAACTAGAATGATATGTGAGAGAGATCTAAAATTAGCTTGTCATGTAAAACCAAAGAAAGCTGTAAGTGCAATTTTACATAGTATTCAGTCACAGCTTTATCCATGTCTCTTCTTGTGCAGTTGGCTGTCAGCTTTTGAGTAAAAACATCCCAGAAATGCACAGTTGCCCTGAACCACTGATTCCTCCTCAGAGGACTGAGAACAACTTGTACATATGGGAAAATTACAGCTTTCTACTATCAGTTTTGCCCGAGTCAGACTGGTTACAAAGCTTCCAGACCAACTTCCACCTGTTCAGTGTGTGACCCCCTAACTGTGGACCTCACACCAGCACTTGTGCAGTCTCACAGTTATTGGGAATAATACTGTTTGCCCTAAGCAAGTGTACCCCAGAGTATCTGAAATAAAAACCTAATTTGCTTATCTCTTTATTGACCTAAATATGACCATAACTCATATCCCAGGCAGACAGCCAAGACAGAGAGCAGCATTCCCTATCACCTGTCTCTTTGGAATACTTACCCCACCACTGGCACCATGCACCAGAACACTTTCCCCAGCTTTGGCACAGCCTCTGGGTGAACAACACAGGAAATATTGGTGTTGTGGTTGCAGTACATACACACTGACTGAGTACCAGGGGGCAGATACTGACATCAAACATCATCGTTCACACAGCGCTGTTTACAAAATATGTTCCCATTCATGTTCCAAACTGTTCCAACTTATGGTTAAACAGGTATCATAAGCCTTTTTGTGAAGAACAAGGAGGCAAAATAAACCCTGAAACTGATGACATGAAGCAACATGCAGCCAGCAGTCTGTGACAGCCTGGTACTGAGCCTCAGCCTGGGACCCTCCCCTGCCCCAGGAAAGCAGTGGCTCTGCTCCATAGCACTTGGCTGCTTAATTAGGAAATGAGAACTACTGCTTTTCTTCCCTGGCTAAAATATCAGTGAATACTGAAAGGGAGCCACATGTTTTATTACATGAAGCCTTTCAAGGTCTGTTTTCTTAAGAAGAAATACCAGGAAAACACAATCACAGGCTTGTAGGTCACAATTATCTGGCAATTCCATCAGCATAACAAATTTAAGTGTTTTAAACATTTCCCAGTCATTGAACTCCCTATTTTACAGGACAATGAAAATATGAACTTTGGAATTTTAAATATTAAAGTGCACAAACTTGGATTTGGTGCCTTACTTCTGGAAGAGGGCCCGGTAAGCAGTGAAGTAGGGCACTCCAAGTGCTGCTCCTTGCCTAAAGTCCAGCTTGTCTGGCAAAGGAAAGACTCTGTTGGCTGCAGCAACTGCATATTCTGCATATCCTCCAGAGACTGTTTCAAGGGTGAAAACCCTGTCCCCCTTCTAGAACAGAGGAAGAAAGCATATAGAAATTAATCATTTCCCTTTCTTTTTCCTTAATAAATATTAGAACCAATTCACAGAAGTTTAAGCTACTGCTAACAGATCTATTAAAAATAACCAGTTATATTTGTCATAGACATTTTTATAAATGTTGATATGTACCACTGTATTAATGCAATACAAATCATATAATTCCATATACTTAATTCTAAGAGTCATAATTATAGCTCTACTCTGCAGTGTAACTCACAAACCTACTGTCTCATTAATATGAACCTTAATGAACCTGAACACTCAGGAATTCTATCCACAGATTTCAAATGCAAAACCTCAAAAGCTTTTGTGAATACAAAAGAAATATTTCTAAATACTTGAACAGGAGAATAGATTTGAAAACTATATAAATGTCATAGGTTTCTTTTAGCAAACTGATATTTGCCTTCTCCTGTCATGAGACTTTCCCCCTGAGAAATCCAAGTAAAATTACTGGACCGGAGCAACGCAGTATTTGAACAGTTTTAACAACAAATACATAATGGGGCTTTATCAGTAAGCAATTAAAGTGTCTCCACTTTAAGCAGACAGACTGCAGTGCCTCTTCTGAGACCTTTGAGCTCCCAGAGGTCACAGCATTCCCCACAGTCCCACCTGCAGACTGGTTTACCAATGGGATCCCACTGTGTGCTTTTGCCAGTCCGTGAAGGGGATTCACCACTTGAACAGATTACATGATTATAAGGAACAGAACCAGGTGTAGTAGCACAGCAATCACCCAAACAGGATACAATAAACAGTAGTGAATTAAAGCCCAACGTGTAAATACCTTGAATGCAGTCACATGTTCCCCAACATCCTCGATCACCCCTGACACATCTGAGCCTGGGGTGTAGGGCAAAGCCGGTTTCCTGGCATAAGTCCCAGAACGAATATATGTCTCAACAGGATTTACACCACAGGCATGGACTTTAATTAACACCTACAAGAAAAGATGCTTCTTAAGCAACAAGAAAAAAGATTTAGCCGCTGAATTCACAGCACAGAATCACTGCATTTTAACTGAACTCTCAAACAGCCTCTGCAACAACCCAGTGCCAAACTGGGGCTAATTTCAGGAAACCCTTTATGTGGAATATGTAGCCCACAAACAGTGAAGAGCCCGCATATGTCAAGCATGATGTCTCAGGGCGCAGGAACACACTATCAAACTCAATCTCCAGGTGAAGAGTTCTGGGTTGTGTCCCTCATTCTGTCCTGCGGGCACCTGTTACCATTCATTGCTGCTATTTCCCTTCACAGAGCTCACATATACCTGGTTTTCTTTTGGAACAGGAACTAACACATCCGTCTGGAGTTTAAGTACTTCAGGGCCACCAAATTCAAACACTCTGACCGCTCTCATCACTGTCCTGGTGGCTGCCATGGCGAACAGAGCTCTGCAGAGAAACACAGCAGTAATACCCTCGGTTCGTGCCCAGGTCAGGGAGAGCCTGACCCCGGGACGGCGGGGCGGGCACGGCCCGGGACACGGCACAGCCCGCGGGGCCGAAGGGCGGCTCGGCCTCGTCACGGTGCCCCAGCACAGGGCGGGGAGGGAGCGGGGAGGGAGCGGGGCGGGCCGCGGTACCCGGACCTGCCGCCGGAGCAGCCTCCGGAAGCCGGGACATGGGGCGGGCGCGACCGCGACCCTGAGCACCCTGAGCGCGCTCCGCCCCAGGCCCGCCCCTGAGCGCGCTCCCGTCATAGGCCC